>CM060308.1:23267339-23277339 GCA_030674185.1 Monoplex corrugatus | reverse complement strand
GTTTTAATATACATGATAACGATGCCATGTTTTTCCCTGGCACATGGAAAGCACCAGATGTCAAAAAACGTCGGCACTCAAGCGGTTAAAAGGAAACTTTTCAAAGCAAATGAGTTTAAAGCCTCATTAAAATATTTAAGCATGATGATTAATGAGATACTTATGATATCGAAGATGTTATCATGATTCACTATGGTTGAAGACTTTTTAATGGGCCTGGAGTCTGTTTTTCTTATCATAACGTATTCTAGTGTGAATCAGCCTTGGGGAATGCAGAAGCTATATTGGTCAGTGAACATGAAAATAGACTTGGATGCTTATGTATAAAGTAGATGAAACTCAGCTGTGTAGTGTTACACATCAGAAAGAAAATGCAGTGAGATGTCAGTCAAGATAATGTAGCAACACACAGTGAAGGCAGAGATGAAGAACAGTAGCCTGACATGGAGCAGTAGTGAAAAAATAACCAAAGATGGATGGATATGGATGAATTTTGTTTCTACCCCATATCCACAAGGTACAATAGGAAGTGACTGACTTCCTGTTGAGCCCGTAGTACATGAACTCATTGTAGGAACTGCGTCCAGTTGAAAACATTCCTAAAGATTTCATATCTCCTGATGGAGAAGTAAACTGGTCACTCAGCTTGTGTCCCACAGTAACAAAGTCACTATGCCATGCTGCCAGCGAGTTGGATACAGATAGGACAGAGGTTGAAGTCAATACTTTATTGTTCCAAATCCTAAAGTTGCTCCAAATATTATTCTGAAATTGTTCCAAATCCAAATACTATTCTGAAATTGTTTCAAATCCAAACACTATTCTCAAACTATTCCAAGTGTTATACTGAAGTTGTTCCATGTGTCATTCTGAAAATTGTTCCAAATGCTCTTAGAAAGTATCATTTTCCATGTTTTGACAGGCATTCATGAAACGACTTCTGCAAGCAGGGTCTCTCCTTGGACCAAACTTCCTCTGTGGTGTCCTCATTGTCATTTCTGAGGTATAGTTCATTTTATATATGTCTGTTCATCTGTTTTGTAATGTGTATGTGTGTGTGTGCGTGTGTGTGTGTGTGTGTGTGTGTGTGTGTGTGTGTGTGTGTGTGTGTGCGTGCGTGCGTGCGTGCGTGCGTGCGTGCGTGCGTGCGTGCGTGCGTGCGTGCGTGCGTGTGTGTGTGTTATGATTTTTGGATTGCACATTTGTGTTTTCCTTTTCTTTTTCTTTCTTATTTTTCTCCTAGTTTGCTTGCATTTTTGGTCAGAGTGATGTTGGCAGCATATGTTTGCAAGGATCTGTTAGCATTTGTATGTATTCCTTACCTTGCTTGACTACGTACTTAGAATGAAATACAATAGAATGTACATTGTCCATGTTTTGGATTTTATTAACAATAGCATTAGCATTAGCATTACTAGACTCCCCCATAAATACGGCAACACATCTCTGCAGTTATAACCATAATTCTTTTCTTTCTTTAATTTATAACTAATTTGTAACTTGCTTTCAAAGATAGAAACTGTGTCAAAACTGTGGAGCCGTAAGAAGGATGTTCATTTTCACTGTCATTTTATGTTGCAGGTCCTTAGAGAAAGACCCAACCTGCTGGGGATCAGACAGGTAGGAAAGGTAAGTCAGTCATGCCAACTTTATCATCTGATCATCTGCAAAAAAACAAATTCATCAAGCTCTTCCTTAAAAGTGCACCACAAAAATGTAAAACTTCAACATTGAAATATAGAATATTAAAAGTGGGACATGGGATATTAAAAGTGGGACATGGGATATTAAAAGTGGGACATGGGATATTAAAAGTAGGACAACGGATGTTAAAGTGGAACAAAGTTCACAAAGACGGAAAGAAAAAAAATGACAAAGTAAGGAAAAATAAACTCAGGAAATAAACACAAACACATGAGCATTTCCAAATGTCCACATAATCAGTGAAATAAATTTGATTTAAATAGAAAGAATAGAAAGAAAGAAGGAAACAAATTAACACAGCCCACGGCTGTTTAAACCGGCCGCCGGGCGATCACTTAGTTTTCGGACACAGTGCCAGCGATTCGCACGCGAGAGGCGTGTTTTCCTGCTTACCCGCTGTGCTACACGGCCCGTCAGCGGTTTTGAGCTGTGAGTCATCTGTAGGCAAGCGGGACTGTGTGGCTGCCTTTGTGTGCCATGATTACTACTGTTTCTACATTTCCCGCAATACTGCTTTGGTCATTTAGCCATATATGTAATTATCAATCTTACCGAAAAGTAGACTCTCTCCCCTACACATAGATATCAAACACGAACTGGTTTGTTGCCATAATGCGTAACGGGATTACACAGAAAAGGAGGAGAACGATTCTGAAAATATCGCGCCTTCACTGTTTCATGAGAAAAATAAGCCAACTTCCAACAACGAAAACAAGAGTTCACCAGTTACTACAGCAGAAAGAAACACATACAGAGGAAGAGTAAAGTATGTTTTAACAGACTGACTTATCAAACGGATCTTTTTTGGCTTCTTGTGGAGGTAGCGGCGGGTAAATCGAGATCACTGATAATGACATAGACGCCATTATCCTTCACACTAGCACCAACATTTCACTGATAGTCTTGTATACCGCAATCTTCTTACTGCCATAGTAGGAACGTATACACACATGTCCGTGCAAGAATCAAGATTGGGATCACACACACACACACACACACACACACACACACACACACACACACACACACACACACACACACACACACACACACACACACACACACACACACAAAATGTATTTTGCTTAACAATGATAATAATACTCAAAAGTCTTTAATTACTTATTTCATTCATGAAATGCATACACATAAATATCCAAGCAGACAGACAGACACACAAAGAGAGAGAGAGAGAGAGGAATACTTTGCACTTCGCTTAATGTCTTTGGGCCCATGAAATGCGCACACACACACACACACACACACACACACACACACACACACCACACACCACACACACACACACACACACACACACACACACACACACACACACACACACACACACACACACACACACAAAAGAAAATAAACAGAGATAATCAACGACTACAACATGAAAAACCTGACTCTGGTCGTCTGAGTACACTGATATTTCAAACGAAAATGTCCAAGGCAACACTATAGATCTACACAATTATCAAGCACAAAGGAATTCTGCCACAGTGTGTACGTGGTAAGCGTTATCCAGAGGACTGAAATGATACCAACATTCACTGAAGACTCTAAAGATTAATGAGCTGCCAGAACCAGTAACCACCAACCGCCTCGCCGGCATCCCTGTTTACCTTAGCTGTCACATGTGTTATTACGATACGCTATACGTGGCCCCTAAGCCGCGAAACATGAAAAATGAAAAACAGCCGTCCTCTAAGACAACATTCTTCTAATGTGTGCCTTTACTTTTATTCGAGAACTGGCATTTGGATTTTACCGGCGTTGGAACATTGATCATTTCACGGTCGAAGATTGAAAATCATGTCAACACCGTCTTTCATTCTCTTTTTTCTCTGTGCGTTTAGTTGGACACTTACATGCACGTAACGTGTTGAGTTACATATCATTTTATTGAGAAAAATCTCAGCTTTTTAATGATGCACATTATAGACCAATACAAACAAAGCTCTTGAGAAAATTAGTGGAAAACTGAAGTTACTTGTTTGTAATAGTTACTACTGTGCTTATACGGTGTAGAGAGATCGCCGGTAACAAGGCGGAGCTACGAGCTCGTATTTCTAGGTCAGGGCAGCACTCAGTGGGCTTCGCACTGCTACAGCTGCTGCCGCGGGACGAAACTAAGTGATCACTCTTAAACAGCCGTGAGCCACATAAATGTGAACGAATATTTACCAATTTCTTAATAAGCAGCAGCGTACAGCATTGTGGATCTGTCAGGATCTCTGCATTTTCTTCTTTTGAATTTATCTTTTGTTCATCACACTGAAAATGTAAGATATATCACATGAATAAGTGCATCATTGTGTATTCATTCTGCTGGGGGCATGAACAGGGGTAAGAAGTCGCACGTGGTGTGTGTGTGTGGATGTGTGTTATTTTTCTTTTATTCTATTTCTCTTGGCCTTGGCAGTCATCAGGATCCAATCTGGACGTGGATGATGATGAAGAAGAGAGGTTTGTGGACCAGCCACTACCACCGGAGTTTCAGGACCCCAGCACTGCGGACAGTGGGCAGGATAAGACAGAGCGGGTGGAGGACATCAAGGTGGACACACAGAAAGGAGGGTCTTGGCTTCACAGACACAACCTGACAGGTTTGTCTTTTGAACCTACATTAGTTTACATGCATGCGTACAGCAGTACGGCATGTGCTCACTTTCTCTCTCTCCTGTTGCAGTGTTAGATGTTAGTGGGGGCTGCTTTAGGAAAGAAAATGAATAAACAGAGATAAACATAGAAATTTCATCAGTAAATAAATGATTTAAAAACCTAGCAATAAAATCAGTAAATGAATAATTTAAAAACCCACCAATAAAATCAGTAAATAAATAATGTAAAAACCCACCCAAGAAAACAAAAATAAGCACACAAATCATGTTTCATTGTAGATTTTTTTTATTTTTGTGTTAATGGCATATGCACATCCATATTTTTTTTTATCTATGTTGATTCTGTTTTAAGCAGTAGTTGCATTAATGGTGAATGTTATTAAACACATGTCTCATTGAATGGTAAGCTTTCAGTCTCATGAAAAGTTGATATTGATTGAGCATAGTGTTTTACGTTTTAACCCTTTGACTCCCATATCCTATCCACCACAAGCAAAAGTTCAATCCTTTGATTCCCTCACCTTATCCATATAGTGAGGGAGTCAAAAAGGGTTAAAGTTTTGTTTTGCTCTCATGGCTGACAATGCATGATACTAATGAATAGGCAGAGGGAGTCAAAGGGTTAATGTTTGTCAGTCTTTATGTGTCAGTAAAGGGTGATACAATGATGGGTGCAGTAGTCAAGAGGGTAAATTTGTGACGTCCAGTTGGAAGGTTCTGGATTTAGTCCACCTAGACACGTCTTCCTGGTGGGCAATGGGCAGAGATTTTTCTGATCTCCCTGGTCAGCATGTAAAATACTTGCAGCTTCAAGTCTACCCTATTGTAAATGGATACCTGACCTTTTTCAGGGTTGGGGAAGTTAAAGTAGCATGGGAGAGGAGATGGGTATTGCTCTCATGATACTGGCCATTTTATGAGGAAAGGGGAATTAGAGCACCTGGTCACAACAGGAAAGCTGGAAGGGAAGAGAACACCAGGTAGACCCAGGGAGAAAATATTGAACGGATTTGCAGGGTGGCTGAGAACAGAGAGGGTGGGAGATGTACTTGCAGCAACAAAAGATAGATTCGTATGGAGGGCCATGATCACCAACGCCATTCGGCAGGGCACATGATGATGATGATACTGGCTCTGAGAAAAATTTAATTCTTCATAAAGCACTTTTACATGGAATAGGATGATTGTGATATCATGGACACAGGTCAGATGCATTGCATGTTTATTGGCTATCAATAGAATATGAAAATGTTGAAATATATTTGTCTTCTTTTGACATTGCCCACTTTCAGAACATCAAGGCTATGACCGCTATCAGCGTAATCCTCTCTACAGCCATGCCCAGCATGAATGTCTGTGGGAGTTACAGTCCCTGACACGCCATTTCCATCCTTCTGTCAGTCTCTTCGCTGAGACTGTTCTCAAGGTAACTTCTGCGTTGTGTTTCAGGTTTCTCTGTCATTCTCTGTGTGTGTGTATATATATTTGTATGTAGTGTTAATCATGCATTTGTGGATTAACTATTTATGGAGTATGTATGTATATATGTATGTATGTATGTATGTGTGTGTATATGTATGTAAGGATGTATATATGAACCAGTTGCCGTAGTGTAGTGGTCAATGCAACGGACTATGGACTGGAAGGTTGTGGGTTTGAAACCCCATCAGTCCCTTTAAAATCATCGTGTGATTTTTCGGTTGTAACCGGCTCCTATCCAGAGTTGGGCATGCTATGGGATCATTGGGAAGACTGGAATCACACAGTAGAGTCTCATCCACTTCACAGATGCATCATTGAGGGTGTAGTTCAAATTTTATGACCAGCACCACAGAATACAGCCCTGTCATGCAGTCTCAATCCTAGATGGAACTCCATAGCATCATGATTATCATCCTCATCAACATCATCATCATCATCATCATTGCATTGTAAGAAAACTACCCCAGCCTCTGTGGCCATTGAAGTGGCATAGACAATGGGGAGGTGAAAAAAAAGGGTGAGCACAAAGGTAACCTCCCTGAGTGCGATGATCCTAAAAAAAATTGTATGTATGTATGTATGTATGTATGTATGTGTGTATGTATGTATGTATGTGTGTATGTATGTTTGTATGTATGTTTGTATGTATGTATGTATGTGTACTTGTGTGCATGTGTATGCACTCACATTCACATTTGCATACCTACTTAACTGCCTGCTTGTGTGTGTGTGTGCATGTATGATCAGTGTGTAATTGATTGTAACTGCTCATAATCTCACCATCTTTGTCTGTTCCAACTGTAGGGTGAAGCCATCAAGTATTCCAGTGACCCACTGCAGGACTTCACACTCATTCGATTCTTGGACAGATTTGTGTACAAAAATCCAAAGAAGAAAGAACTTGGTAAGTGGTAGGTTTGGTTTTAAACACTACTGTTTTTGTACTGATGTCTGTGCTGTACAAGGGAACTTGTCACAGGCTTTTTAAGTGCCTGAGTACCTTGCCTCAGGGTCAGAAAGACTATCTTAGTTTAAATCTTAGCTTAAAATCTGACTTTTCCAGTAGGTTTTTTTCAGGTATGAGTGTGGGCATGTGAGTAGGTGTGTGTTTTTGTATGCGCATACATTATATGTATGTGTATTCATAAACATAATGAATTGTTCATAAGAAGTTTCCTATGTAAGAATGAAAGAATGATTTATTTTGATATTTCTGTGAAAGAAGTCTGACTTGATCGCTTTTGGTCATTGTCTAGTTGCCATCCAGAGATTGGACATTGTTGCCAGCAGTTTTAGACAGATATTCATGCTTCATTGTGTGAATCAGTATACGATATGAGCTTTGCACCTTAGTGTTTGAGAGGCTGATTTGCAAATTTAGACCAAGGTTCTGTACTGCAGTTGCACTGATCTCATGGTTAGCAATCATTTGTGTAGGAACTAATAGAGAAAACTTAGCTACCGTTTATGTTGGTACAAGCCACTGACTGCTTAATGTTGAGACTGCAGTTTTCTCTTTCAAGCAGCTCAGTGGTTGTACTCTTACTGCGAGACAAAACTGCAGTGTTTGGTAGGTGTCTTGTTGATCTGTTTGTACCCTCATGCACTAGGACATTTGAGAGAACCCATTGTTAGTGAGACAATAGTAGGTCATAGTCATGTTTGAAACACTGTGCCATTCTATCCATGTTTGGTTGCTAGTACTCTTGCAGATATAAATTATGACAGTCTGATGCGGAAGTTGAACCATCCATTCTCACTTTGTATACAGAACAGAAGAGGAGTGAGACAGTGGGCACTGCATCTGGGAAAAGAGTTAGGGTGGCAGACAGTGTTCCTGTCAACTCTGCAGAGTTTCTGCAAGGAGGAGAGGAAGCTGTTCCAGAACATGAACGCTACCTGTACAGGTAAAGCATCGTTTGTTTTTTTCCATCATTGTCTTACAATAGTGGTGTGATGTCATTGCATAGTGGTTGTTATCTAATAAAAGGCATACTAGTTGGAGTTATGGTAATCATGTTATTCTCTCCGTCAACATGTATATGTTGTAATTTAAGTTGTAATAATGATAGCGATGTCTGTGTTGTATGCTGTTGTTTCAAAGCCCCTTTGTTTGTGCTCAAAGTGCAGTTTGACATTGTAAGCATTATAATTCTGAACGTGGTCGTCTTCTGATTATAATTTTGTCTCTGGTCTTTTTGTTTCGGAGGGATATAGTTTTTTTTATGAGCTCATGTAACCAGTGTAACACGGCGCACAAAACCAAGATACTTTAGTTGGCCATTCTGGTTCTACCCTGCCGGCTATTAATAGCGCGCATCTTTCCCCTTCCCTTCCACTCCCCTTACACCATTTTCACCCGTCCCGCGCTGCCCTGTAGGGATAGAGGAAGAGAGAGAGAGAGGTGTGTCAGAGGCTGCCGGTGCCCTGGATAAGACCAGCTTACACGTGTGGCCTAGTTCACAGCCAGCGTACGTGCGTGCCTTGGTCGGGCAACAGCTAACACCCGATTTTAGCCAATTGTAAGCCTCTAAAAAAGAATGAAAACAAACAGAAATCAGCGTTTTTTTTTAATTTTAGAAAGTTAAAGCACTGAAGACCGCGAATCTGACCTTGCCAAAACTGAGAAATTTATGTGAAGATTGTAAATTGCACTATACTTGCGTCACTACTACGAAAATAAAATCTTTTTATACTGAACAAAGAGCAATCTGGAGATGTCAGTCGATCTTCACATTAGTAATTTCTGCAAAAACTCAAAGACAAGGTGGGGAATCAAAGTAATGATCACTTCTTCAGAACAATGAATATTCACAGCACTGAATGCACACAGGTAAAGTGACGAAACAAATCCTGATCATTGCACAAATTCACAAAACGTACAGAAAACCACACTCAGCTTCCTTCTTTATCACAAGTGCTAGAGCACAAAGACGTGCGCTACAGTGATGGACTTTGGTCGACCCTGCCTGGCTAAAAATAGCACTCGCAGGCGATGCCGGCTTGCAACTAATGGGTGCCAGAATGGCTGGAAAAATGCAGCTGTGTACGTAATACAATTCCATTACCTTTCCCATGTAGTTCAGTTTAACAGGGTGATTTCCACATCTTGGCAACTGAAAGATTGTCTGTCCAACATTTTCATGTATCTTGTGCTGACTGACTACAGTAACAAAGAGAGTGTATGCATACACAGCTGGCACAGAGCCTTAGTCGAATACACAACCTTAACATACATAGCCCTCTTTTCCTCTCTGTTATGCTTCTTAGCTTTCAAAAGTGATTTTTGTGTAACAGTTATAGCTACTTGTTATTCACTTTTTAACCATTTTCTGTGGACAGGTATTTCAGCCAAAGAGCAGAGAAGAAAAAAGAGGAAGAGGAAGGCAGTGATGTTGATAGTGTCAGTGACACAGAATTTGATGCCTTTCTGGGTGAGCTGGTGATTTTTTTTTTAATGCAAGTTACATTTTCCTGGTGAAGTTTCGTTAATGATTTCCTTGATGAATTAGTAATTTCATTTGTGATTTTTCTTGATAACTTTCTGATTTTTGCTGATTTGCATTATCAGTTTGAGTTCACTTTGAGGTGGGGAGGGGGGTGTTGGTGAGTTAATGGATGCTGTGGCTAGTTGATGATTTTGTCGATAGATTGATTATTTTTCTTTTGAATTCAATTGTTTTGAAGAGACAGAAACATTTACAGGGCAATTTTGTCCTCGTTGAGGGTTATGACTTGTCTATTTTCCAGGGTAATTCTTTCACCTTTGTTGAATCAGTGAAACCGTTTGTCTGTTGTTTTTTAAAACTATCATACTGCAATCTAATACAATATTTACATTTAGCCAGAGATTTGGAGGCAGGGGAAACTCCTGACCTTATTTCCTTTCGATTATCTATCCCTGACCTGGTTGTGTATGATAAGGAGAACATAATTGATTGCTGTTTTAATTCACGTGTTGGATGTTTTTGTTCCTGTTGACAGACAAACATGAAAGACAGGTGGATCATGATGACCTGGATGACATGGACTTTGGCCTGGATTTTGCAGGGTACTGTTTTGTTTTTCTGTCAAGGCAGATGACTGGACACTTTACATCTAAAAGTAGAACTGTACTTTTTGGCAAGCTTAGATCACACGTACATGAATTGCATGCTCACATGCTCATGCACTTACATGTATGTACA
>CM060308.1:23257339-23264839 GCA_030674185.1 Monoplex corrugatus | reverse complement strand
TGTTGTTGTTGTTGGGTGTGGTGCTTGGAATTCATTGCAGTCAGAGTTTGTTGCCTTAAAAACAATTTCATTGTCTGAGAAATGTCTTCACTGGGAAGGAAAAAGACACAAACATAATGCATTAATTCTGCTTGCGGCCAGACATTAATAAGACAGTGGTGAATAGGTCATACCTGTAAAGCTGTGCATCCTCTTTCTCTGATGTGTTGTTTTGTCTTTTGAGCTTTAGTGTAATGGTCATCAATATCCTCTGTATTCCAGACACTGAGGAAAGAGTCATTGCGTTAAGTGATTCCATTTGTGACATGCCCATCTAGCAGTGGTTATCTACATCCAGAAATAATCGTTTATACCTCATTTGCTGAGGTGTAAGTGAGGTCTTGAGACTGCTGATGACATGGGTAACATTTATTGTGATCAGAGTAGAAGAAAACATCAAAAGGATTTATCATGTACCAAACCCATCAGTTTGTTGTCACTGAAGCTATTTTTTGGTCTGTAATATGCAGGAGTCGTAAGAATGACCTTGCCAGCATGTTCGCTGCTGCCGATGACTTTGCTGACATGCTGGAGGGAAGTGCAGATGCTGCCCCAACCTCTGCAGGCACCTTGGATGCTGTGTTTAACAATGACAAAGCCAGTAAGTATTCAAATGGTGACAGTGGAACTGAACAAGGTTATGTCTGGTTTTAAAATAAAGAAGTGAATCAGCTGTGTCTTTCATTTTGTAGTTTTGGAAGATTGTAGTGCATATTGAAATCTACTTTATCTGTCCAAGTATTTTCTCAGGGCCCTTAGGGGGCTTATTTTGTGGTTGACATTGAAAAGTTTGTATGTGTTTGAATTGGAAAGTATGTAAGACTTCATTGTACAAAATATTTCTCTTCTCTCGGCTTCTTTCCCATCTTGATGACTACTTATTGCCATAATTTGTTAGTGAATAATAACAACATTGATAACAAGGGGGAAAACACAGGCAGAAAAGTAACTTTACTGTGGTACAATTGATTAATTATTGAGTAATGTTGAAGATGCATATGACAGATCATATTAAACTCTTGTCCTGTATTCTGTGAACTTAACTAGCATTCTGTCCATGAAAATTGAGAATTTTTGAAGAAATGTTTTGAGAATTGATTGGCACAATGGTAGAACTTTCACATTCCATAACAGTACAGATTCAAGTCTGGCTTGAGAAGAAGCCGTGTGCATGTGACCTGATTCCTCCCACTTGTGAATGAGTAGGCCTATCTGATTCCCTCTTGAGTCAAGGAAGGAAAAGTAAAGGAGAGGAGATGGGTGCCACCTTCATAATACTGGCCCTTAGAAAAGTTGAGCTGACATCCCACCTGACTGTCTTTTGAGTGAGGGTTATGAAACAGGCTGTGTCTTACACATTTAAGAATTTGGCCATTTGTTGTTCATTTCAGGTGCCAAGCAGATCGCCTGGGAAGCAAAGCGAGAGCGTCAGTCCCATGGAAAGAACTGGCGAAACAAAAAGCATCAGAGAGGACAGTCTTTCAAGTCTGCCCACAAAAAGAAGAGGAAATCATGAACATGATTATGTGCTTTCATATGTTTGTGTGCTTGTGTGTGTGTTCTTGTGTGTGTGTGTGTGTGTGAGAGAGAGAGAAAGAGAGAGAGGTTTTAGTGTATCTGTGACAGAAAAAAGTGGAGTGTGGTGTGAGTGCTTTCTAACATCATTATGGAACAGTATGCAGTGGTCTGTGAAACAGAACTGTATGAAAAAGTGAAGTAGGATGTTCACATGTCTGAAATGATGTAAATACATTTTGCATAAATGAAATGATGTGTTAACACACATGTGTGAGTGTGTGTTTCATTTGAGAGAAAGAGATACTGCAGCAGCAGCATGTGTATATATTAGCGAACAGTAAAAAACAAATAATAGCAAACTAGATTTTTTTCTCTCACTTTTTTGGCCTATGTGGCCTTCCTCAGGGCATCATTCATTCGGGAGTGAACACATGAATCACATAATTTTGTGAATGAAAAATGCACACAAAGCAATATAATATTCAGTTAAATCTACAAGATATTTATCCTAATCCCTTCACCCCCTCTACAATCGCTGTCAATTACCACACCATCATCCCTCCTCCGCACATCCCTGCACCATTATCCCTTCATCTATGTACCGCCCTCTATAGCTATACATACCCATACACACACACATACATACACACACACACAGACACATACACACACACATACACACACACATACACACACACACACACACAAATACACATACACACTCAAATACACACACAAATACACAAAAATAAATGCACACACACACACACACTCATGCACACGCACACACATATACACACACACAAACACACTGACACACACACACAGAAATACACACATACACACACACACACACACACACACACACACACACACACACACACACACACTTCAACTCCCACTTGATCCAAATCCACTCCGTCAACGCTTCCTAGTTGACCCACCTCTTTCTCCAGTTTGACAACACTCGTCGACAGCAACAGACACAGATGTTGATCATACATGTGTGTGTGTGTGTATCTATCGCTTGATCAATTGGTATCTATCTAGCTATCAATCTATCTGTGTATCTGTGTACCTACCTATCTATTTATCCATCTATCTATCTATCCATCCAGCTATCTATCTATCTATCTCTCTCTATGTATCTATCTATCTACCTATCTGTATCTGTCATCATCACCATCTATGCCTGTTGTTCTGCCTGAGTGATACAGGAGACCACCAACTATCATTCTTCATGATCATCATAGTCCTGAGCCATTCGCTCCAGTCATCCCAGGTGTGCCATTTTTTTGTTATTTGTTTAATACATGTATATACATTGATAGTCTGAAACTACGATGTCATGAGGACAATGTTTGTTATTTATTTATTTATACACATATTTATAGTCTGAAACTACAATGTCAATAGGAGAGAGAGTGGGGAGAGGATTGCGTGTTTTCTGTGTTGATCAAGCACGCAGCTAGGACAACAAGGCAGTCAATCACCAGCTATGACAGGAGCCCTGGGGCCATAGACAAGCTGTGACAGGGACAGGCAGAGGACGCTGCCGGAAGTTTCTAGCTATGGCTTTGTATGTAGGCAAGAATTATTGGAGTTATTTCAACAGGGATTCACAGCTCCATAGCCGCTTCACCGAAATACACCAGCAATTATCTGACAGATTTCCTGAGCCTGCACAAAAGCCTATGCACTGGAAAGGTCTTGAAATGAGGAAAGGGGAGAAGGGACCTATCAAAAACTAAGCTGACACCACCAGAATGATGGAAACATTAAGATGTGCAGCTAACGTGCCAGTTTTTCATCTTGCGGGCTGGGACTGAACTCGAGATATCAGATCTTGAGTCCAGGCAGTTGTGGGATGATGGTCTCCACCCTAGACTGAGGCAAATGTGCTTGTATCTCTCCACAGTAAAAGAGAAGGGAAAAATATTAAACAAAACTTGCTTGAAACATACGCTACCTAGCAGACAACTGTATCTACAGTCTAAAAGAATTAGTAGGCTTAAGTTGAATCTAATATGTTTAAATAATTAGTAAGTTGAATCTAGCTGTTTCAGTGGAATGAAAAGGAATATACATAGTGCAGAACAAACTCTTTTAAACTCGCCGCTTGGACTATGCTTTTGTGGACGAAAATACAATAAAGTACTTCTTGAGAAATTTACTCGGTTGCCAGTTCAAAACATGTAGCGGTTCTTCTTGTAATACATTAATAAATCTGCTTTTTTGAAGAGAACCAAAATATTGGTGGTTAGTAGTTTATACTTTAATGTGACAAGTTCTTACGACAAATAAATGCCAGTCAAAGCAAATCAGTAATGAAAGAGAAATTGTATATACATATATATATATAAACACACACATATATATATATATATACATATATACATTCTGCGCAATGCAAAGGGAATTTTGTTACTGTGAACGGCAACGGATCTCTTGATACACAGTGGTGGCATTGCACATCTCCAAGGCTAGCTCTGCCTATGGAAGGCTAAGAGGCTTTGACAAAACCATGACATCGGGTTTGCGATAACGATTGCTACATACAGAGCAGTAGTTCTCAGTATCCTGCTGCACTACTGGGACACCCAGACTACCTACCAACGACACATTCAACAGTTGGAACGGTTCCATCAAAGATGTCTGCTCAAGACGTAGGCCTACAACATCCAGCAAACAGGAAACAGAACAGAGAGAAACTTATACAATGGTTTACAGTTTTAGTCCACAACACATTTAGCAACATTAACCATGAAAGCTGAATCTTGGCTCTATTTAAAGGGTGCTATTAACAACATTATCTATTCTCACCTTTGGCTTTTATTGTGGTATTCGACAAGATTAACCATTCTCATCTTTGACTTTTATTGTGGAGTTCCATAAGATTATCCATTCTCATCTTTAATTTTCATTGTGGTATTCGACAAGATTAACCATTCTCAGCTTTGGCTTTTATTGTGGTGTTCGACAAGATTATCCATTCTCATCTTTAATTTTCATTGTGGTATTCGACAAGATTAACCATTCTCAGCTTTGGCTTTTATTGTGGTGTTCGACAAGATTATCCATTCTCATCTTTAATTTTCATTGTGGTATTCGACAAGATTAACCATTCTCAGCTTTGGCTTTTATTGTGGCTTCTATTCTTGCAGTTGAATTACTGGCCATAAAAAGTAAGAACAACAAAATATCTGGGATAACTCTCCCGTCACAAAACAAATTTGTGAAACATTTTCGATATGGAAGACAACTACATCTGAAAGATGCTCTGTCCGGAGAGCTGGAGCAAGGACACTATGACCATGGAAGACCACTAAAGCGATACAAGGACACTCTGAAAGCCACATCTTCAGCTGTGGCATCAATGTCACTAACTGGAAAGAGAGTATGCTGATGACAGAGATGCACTCGGGGTACAGTCACAACGGATCTGCGTAGAACAGCTGCCATCTAGCAGTTTCGATTTCAATTTCTCAAGATGATGTATCCGCGCTCGGAATGAATTCCATATGCACTAACGTCACAGGTGCCATGTGATGGAGAAGATCCAGAATGATCACGGCACAAGCCTTAAGCCTGCACGTAAACCCATGAGCTGGTCAGGTCCTGAGGTCTTACCTAGATAGTCTGGGGTTGTAGGGGAGTGAAGTGGCAGAGACCTCAACTTTTCCCGGGGCCAGCACCACGAGGATGGCACCCATCCCCTCTCCCTCGCTTCAAATTCATATCCAAATTCACTTTTTTTTTAAACCAAGACTTCAGAAAGGCAAAAAGTCTAATTGGTCTTCAAAGGTTGGGACCTGAGAAATCAACCTATCTCTCCAATGTTTTACACTAAGGCAACCGGGCAATGCCCTGCTCTTAACGATTTTCAACTGCTGTGGGATCTTTAGCGTGTGCAGCCAGAAGGCGTATGGGTCCGACACTATTTTTCATCCCCTTCCGAAGGACTAGACGTTCAGTTCGATTTTCCGGTCAAACTGAGGAGAAAAGTCGAGGCCTCCAGAGGGAGCAAACCCTGGAACCTGGAGTTTAGTTATTGGTAGGCGAACGTCTGAACCATTCTGCCACTCTCCTCCCTATCTAACAGACGAGAGAGATTGGTGGAAGTAGAACCAAAGGCCACAGGACACCTTCACATGCAGTGCCTACAGAAGAACATGTACCTCCAGAATCAGGTTTAATCTCACATGAAGACCCACACCAGACGATGAAGACGAGTGTGCTTACTGTTCCACCGGATCGACAGAAGAGGTCATTACCAGTACAGTCACTGTAATCAGTCTGATGTCACTTGAACTACTATTGCCTGATATAAGAATATACGTGATGTAATTGTTTCGTTTAAACGTCTTTGTTTACCAGACAAACTGACCTACTTAGTGTTACCTTAGTAACGTTCTCTCTATTGTAGGGCCTATGGCCTGATGTAATTTTTAGCACTCACATCTTGTCAGCAACGTTTAAGATAACACCCCCATTTCCACTCTTCTGTCTGTCTCTCTCTGTGTCTGCCTCTTCCTCTGTCTGTCTGTCTCTCTCTCTCTCTCTCTCTCTCTCTCTCTCTCTGTTTGTCTCTGTCTATGTGTGTGCGTCTGTCTGTCTCTGTCTCTGTATGCCTGTCTGTCTGTCTCTCTCTCTCTCTGTGTCTCTGTCTCTCTGTTTGTCTCTGTCGATGTGTGTGCGTCTATCTATATCAATCTGTCTCTGTTTGTCTGTTTGTCTGTCTGTGTCTCTTGCTCTGTCTGTCTGTCTGTCTGTCTGTCTCTCTCTCTCAGGCTTCCTCCAAAGCACGCATTGATAAAAACCATTAAACATTATGTGGGCAAAACCAACGGGAACCATCATCATCACGATCACTAACAAACAACCCCTAACGCTTCTGACCCTCCGGAAGACCACTCACCCCAGGGCCTGTAGTCCTGACACGAGATCTGGGTTTGACGTCAGCAGCAAGCTGCTATCTGATGAAACCAACCTGTTGTTCAGTGAACCTGTCTCGCTGATAAACACTTCTACACAAATAGAACACATCTGCCAACGGTTTCCTAACTCCAGCCCTTCGGCGTTTTTCCTCGGCATCTTATTTCTGTATGTCTGTCTGTCTGTCTGTCTGTCTGTCTGTCTGTCTGTCTGTCAGTCTGTCTGTCTCTCTCTGTTTCTCTCTCTTTCTCTGGTTCTCTCTCTCTCACTCTCTCTCTCTCTTTGTCTGTCTTTCTCTCTGTTTCTCTCTTTTCTCTCTGTCTCTCTCTCTCCATCTCTCTCTCTCCGACTCTGTCTCTCTGTCTCCCCCCCCCCCCCGTCTCTATCTCTCTCACTCTCTCTGTGTCTGTCTGTCTGTCTCTCTCTGTCTCCGTCTCTCTCTGTCTCTGTCTCTTTGTTTGTCTCTCTGATTGTCTGTCTGTCTCTGTCTGTCTGTCTGTCTCTCTCTCTCTCTCTCTTTCTCTGTCTCTCTCTCTCTTTCTCTTCCACCCCTTCACACACACTCTCTCATTAAAACTAAAAAGATGAATTAGGATCGACCCAAGGCAATATACAGTATTTGTCCAGACGAAAAGGCCTCGCCTCTCATAGTCGGAGAAAACAGGTATTTCAGTACGGAAAATGTTGTTTTGGCGAATAGTTTTCATACGGGAAAAAAAACAACTTTAAGATTGTTGAAGCAATCAATGAGTGAGATCATTCAAATATCTGTTTATCAATTGATTAATTTGTTTATTTGTGTGTTTGTTACGTGAAAAATATGTGGGGGAAAAGGGCAAAATTATCACCGGTTTACAATATTATTTTTAAATGATTTTAATTTAAAAAAAAAGTAGTGTGGGAAAAATCGCAGATTTTGTTAGAACTGCTTGAGAAACTGAAACTGCACAGAGATCCCCGTACCCCCACCCCCACCCCCATCCCAACCTCCCCAAAAGAAAAAAATCC
>CM060308.1:23239839-23252339 GCA_030674185.1 Monoplex corrugatus | reverse complement strand
CAAGATTCCCTGTACTCTCTCACTTTGTGGGCAACAACTCAAACTCTCAAAAACAAACAAACAAACAAACAAACAAACAAACAAACAAACAAACAAACAAACAAACAACATCAACAACAATAACAACAACTACAGCAAACAAACTAATTACTCTTATAACTCCTACTTCATGGTACGATCTGTCAAACACCTGAACTTCTCAGCCAGCATCATCGTGTTTTGGCTTCGATTTCTGTTTGAGAGGCTGGATTCATGTTTTGGATAGGCGTACGTCTCATTGCACCAGTGATGAGTCCAATGAAGCAGAAATTGGATCGCCTGAAACTGAAAGGCTTTGTCCACGTGGACTATGCAAAGAGACAACTACTGCAGCAAAATCAACCAGCCCTGTCAAAGAGACAACTACTGCAGCAAAATCAACCAGCCCTGTCAAGGAGACAACTACTGCAGCAAAATCAACCAGCCCTGTCAAAGAGACAACTACTGCAGCAAAATCAACCAGCCCTGTCAAGGAGACAACTACTGCAGCAAAATCAACCAGCCCTGTCAAAGAGACAACTACTGCAGCAAAATCAACCAGCCCTGTCAAGGAGACAACTACTGCAGCAAAATCAACCAGCCCTGTCAAAGAGACAACTACTGCAGCAAAATCAACCAGCCCTGTCAAAGAGACAACTACTGCAGCAAAATCAACCAGCCCTGTCAAAGAGACAACTACTGCAGCAAAATCAACCAGCCCTGTCAAAGAGACAACTACTGCAGCTAAATCAACCAGCCCTGTCAAGGAGACATTTTCACCACCTTCTTTGCATCTGCTAGATCTTCTAACCTGGTGACAACTAAAATCATGAAACTGAAGTCTGTTGATCGGTTGTTTGCCTGCCTGTCACTGAAGGTAGGAAATAGAAGTGAGATAAAAACTGATTTACTCAGATTTCACTGTTGGGTAAAACCAAATTATACTGACTTTACTGTTAGGCCTATAAATCTCATTGTTAGGTAAACACCAATTTATATCGCTTTCACTGTTGGGTGTAAACCGGTTTATGTCGATCTAACAGTTAGATAACACTGATTTATATCTATTTTACTGTCAGGCAAAAAACCGATTTGTATCAATTTCAGTGTTTTTGCCACTGATACAGATAGAGGTTGGCTATGGAGGTTGAGAACATGTTAGTTGACACCGAGTAGTCTGATTCTGATTTTAATTGAATATCTTGCTCGCACAGCAAATCTGCCGCTTTTAACACCTGTTGAGTAGCATTTTACACAGTAGGCGTGTGTTTCTTATTGTCATGAAGCGCTCCTCAATACTTCCTCCCGTCCCCGACAGACACACGTGACACAAGCGTACATTACACCTGAACACCTCACCTCAACCATTCCCCACCCGCAGACCAGAGAACCACACAGACACACTCACTGTCACACACAAACTTTATTATGCTAAATCCAAATGACTTACTTCGGAAAAATAATTTGCTTACACATCTTGCAGACTGTGGCTATGGTTTGCCTGCAATTTGGAAAACGGAAATAGTTTTATTCACTCATTACTTACCGTTGATGACGATGAGTACGTAAATTGTGAAATTACTTACTGCTGAAATCAATGACTAGAGTGTCAACGTGTTACCACCGATATGTGTATTATTGCCTATATTGGGTTGTTTGGCAAATAAAATGTTTTCTGAGTTTTGTTCAACACACAAGGCGGTTTCATCTACCCAGACTCCATCCAATATATAGGTTAACTGCCTTCCGAGCTGTCCCCAATTGAATCGCCTTATCCAGCATCAGCCATACAGCCGGGCCTCTGGCAGATTCATTGGATTTGTGTGTTCTACTGTCATCGATCTGAGTGAGTTGTGTGATCCCGATCCCACGCTTCCGCCTCTGCCTCCATCAAGCTTCGCTCTTTGTGTGTGTAAAGTATATATGGGAGCCTTGGCAGACAGTTGGAAGGTTGGGGCGGGGGGGGGGGGGGAGTGAAGGTGGGGATGGCGTGTATGTAGTATACGTTTCATTCAACGGCGAGTGTATGCGTGTGTGTGCGTGCGTGCGTGTGCGCGCGCGCGCGTATGTGTGAGTATGTGTGTGTACTGAAACTTGTCATCATTCCCAGTCTCTTATCCTCTGTGATACACGAATCAAACGGAAACAATATATCATATGAAAACACGAGTAAGACGTACAGTTCTCTGAGACAAAGCTGGCTCCGTTCAAAAGTTTCATTCTGCAGACGGGCACCAAAACACTTGTCACTTCCTGCATCCTTTCTGTGACTCTGTCCTAATTCTACTCTCTGTCCGCTGCAGAAGATCCAGAACTCTGCTGCTCGCTATAATCCGGTTGCAAGACTCAGCAGCGTCAGTTCTGTACCCTTTCTTTGATAAAATGATACTGTCTCCCTGTTTCTGAAAGAATTATATACAGAATAGCCTGCGTCCTGCTACAGCATTATCACTGGCACTGCCCCTGCTTATCTCTCTTATCTGGTCACTCGGTACACTCCCTCTCGCTCTCTCCGTTCTTCAACTCAGCAAAACAGCTTCAAATGCAAAATCTTAAGGCTTCCCTTCTTTCTCTGTCTATGACCCCTAGTTCAGCATCCTGTGTCTGTGTGTGTGCGCGCGCTTGTTCAATTCCTGTAAAGTGCAGCGAGCATGCTTTTGTCATGAGCTACATAAGTGAAATTTTAATTTTTATCATCAAAAGACTATTGGATCTTTATTGCTGAATTGTTAGCCAAGAATGTTACAGCTGACATGCCCATCTTGCCGAACAGAATGGTTATTTTATCAGATTCAAAGTCAGCTTTCATTGTTTTAAATTTGCAATCACGGTCAGATAGATACGATACTATATCTGAGTTGTCATTTTCAATTCATTAATTGATCACGAGTGGCTCTGGCTTACCATGGCTTTGGGTGCCTGGTCATTCAAATCTCCATGGCAATGAACTGACTGACGTATGTGCCAAACAAGCAGCAGTTAACAGTTCAAGTAATTAACTTTTAACATTTCCATCTCAGTTTCCGAAGCGTGTACTATTTTAACCAAAACTGTTTGGAAACAGAGGCTGGAACGAATTTTGGAAAACGCGCATCAGAAACAAAGATGTGATCTATCTGTTTCCGATGAAAGATGCTTTCAGTTTCTAGGTTCTGTATCATCTAGGATCGTAATACACTGATTGAGTAATTAACTCTTGAATGGGTGGAGTTTTGAAAGCCTCTCCAAACTGTGTGTGGTGAGTTCATTGACGTCCAGCGCTTTTTATTTGACTGCATTATCACTCGATTCCATTGTCAGATGCTTCATGACAACGTTTTATCCCTCAAAATCTATAGCTCACACCTCCTGTCTTTTCATCCCAGGTGAGGATAATGGACGGAATCTGGTTGTGCTTACAGTAACACTGATTACAAACACTGTCTTGGAAGATTTTTGTGAAATTATACCCTTAATCCGCTTATCAATACAAGTGTTTTTAGCTTGAAATGGAAATACTGTGTCTGTGCGTGTGTGTGTGTGTGTGTGTGTGTGTGTGTGTGTGTGTGTGTGTGTGTGTGTATATAGATATAGATATAGATATATATATATATATATCTGTGTATGTGTGTGTGTGTGTATGTGTGTGTGTGCGTATGTCTGTGTGTCTTTTGCGGCTTTTCTGCTGGAAATCTTTGAGCTATGGAGAGGATTTCAATACGTGTGTTGTGTGTGTGTGTGTGTGTGTGTGTGTGTGTGTGTGTGTGTCTGTGTGTCTGTGTCTGTGTGCTTGTGTGTGTGTTTGTGTGTATGTGTGTATGTGTATGTGTGTGTTTATGTGTGTGTATGTGTGTGTGTATGTGTGTGTATGTGTGTGTATGTGTGTGTTTTATGTGTGTGTGTGTGGTGTATATGTGTGTGTGTGTGGGGAGCATTCTGCTGAGACTGTTACTGTTATGGGCACACGTACGCACATAAGTGTGTGTGTTTGTAGGTGTTTGTGTGAGTGTTTGTGTGTCTGCGTATGTATGTGTGTGTGTGTGTGTAGGTGTTTGTGTGTATGTTTGTATGTGTGTGTTGTATAGGTGCTCGCGCGCGCGCGCGTGTGTGTCTGTGTGTGTGTGTGTTGTGTGTGTGCATGTGAATGTAAGTTCAATTCATACGTATGTTCGAACCACCTGGATACGCTCGCCTGGTTTGAAAGGAGGGAGATTTTTTCCCGATCTCCCAGGTCAAAGTCACTATGTGTGCAGGCCTGTCGGTGCCAAAACCGCGTGGGTGTGTATCATCATCATCACCGTTAGGCGCCATCTGTGCTTTGCAGAGGTCGACATGCCATGGCTGTCCGTTGTGTCCTATGTAGAGGTCGACACGCCATGGCTGTCCGTTGTGTCCTATGTAGAGGTCGACATGCCATGGCTGTCCGTTGTGTCCAATGCAGAGGTCGACATGCCATGGCTGTCCGTTGTGTCCAATGCAGAGGTCGACATGCCATGGCTGTCCGTTGTGTCCTATGTAGAGGTCGACATGCCATGGCTGTCCGTTGTGTCCTATGTAGAGGTCGACATGCCATGGCTGTCCGTTGTGTCCAATGCAGAGGTCGACATGCCATGGCTGTCCGTTGTGTCCAATGCAGAGGTCGACATGCCATGGCTGTCCGTTGTGTCCAATGTAGAGGTCGACACGCCATGGCTGTCCGTTGTGTCCTATGTAGAGGTCGACATGCCATGGCTGTCCGTTGTGCTGCCAATGCAGGTTGTCGAACATGCCATGGCTGTCCGTTGTGTCCTATGCAGAGGTCGACATGCCATGGCTGTCCGTTGTGTCCTATGTAGAGGTCGACATGCCATGGCTGTCCGTTGTGTCCTATGTAGAGGTCGACATGCCATGGCTGTCCGTTGTGTCCAATGCAGAGGTCGACATGCCATGGCTGTCCGTTGTGTCCAATGCAGAGGTCGACATGCCATGGCTGTCCGTTGTGTCCAATGCAGAGGTCGACATGCCATGGCTGTCCGTTGTGTCCTATGTAGAGGTCGACATGCCATGGCTGTCCGTTGTGTCCAATGCAGAGGTCGACATGCCATGGCTGTCCGTTGTGTCCTATGTAGAGGTCGACAGCCATGGCTCTCCGTTGTGTCCAATGCAGAGGTCGACATGCCATGGCTGTCCGTTGTGGTCCAATGCAGAGGTCGACACACCATGGCTCTCCGTTGTGTCCAATGCAGAGGTCGACACGCCATGGCTGTCCGTTGTGTCCATGCAGAGGTTGACATGCCATGGCTCTGTCCGTTGTGTCCTATGCAGAGGTCGACACGCCATGGCTGTCCGTTGTGTCCTATGTAGAGGTCGACACGCCATGGCTGTCCGTTGTGTCCTATGCAGAGGTCGACAGCCATGGCTGTCCGTTGTGTCCTATGCAGAGGTCGACACGCCATGGCTGTCCGTTGTGTCCAATGCAGAGGTCGACATGCCATGGCTGTCCGTTGTGTCCTATGTAGAGGTCGACACGCCATGGCTGTCCGTTGTGTCCTATGCAGAGGTCGACACGCCATGGCTGTCCGTTGTGTCCTATGTAGAGGTCGACACGCCATGGCTGTCCGTTGTGTCCTATGCAGAGGTCGACACGCCATGGCTGTCCGTTGTGTCCTATGTAGAGGTCGACACGCCATGGCTGTCCGTTGTGTCCTATGCAGAGGTCGACACGCCATGGCTGTCCGTTGTGTCCTATGCAGAGGTCGACACGCCATGGCTGTCCGTTGTGTCCTATGCAGAGGTCGACACGCCATGGCTGTCCGTTGTGTCCAATGCAGAGGTCGACATGCCATGGCTGTCCGTTGTGTCCAATGCAGAGGTCGACACGCCATGGGTGTCCGTTGTGTCCAATGCAGAGGTCGACACGCCATGGCTGTCCGTTGTGTCCAATGCAGAGGTCGACATGCCATGGCTGTCCGTTGTGTCCAATGCAGAGGTCGACACGCCATGGGTGTCCGTTGTGTCCAATGCAGAGGTCGACACGCCATGGCTGTCCGTTGTGTCCAATGCAGAGGTCGACACGCCATGGCTGTCCGTTGTGTCCAATGCAGAGGTCGACATGCCATGGCTCTCCGTTGTGTCCTATGCAGAGGTCGACACGCCATGGCTGTCCGTTGTGTCCAATGCAGAGGTCGACACGCCATGGCTGTCCGTTGTGTCCTATGTAGAGGTCGACACGCCATGGCTGTCCGTTGTGTCCTATGTAGAGGTCGACACGCCATGGCTGTCCGTTGTGTCCTATGTAGAGGTCGACACGCCATGGCTGTCCGTTGTGTCCTATCTTGCCATCTGTGTAGGCTACATGTATGTTGCCAGCTTACTACGCCAGTAGTTGTCACTGTCCGGTCCTTGATGTCGTCTATCCATTTTCTTCTCTGCCGTCCTCTTCTTCTTCTTTTTTCCATCCCCGTTTCCCAGCAGGATGGTCTTGGGAAGTGATTCGTCAGTGAACTATAAGAAACGAAATGATAAATCCACAGATTTGATAAATGAATGAATGAATGAATGAATGTATGAATACGTAATGCGTGGATTACTGACGCTAAAGACAGAGGAAGGACGAAAACGATATGCATGAACACATGGAAACTGAGACACAGAGAGAGAGACAGAGACAGAGAGACAGACAGAGAGAGAGAGAGAGAGAGACAGACAGACAGACAGACAGAGAGAGAGAGTGTGTGTGTGTGTGTGTGTGAGAGAGAGAGAGAGAGAGAGAGACAGACAGACAGACAGACAGACAGAGAGAGAGAGAGAGAGAGACAGAGACAGAGAGACAGAGAGACAAAGAGACAGAGAGAAAGAGAGAGAGAGGGGGGACAGATCAAAATAATGTCAACATTAAGCATAAGTAGAAGACACAGTTTGTCACCTATGTCAAATGTTACGAGATTTCCAGACTTGTTTTTTCCAACTTATTTTTGCATTGACTAACGTTATGTTCCATTTCACTTTTCAAACTCTGTCAGGCTGTTATGGTGTCACTATCTGGGTCTGTGGTTTTACTTTAGTCTATGTCCGTCTGGCTTCTCTCTCTCTCTCTCTCTCTCTCTCTCTCACTCTCTCTCTCTCTCTCATCACTCTCTCTCTCCTCTCCTCTCTCTCTCCTCTCTCTCTCACTCTCTCTCTCTCTCCCTCTCACTCTCTCTCTCTCTCTCTCACCTCTCTCCTCTCTTCCTCTCCTCTCTATCTCCTCTCTCTCTCTACTCTCTCTCTCTCTCATCTCTTCTCTCTCTCTCATCACTCTCTCTCTCTCTCCCTCTCTGTTTCTGTCTGTTTTTCTTTCTTTTTTGTTTGTTTCTTCTTTCTCTCTCTCTGTCTCTCTCTCTGTCTCTCTCTTTCTCTCCCTCTCTGTCCCCTCTCTCTCTTTTTCTTCTCTGTCTCTCTTCTCTCCTCTCTGTCCCCTCTCTCTCTTTTCTCTTCTCTCCCTCTCTCTCCTCTCTTTCTCTTTCTCCTTTCTCTCTCCTCTCTTTCTTTCTTCTCTCTCTCCTCTTTCTCTCTCTCTTCTCTCCTATATCTCCCTCTCTCTCTCTTCTCTCTCCTCTCGTCCTCTCTGTCCTCTTCGTTCTTTTCTCCTCTCTGTCTCTTTCTTCTCTGTCTGTCTTTCTTCTGTCTCCTTCTCGTAGTCTTCTCTCCTCTCTCTCTCTCTCTTGTCTCTTTCTGTCTCTCGTCCTTTCTGTCTCGTCTGTCTTGTCTGTCTGTCTCCTTCTCTTATTCGTCTGTCTCTCTGTCTTATCTCTTCCACCCACCCCCCACGTCCCAGTCACACATAGTGCACCTGAACATTGCCATATCTCCCTGTGTCCCAGACCTAAGGACGTCAAAGTCAATGTCAAGGCCACTTATTTGATTCTATGACTTCTTGCACTCCCCTCTCCCCTGCTCCCACCTCCTTTGTTAACTGGAAAATCTCCCGTTTCCATTTGTAAACATCTCTTTCCAATAACAAAAATTCGGAGTAGAAAGTTCGGGGTTCCAATCGATTGGAGAGAGGCTGAGTGCATCTATGTCTACGCGCGTGCGTGCGTGTGTGTATGTGTATGTGTGTGTGTGTGTTTTGTGTGTGTATGTGTGTGTGTGTGTGTGTGTGTGTGTGTGTGTGCGCGCGCGCGCGTGTGCTTGTGTGTGTGCGTATGTGTGTGTGTGTCTTAAAGCCTCGCTATGAAATCCTCTAGATGTATGCTAAGTAGTTCAAAAGTGTCGCTCACGTTGTCATTTCCAACACCGGCATGAGCACTTACTGTGGAATCGGCACAGTCATATTACAGTCTGACCTTTTTCTGTAAATCACTCGTCGCACACTACACATGTTATTTGCTGATTTGTTGATGTTTAAATCTACTTTTGCAATAAGGTGATGAAGTATGAAAATGAGATACGCCTGTACCTCAGCCCTGATTTTAGTTGTCTGCCTCGGTCATTGGGCTTTGATTGCTTGATATCTGTGATGATCCGCCGACAGGTTCACTTTTGCAACGGTCCAAATGTTTGTGTGCGTAGTTTTACAGCCTTCAGATGACTTTAAGCTGTTTGCTAGGCGGTAATAAATGTAAACTGCTCCGCGGTAATAAATGTAAACGATTGGTACTGCTCCAGTTTCAACGGACGCAAGTCAATATTTGAGTCACATTGATCCAGACATCGCCTACATCATCAGTTAGTGATAATAACATAAAATTATATCGTCCAGACTTAGCCTATGACCCTACATTCAGTTTGACAGGGAATCGTGAACGTATAACTAAGGTTAGACAGTTATGTTTCCTGTTATGATTAAGAAATGATTCATTGTCACTCCCAGGATGGGTAGCTTTCGCACCGTCTGCTGTCATTTAAGTGATAAAATAGGTGGTATCCTCTCTCTCTCTCTTTCTTTCTCTCTCTCTCTCTCTCTCTCTCTCTCTCTCTCTCTCTTATATATATATATATATATATATATAATATACAGATATGTATATATATACATATATATATATATATATATATATATACATAATATACAGATATGTATATATATACATATATATATATATATATATACATATATATATATGTATATATATATATGTGTGTGTGTGTCTGTATGAATGTGTGTGTGTGTGTGTGTGTGTGTGTGTGTGTGTGTGTGTGTGTGTGTGTGTGTGGTATCAGAACGAGTACCATAAACATTTCGAAAATAAGTTGGCATCAGTGTGGACTCTCCTCCGGTGAGTAGCTTGATGGCAGAATGATATTGATAGCTCCCTGTGGGCTGGCAGAGCCGTGGTTCTAAAAAGGAGAGTAAACTGGAGATAGTGATGGAAGGAGGCTTGACGATGATGACACTGACTGGATGCTATACAAGTAAATGGGTGGCGGGAAATGGAGCGGGGATAACAAAGAAAAAAAAATGTAAGCCCTTCCCGCCAAAAATATCATAATGTGTCTGTCTTTCCAGAGCAGAAAGATCTTTTAGTGAAAGATTGTCGTTTCTTCCTCCCCAGTGTCTCCTCAAGGCATGAAGAAGTGGACGATGAGAAAAGTACTATTGGCCCTCAACAATCAGTCTGATGCCTTTTGTCACGTGATATAAGAGACCTGGGTGACGTTTGTCGTCCAGATCCATCACATGAATGTAAGACAAGGGAAGAAGACTATTCTCAACAAAACCAAATGCAAAATGAAATTAAAAAGAAAGGAAAAAAGAAAAAACATTAAATCAATAAAAAAAAACAACTAAACACCAAACCTGTACTTGTTCAAGGTTGGGGAATGTAAAGCAGCGATTGAAGAGAACGTTGTCATATGTCATGCAGGATGAAAAAGTGAAACCAATACTCGGATCAGTCTCTGCAGTTTAGATAAACGAGTACTGAATTAAAGGAACATTGCGAGACACACCAGATGACAAAGAGTTAAACGTATAGATATGAGATGCTGTAAAGAGATGATAACACAGAATAGCTGTCCTATACAACGACGTAAAGAGAGTCAAAATGCAAACAAAAAACTAAATAAGTAATAAAAACTTGTTTCAATGATCTTGTGTCAGGGCAGTGCCTGACAGTCATTCTTTCAAGGACAAACAGATGTTATACATCCTTTTTAAACGGTGGCCTTCTCATTCAAAACGAAGAACTGATGAGCGTTTTCTGTTCGTTTGTTAGTTTGGTTGGTTGGTTGGTTGGTTGGTTGGTTGGTTGGTTGGTTGGTTGGTTGATTGGTTGGTTGGTTGGTTTGTTTGTTTGTTTGTTTCAAGCAACTTTTCTGAGTTTTTTTTTTCTGTTTTCATTTCAAGTTCTACATGTATCATTTTCAAAATCGTTGACATTAGCAGGCTAATATAAAGACTAGACTGTAGGGAGACCAGGAACTGCATATTTCTCTGTCTTGCTTGATAAACACAAACGCAAACGGTCAGTGCGTGTGCAAGGATCAGGAACTGCATTACTTCATTGTCTCGCTTGATAAACACAAACATAAGACATGTCAGAACCTACACAATCTGTGGTTTGTACTGTCCCCATCCTTCTGAAATGCTGTGTGCGACAAGCCACAGTTGCTACAGCGAGACCACAGAAACCGTATGTTGCAGAGTTTAACCATCTCCTGTTCACAGAGTCCTGTTGGAGGGCAGCTCTTGTAGTCCACCAGGGCTGTGCATAGTCGCCGGAAAATGTTGGGCCTGAGGAGATGTCATCGGCCGGGAGAACAGAGGCTCTCAGGCTTTCATCTTGCTTTGTTAAGATTGTGCTGAGGCAGAATCTGACCAGGAATCAGCAGTGTGTGCTAAGACGTCCACAACAGAATAGTGTAGAGCAGAACCTCGCTAGGAATCAGCAGTGTGGGCTAAGACGTCCACGACACCGTGACCGACAGGCTACAGTTCACCTGCCCGTGACACGGGGTCCTTGATCGAGGACTCTTGCAAAGAGGGCCACAGCTCCAACACTAATTGCACAGCGCCAATGGGAAGGCGCTGGCCGACGTGCAGTTGCCAGGTGTCGCTGGCTAGCTTCTGCCAGGGTATGAACTCAGGCTGGTTGAAGCAGAAATCTGTCAGGTAGAAGCAGTTGGTGAATCCCCACCTACAGTTTGGTTTAGTTGTAAATCCCTCTGTATGTCACACAGTTGGGGAGTTTAGCTCCAAGAACTTACCCTGAGGCAGAACATGGATAATGGACATGGAGTGTGGGGCAGGTTCAGACATCTCCCTGGAACATCATACCAAGACAGTCATCGTGGGCCGGGTGTTCTGGAGCATAGAGGAAGGTACCAGCCCCGGTCCACTATGCATAGAGCGCAGCTCGTCCGTAAGTAATGGTATGTCTCTGGCTCGAGGGCATCCGTGGACCGGAGCTTGGGTTTCACAAGGTCCATGATCCGAGACTCCAACCCCTCCAAGGATGAACAGGAGCCATAAGCCTATGGTGAAAGACCAGGCTTCGAAAAGGGTAACGCTCTTGGCTCCAGAATTCTTCTGAACCTGCAACAGTGGATGGAAATCTGGATGTAGCGGAGGGAGTAGGATCATGGTGACGTGGTCGGGATGAGGTGTCTATGAGGGCTATGGGGTCCCACGCATGGTGACGTGGTCGGGATGAGGTGTCTATGAGGGCTATGGGGTCCCACGCATGGTGACGTGGTCGGGATGAGGTGTCTATGAGGGCCATGGGGTCCCACGCATGGTGACGTGGTCGGGATGAGGTGTCTATGAGGGCCATAGGGTCCCACGCATGGTGACGTGGTCGGGATGAGGTGTCTATGAGGGCCATAGGGTCCCACGCATGGTGGAGATCAGAAAGTGGATAGTCTTCATACCCCTTCCGTGAGAGAGTTGTCCAAAAGTGTTGGATGCAACTCCTTAGTTGGGGATTCATGTATGGGATCAGGACCAGTGATCTAGTGCCCAGTGGACGGGTCGAAGTGGGGCCCTGGCCAAAGACCTCCATGCCTCCGAGCTGAAGATCGACAACCAGTCGCCAACTAGATGTCCCCTTAGAGCCAAAACGGACTGATGACACGGTACATACGTTTTGGTAATCCTCACTGACCTAAAGTTACTATTGTACTAAGATTACGCTTCGAGATTGCTTGTGGGCAAAGGTGCTCTTAAAACTAAGGGGAAAACATCTGGAAACTGTCTCTCTGGGACTGAAAAGCGCTTGTTGGGGAAAGGAACTCGACTTTCACCCCTCCGTTGGGGGGGGGGGGGGGGGGGCAAAATGTGTCTACGTCCCAACCGCCCAACCGCGCAGCATTATCGAGAATGTCTCCTGCCCTTGAGGCTTGAGGTTCTTTTGGTCCTGAGTGCTGTGGGAAGTCCACAAATGGGGAAAACCCAGGGAGCCTAGTAGGGGATTGTCCGAGGGGCCAGACAACCCGTTTCCCTGGAAACCCCATCCCTGGTTATAAGATATCAATGGAGATTGTGTCAAAACTCCTCAGCAAAAGATTTGTGTATGGGTCAGGACCAGCAATTCAGTGCCTGG
>CM060308.1:23212339-23234839 GCA_030674185.1 Monoplex corrugatus | reverse complement strand
CATATGGAATTCATTCCGAGTGCGGCAATGTCATCTTGAAAAATTGACACTGAAACTGAGCTGCCCGGCACTTGGCCAAAACTGTGCTTCATTTTGGCCACAGCTCCGGTGCCAGGATGTCCACAGCAGCTATTGATATCCACACACCAGAGGAGTTGCCACCTTTCTGCTGGGTTATTACAAAGAGGTCCGGACATCCTTGTCCCGATCCATCTGACTTTGGACGTCACATATTGGGACTGCTATTGACGTTACTAATAATCACCATAGGTCAGAGTCAAATTGCTGTTTCTCCTGAGTGAAGATTACAGCAACGTCTCTCCAGTGCCACCCCTATAAACCACCACGACAGCAAAGACCTTGACGTGTATTTACCCCACCTGAGATAATGGCAGATTGTCTGATCCAAATTAGGAAAAGAAAAGTGTCCTCGCAGATAAGGTTTATATGCAGGCATTGGTGAAAAAGCCAACTACAGAGAGAGAGAGAGAGAGAGAGAGAGAGAGAGAGAGAGAGAAAGAGAGAGAGAGAGAGAGAGAGAGAGAGAGACAGACAGACAGACAGACACAGACAGACATACAGAGACAGACACAGACAGAGACACAGACAGAGACAGACAGACAGACAGACAAACAGACAGACAGACAGACAGAGACAGACAGATAGAGACAGAGAGAGACGCGTGTACACACACGCGCGCGCGCGCGCACGAGCGCCACACACACATACACAAAGAACACACACACTCACATACGAAACACACACACACACACACACACGCGCACACGCACACACGCGCACACGCGCACACACGCACACACGCACCCACACCCGTACACACACAATCACGTACAATGATCAGAATTGTTAACCCGGTTTTCTTCTGCTGAAGGGGCTATTGAAGAAGATACCGCCACGCCTTTTTTTTTTTTTACTGAGACACGATGCAGGAAACTAATCTGTAGACTATAGTTGCTTCCATTTTCCCCCTCTTTTCTCTGAAGATCTGAAATAGCCTGCTGTTGTTGTTGTTGTTTTGTGTGGTAGCTCTGCAATAGGAGTTTTTGTTTTCGCTAAAGTTGTGGAATAGCTTTCTTTTATCCGCTTCTGTTTAGTGTTGTCGTGAGACACGCATGTGTCGTTGCCTGTTTCTATTGTAGTTCTACAAGAAGCATATGTTCACCGTAGATCTGTTGGATGCTGTTGTTCCAGTCTTTTCTCTGGGACACACTTCTAGTTTCTTATTTTCCCTTTTCTTTTCAGTACAGCTCGGGAATAGAGTTTCCTCCCTTCTTTTTATTGTATCACATTTACTGTATTTTTCTTTCTTTCTTTTTCTTTCTTTCTTTCTTTTTGTCATGAAACTCAGGCAGCACTTCCCGGGGAGGGTGCATTGCCAGAGTGCAGCGCCATTCATTTTTTCTTTTGTTCAATATGCACGTATATCTATTTACCTATGAAGTGTATTTTTCTATAAAATTTAGTCTGGAACATTTTTTGTTGTTGCTGTGCGGTCTTTAGTCAATGTGTGTTAAGTGCTTGTCGTACACGGGACCACATTTTACCATCTCATCTGACAGACTAGCACCTAGCTTAACACTTATGCTCTAGTGAAGGATAGATAGGGAGAAAATTCCCTGTCTAGTCCCTGATTCGAACCCGGATTTCTCGAAAGCTGGACTGGTGCTTTAACCACTAGGCCATACAGTGAAGTTCTGAAATAGGTTTTCTTTATTCCTGTCTTATTTTTACAGTACTTCAGGAATAGAGTTCTCTTAGCCCCCGCTTTTCACTGTTGTGTGGAATAGGCTTTCCTTTTACTTTTCATTCTAATTCTGGAATAATTTTTTTACATCCCCTTCTTTTCACTGTACTTTTAGAATAGATCTGTATTCCCTTGTTTTTCCCTTTAGTTCTGGAGTAGGCTGTTATTTCCCCCTTTTCTTTGTGCGTCTAAATCAGGCTTCTTTACTGTTTTTCTTTAACTGTTTTTCTTTACTGTTTTTCTTTAACTGTTTTTCTTTACTGTTTTTCTTTTCTTTACTGTTTTTCTTTTTTTCTTTACTGTTTTTCTTTAACTGTTTTTCTTTACTGTTTTTCTTTTCTTTACTGTTTTTCTTTTTTTCTTTACTGTTTTTCTTTACTGTTTTTCTTTTTTTCTTTACTGTTTTTCTTTACTGTTTTTCTTTACTGTTTTTCTTTACTGTTTTTCTTTACTGTTTACTGTTTTTCTTTACTGTTTTTCTTTACTGTTTACTGTTTTTCTTTACTTCTTTTCAGCACGCTCGTATTCCTTTCTTTTCAAAAAATGTTTTGCAGTGCATTTGTTGTCTGACTCTCCTGTTCGTCCAACGGGATGAGTAGGCACTCTGGTTTTCAGTACTTGATGTGGTGGCTGTTCATGTGGGTAAATGATAGATTCTGGTGATACACGTTTCCTTGGGAAGCACTGCATGGGAAGGGATCCTACAGCCCCCGCCATAATCAGCAGAGGTTAATTAATGTCTTCATCTTCTGTCTCTTCTTTATCGTCCTCTGCATCCTTTCGCCTCATCTTTTTAACTTATATACAGAGCAGGTCATTAGAATAGCAGATTTAGAAGAGATGGGAATAAAGGTTGGAGGAAGAAACATCACCAACACGAGAGATGCAGACGACACTGCATTAACGGCAGATAACATTACAACCATGAAGAGAATTCTCTACTGATAGATGCAGCAGGTAGCAGGGCAGGATTGAAACTGAATGCTAAAAAAAAAACCCAAAGTCATGCACATACCAAGAAGAGAAGGCCAGGAACATCCAAACATTCAAATAAATAAAACAGACTTAGAAAATGTCCAATATTTCAAGTATCTAGGATCTGTAAAACCAAATGACTGCTCCTGCGCCAAAGATGTGAAAACAAGAATTGGCATGGCAAAACAAAATAGAAATGGTCCAGTTAAACAACGTATGGAAAGACAGAGAGCTTCTCAAAGATTTGAAATTAAGAAGCCTGAAATTTTTCATCTGGCCTGTTTTAAAGTATGATTGCAAAGCCAGGACACGAAGAAAAGACGAAGAAAATAAAATCAATGCAGTAGTAATGTGGCTCTACAGACTATTTATCAGAGTCAAATGGAAAGACAGAAGAACAAACGATAGAATATTAAAGGAACTGAATGTCAAGCGCCAACTGTTAACAGAGATCAACAAAAGAAAGCTGAAATATGTAGGCCATGCCATCAGAAGCACCAAATCAGATTTGATATTAACGGTCATGCAGGAGAAAGTTGAGGAGAGAAGAAGACAGAACGACCGCAAACCTCATATTTCAACAGCATCGCCGATGTCTGTGATCTGGGGATCAAGGAAGTCGCCCACAGAGGTCTCGATCGTGAGCTCCTTATCGCCGATCCCGGCGAAGGAGAGAGGTCAGATAAGGTGAAGTATCATCCTTTGTCCCTCTCACCTCCCCTCCTCCCTCCCTCCCTCCCTCTCTCTCTCTCTCGGGATAGGCTTGACTCTCGATGGAAATGTCACGGGAAGAATAATGGGGTTGACAGGTCTTGAGCCTGCTGAAATTGGCAGAATTTGATCCTTTGTAAGCTTCACTTGAGTACAATATTTGTCTAGCAGATTTGAGGGATGTTAAAACCGACTTATTACTCTATAAAAAAAATCTCACACACAACAAGGAAGGAGAGATACGAGCAGAAATGCACTAACCACACTAGACATGATTCTCAAAGGCAGTCCACACATGGAATGATAAATACAACACTTCTGTTGAACTTATCAACGTCAGCGTAGAACATAATTTCTTATGGCCTAAATATTAAAAGTCCTAAACCCTAAAATGCCCGACGAATGTTCACTAGCTTACATGTTATCAGAATGCTGAATGTTTCCGTCTGTCCAGCTGCATTCTTCCCCTGTTTCATGAAAAAGTAAAACATGCTTCTAACCCTAACCTTAACATCTAATAAGAGTCGTACTCTGGGTCACATACCTCTCAGGTAGCTTAGAAGCTGGCTCTACACAGGGATTGAATGACTGCTCGCTTTGATAAAAGAAAAAGAGATTCAATTTAGGACGCTTTCTCTCTCTTTGATCATAAATGTGTCAACCTGTCATTAGCTGTCTGCATCCCTAAAGTCTGACTTGAAAAATTGAGTAACTCGACGTGAGATCGTGGCATGGTGGCTATAGTTAACGCTACCCCAAACCATTTAATACACCATTTCCAAAAGTCAGACTAGATAAAGCCTCAGGACCTGGCCAGCCCATGGGTTTATGTGCAGGCTTGAGGCTTGTGCCATGATCACCTACACGTGGCACCTGTGACGTTAGTGCATATGGAATTAGTTCCGAGCGCGGAGACGTCGTCTTGAGAAACTGAAACTGAAACTTCCAGAAGTCAAGCTTAGACACTGGCCTTTACTGCCACGTCAGCCGTTAGAAACTGTCTGCCTTTCTGTGCCTAACTCCTCCAAATTGAGAATAACGGATAATTGGCGATTGACGTTATTTCCTTAAATTTGATACTGACTCTGGCCCGTGATGTTAAGTCACTTCACAGATCTATGGTACTGAACCATCACATCTGTCTCAATGCATGTTTGCTGTGACCTGCCAACCATTACAGACACGTCCATGTTCTGTGCCCAACTGCGAAAGGTTGAGTAATGGAGTATGGCCATTGACATTATTACCTAAATGTGATACTTGTTTGTGGCCCGTGGTGTTTATCCCTGCTTTACAGATCCATGCCACTGGAACATCAAATCTGTCTCAATGCATCTGTTACCACGTAAAAGGGTTCCTGCGATAATAATATGAAAATGTATTGTATTGATTCTCTCTCTCACACCCACAGTCTTGTTATTCTTGTTATTGGTGTTTAAAGCCCAGCCGACTGTGTGGAGCCATATCAGGGCTTTAACCGCTTCAAAAATACAAAACTTTAACAAGATAAAAAGAAAGAAAATTAAGTACACATATCAATGCATTCGCCCACATAATCTTAGGACATGCCCCTGGCGTTGACCACTCCGTCCAAATCATAGCACAGCTGATTTAAAAAAACATACCTGAATACAAATATAAGCGTACCTTAGAACACGAAAACAAGAAAACAGGTACAAATTACCTGAAATTGCTTCCACATATCTCACGTCCCTAGAGCCAAAAATGCACTTAATACATGACCCAATTATCGATCCTAAGAAAAAGTAAGTAAGACTTTATCGAACATACAGGTGAATGGCCCAGTACAGCAGAAAATTAGAGGTGGAAATGACAGAAAGCAAAGGAATAAGGCAGAAACAAAAACAGTGACAGAAAAGAGGAAATTTCTGGCACAGAATTTCCAGAAGGCGGGGATACTATTCATACTGAAAGAGCACCCGGTGTCTCCAGGGGGGGGGGGGGGGAAGGGGGCACATCCACAGTCATGTATATAGACATGACTAAAGTCGTTAACAGCTTTCCTTACATTCCTGGTTTTTATTCAAAAGCTCCTATCGTGGTACAGAACACTCTTTGCAGTAGAGGAGCCAAAACCTAATGATGCTGAGAGACAGGCTGATAGCAATGGCGCTATACCAATAATGTCTTGATTTCGGAGTGCGGATCACGAGCCGTTGTGTCAGGGTCATTTGGCGTGTGAGGGACGACTTGCTCACTCGGTGTTAACACGGTCATTCATCACACCCCACCCACATCCTGTGGCCGCTACCAGCATTGTTATTCACCCTTCGTTTTTAGTCTTGTTATTCACCACTACCCTCACTATTCCCTCCGATCTGTGTGTGTGTGTGTGTGTGTGTGTGTGTGTATGTGTGTGTGCGTGCGCGTGCGCGTAGGTGGGTGCGTGAATGTATTATGTGCATATATGCACGCGAATATGCACGTGGTTATTATTTTCAGTTCTTTTCATCTCTCTCTCTCTCTTTCTCCCTTTCCCTCTCTCTCTCTCACACAGACACACAAACACAGGTAGAAAGATAGAGAGAATAGCACACACACACACACATACACATACACACACATACACACACACATACACACACACATACACACACACATACACACACACATTACACATACACACATACACACACATACATACACACACACACACACACATACACATACACACACATACACACACACATACACACACACATACACCATACACACATACACACACACACATACACACACATACACACACACATACACACACAGTGTTGATAAAATATGAGTTTACTAAGAAGAAATACGTTCTTAGAAAGAGCTTTACTGAGATGATCGATGTGGACTGGCCCATGTAAATGTTTCGTTTACGTATATACCAAGTACACGGTGCTCAGAAACTTGCTCTATATTTGCGCCATCTAGAGTTAACTGAAGATGTAGTTTTGATAATTGATGTTTTTCGCAAGTTGTTATTACAAACGATTCTGTTTTTATAGGATTAATCTGCAGATGATTTGAATTACACCAGTCTGATACTTGGTTTATACATAGTTGTAATGTTTCTTGGATTTCAGAAATCCATTTCTCAGATGTGTTTAGAGCAGTGTCATCAGCAAGCATTTGACTTTCAGTAGAGTTTGATATTATGCGTAAGGATAAGTCAATGATGTACATGTAGATACAGAATAAGCTAGGGCCTGGGATTGAACCTTGTGGTACACCAAATGATACCCTTTCTTCAGAAGAGAATCTACCATACGTTGTATCCTTTCCTGAATTTACAACTGGAAGAAAGGAAGGACATTGGGATTACTTCGATAAACATTTCAGTTTTGAAATAAGGGTTTTATGGTCAATGATGTCAAATGTTTTTTTCCTAAGAGTCTAAGAAGGGAACCCATGATAAATTTGTGTCATTTATAGCTGATAAGCACGAGTGTTTGAAAGAGCAGTGCTACATGAATGATGTTGACTGAATCCTGATTTAAGTGGGTGAAACAGTGAATGATCTTCCATGAATTTCATCACGTGATTGTTAACATGTTTTTAATTGGTTTAGAGACAACTGATAATAGAGATATTGGCATGTGATTCTCTGAAGTATCTTTATCTCTTGCCTTTGGTAAAGGTATTGTTTTCGCCGTTTTGAATACTTTTGGGGAGGCTTTCTGACCAATACACAGATTAAATAAATACATATGTTAGTCTTTGAGCGATGTCAGGCATGGATAGTTTTAATATTTTGCTGCAGATGTCGTCCAGGCCAGATGATTTTTTACTGATCTTATTGAAGATGTATTTTCCGACTTCAGGAATGGTGATGAAAGGAATGGTGAATGAATCAATGACATACAGAGTGATAATGACATCAAAAACAATCGAGGGTAATGAAAATAATGTGACAATGGCAGTGACAATGGAACTTTATGGCAGAATTATGTATCATTCTGGATTAAGAATTCAATGTGACATTAAGTCCCAGTGTACGTGACTCTGGCCCTGGACCTAAATATGGAGAACTCTGTCTTGAGACGTGGATAGATAGGTGGCCACGATGGTATATGGGCACAGCGGTATTTTGGCACAGTGTTATATAGGCACAGTGTTATATGGGCACAGTGTTATATGGGCACAGTGTTATATGGGCACAGCGGTATTTTGGCAGTGTTATATGGGCACAGCGTAATATGGGCACAGCGTAATATGGGCACAGTGTTATATGGGCACAGTGTTATATGGGCACAGTGTTATATGGGCACAGCGTTATATGGGCACAGCGTTATATGGGCACAGTGTTATATGGGCACAGTGTTATATGGGCACAGTGTTATATGGGCACAGTGTTATATTGGTACAGTGTTATATGGGCGCAGTGAAATATGGGCACAGTGGTATATGGGCACAGTGAAATGTGGGCACAGTGGTATATGGGCACAGTGGTATATGGGCACAGTGTTATATGGGCACAGTGAAATGTGGGCACAGTGATATTTTGGTATAGTTAAATGTTCGTTCAGTACGCTTAATAAAGGCCATTTGACCAGCAGTGCATTAGTGCCTTGTTTTGTTCAGTATGTAAGCGTTTTATCTCTATTCTATCAGTTTTTTGTTCTGATTTATTTGAATACAAGTAACGCAGCTTTTATGTTGGGCAACACTGTCATTCTTATTCACCACTCCTATATATAAACAAATCAATCAATTGCCTATTTCTTCTTTTAGGGATTCTGATAGAATGATAGGAATGGGATTTGGGGGAGAACTGCGTCACAACATAAACCGTGTGGGAGGTTGTCATAATGATGTGTTTTGCCCAGCCTGTCCTGTGACGCTGTGATGATGTCTAGCAGGCCGCTGAAACTGTGCTTTGGGAAGTGCCACAACCACACAGCTAGCCTTTCCTTCCATCGCCAGGCTGCTTATGCTGTGGTCATTATTCTGTGTCCTGAAATACACGGGGCCCATTATTTTGGTATTATATTTGTTGACTATAATGTGTGTGTGTGTGTGTGTGTGTGTATGTGTGTGTGTGTGTGTGTGTGTGTGTGTGTGTGTGTGTGTGTGTGTGTGTGTGTGTAAGTGTGTGTGAGTGTGTGTGAGTGTGTGTGTGTGTGTGTGAGTGTGTGTGTGAGTGTGTGTGTGTGTGTGTGTGTGTGTGTGTGGTGTGTGTGTGTGTGTGTGTGTGTGTGCGCGTGTGTGTGTGTGTGTGTGTGTTTCGTTCTTTGATTTAGCGTCTTTTCACTTTGAGTGATATTAGATGTGTGTGTGTGCGCGCGCGCGCGCACGTTGTGTGTGTGTGTGTGTGTGTGTGTGTGTGTGTGTGTGTGTGTGTGGTGTGTGCGTGCGTGTATATATATATATAAATATGTATATCTATGTATATATATGTATATGTATACATATATGTATGTATATGTATACATACATATATACGTATATATATATATATATATATATATATATATATATTATATATATACATTATATGTATGTGTATATATATATACAGGGTGTTTCAAAAAGAATACGCCAAAATCATCACGTGATGTGTCAAAAACGAAAAAAATTACAAACCTCTAGCATGAACACATGTGTTGTATATATATACATTCAAGTTTCATTTCATGTTTTATAAGTGCTCAATGTGGCCACCACCGGCAGCGCGGACAACATCAAGCCGATATGAGAATTCCTCCCAAACGCGCCTCAGCATGTCACGGTCCACCGTGTTGATTGCAGCTGTTATTCGATCTTTCAAGTCATCGATACTTGCTGGAAGTGGTGGAACATAAACTTGGTCTTTAACATACCCCCACAAGAAAAAGTCACACACAGTGAGGTCCGGGGATCTGGCAAGCCAAGCACAGAGAGCAAGGTCTTTAGCACCTCTCCTCCCAATCCATCGCTGAGGCACATTCAGATAAGCTCTAACCCCGAGATGCCAATGGGGTGGTGCTCCATCTTGCTGAAAAATGAAGTCATTCGAATCTGCTTGCAGTAAAGTGAATAGCCAGTTTTGGAGCATTTCGAGATAGGTTTGTCCTGTAACGGTGTTTCCTTCAAAGAAAAAGGGACCATAGACCTTGTCTTGAGACACAGCACAGAAGACGTTCACTTTAGGGGAATCTCTTTCATGCTCAACAGTTTCATGTGGGTGATCTGTTCCCCAAATGCGCACATTGTGACGATTGACTGTGCCGCTCAAATGGAAAGTCGCTTCGTCACTAAAAACTAAACGTGAAAAGAGAGTTTCATCACCTTCCTCCATCTCCAGCATTGACTCACAGAATGTCCTCCGCATCACCTTGTCATCATTAGTAAGTGCTTGGACGAGGCTTAGTTTGTATGGTTTCATGTGTAATCGTCTCTTTAACACACGCCAGACAGTGGTATGAGGGATGGCAAGCTGAAGACTTGCTCGACGTACGGACTTACGTGGGCTGCTCTCAAATGCATCATGAATCCTCTCCACTTGCTCCTCTGTAACACGTGGTCTTCCAGGACTCTTTCCTTTGCACAGACACCCACTCTCTTTAAACTGTCTAACCTACCGTCGAATGCTCTCACGATGGGGCGGATCAATGCCGAATTCTGTTCTGAAAGCACGTTGCACCGTGACAATGGCGTTTGTTTTCGCGAACTCAAGCACGCAAAACGCCTTCTGCTGAGGAGTCGCCATTTTGATTGATCTTCCCACAATTCAGCTGCACCGGAAGTTATACTAACGACAGCGGTGAAACTGACACCCAATCAAACTTTGATAACTACTCTATCAAATAACCACTGATTCAGTCCACTACAATGCTATAGACCTGAAAAAACTGCGTAATGATTTTGGCGTATTCTTTTTGAAACACCCTGTATATGTGTGTGTGTGTGTGTGCGCGCGTGTGTGTGTGAGTGTGTGTGTGTGTGTGTGTGTGTGTGTGTGTGTGTGTGTGTGGGCTGTGTGTGTGTGTGTGTGTGTGTGTGTGTTCCGCACCAGTTAGCCACAATTACCAGACCAAAGCAGGGACCCTGTTACTGGGCATATCAAGGTTATTGATAGTCCTCTGTTATGTTCACCAGATACAATAGTCTATGTGGCGAAATGGTTAGGCAACAAACCACTGTCTGTGACATCTTGAGTTCAAACACCCAACAGTCCAATCAGTAAAAAAAATATTACGTTAACTTTTTTGCCCTCAGCTAATTACTATCCAGAATTCAACGTGCCATGGACTCGTTGGGTAGATGGGGACCATAGTTGAGTCTTAACCATTTTGCAGATGCTCACTGAGGATGTCACTTACGTTTCATAACCAACACCGCAGGAGTCTGTTTCCTTCAGGCCTGATTGACGCCACTGTTGTAAAACATTATCTATCAGTACTAACAGCGAAACTTACTCAAGGAAAGTGTTGCTCCTTCCATACTTCTCCCCGCCAGAAATGGGGAAAGAGCGAGGTTAAGTAAAGATTAGAGACCTTTAGATTACACGTCACGTATCTCCCAGCACGTATACGTATCGCAATGCGTAGGTGTCCCGTACGTGAAAGCGATTTGGGTTTAGATTACACGTGAAACAGATCTACGTCCCCCGACGCCCCCCCCCCCCCCCCCACCACGAAGCAAGGGACGTAACCACAGCCTTTCCTGTACTTTCCGACGTGTGACATTATAAACATATGTACCTATTAATTTGTTTTTCATTGATACTACCGATGTAACGACGAACTAAATTATTATACTCGGATTTTTAAAGGAAAATAGATCTAGCAATTACTTTTTATTTTTCCTAGCAACTTGGTTGCTCCAATATTATGACATCATTCAATATAATGACATCATTGGGAATGAACGCTATTGATGTGTGTGTGTGTGTGTGTGTGTGTGTGTGTGTGTGTGTGTGTGTGTGTGTGTGTGTGTGTGTGTGTGTGTGTGTGTGTGTGCGCGCGCGCCCCATGCTTCATCTGTGTCAATAAATAATGGCTGAAATTTTTGATTATATATAGATATATATTTCTGTACTTTTATTTAATGCTAGCAAGGAAGAACAGAAATTGTTTATAAATTCAGATTGTAATTAAATTAATTAAGTGCATACTTTGCACTATAATTAATAACTCGGTCTTTGTGTACACATATAAATATGCCCGCGCCCGTCGGCAGGCACAAATCATGCACTTGCATCACACTTTCCATGTGACGAAAATATTCACTATATGGGCATTTGAATCCTTTATTGGGACAAACTGAATTCTGAATACTATTCTGAAATATTATACATGTTCTGAGACATGTAGGTTTTGTTTTTGTTTTTCTACCATAAACATGAAGACGATTAATAAGTTAAAAAAAAAAAAGCATCGTGTAAAAACAATCATTCCCCTTTCCCTGATCTTTGCTTATTTTTTTTTAGTGGCACAGATCTGCTCACTATGTGTTATTTTTTAGAAAAACCTTATGATCTTTCTACAGCTTTCAGATTTTCTCAGATGTGTATATGCGCAGTTTTGTCCACACTGTGCAGGCAGTATACTGGTGCAGCCTGCACACTCTGATTTGGTGGACATGCTTGCTGGGCCAAGCTTCCATAAGCCACCAAACACACAAGACATGACTTACAAGATCTTTACAGTGCATATTTGATGTTCTGCATGAGCATGCACACAAAGGGGTTTCAGACACTCGTAGGTCTGCACACATGCTGACCAGAGAACTGAACAAATTCTCCACCCTTTTTCACCAGGCAGGAGGCACTCAGAAGGGACCAAACCCAGACATTCTTATTACAAGTTTGACATTTATCTGCTTGATTACCGCACCTGTCATTTTGTGACTACATAATAGCGTGTTTCCTCTGTACATTGTGTGTGTGTGTGCATGGAAAAACTGAAAGGGGGGGGGGGGGAGACAGGGTTGGGGGTTGGGAGCGTATCATGTGCAGAGTTATGGCATATGCCATTTGGTGATCTCTACTTTGCAAGAAGAACAAGAATAATGAAAGATAAGTGTTTTTTCTAACATTTTTCTATTTGGTACTGTTAGAGCTATTCTTCTATTTGGTACTGTTAGAGCTATCTGCTTTTACAATAGCATTAGGATTAAGTGTAAGTACAATGAACATAAATAAGTGCTTTTTTTAACATTCTTCTGTTTAGCACTGTTTAGCCGAGATGTGGTTTCTAAGAAGAATGTTGAGAGTTCCATGGACAGCAAAGAAAACAAACGAGACAGTCTTGATGGAGGCAGACACAAGTAGATCACTCATAAGAAAGATTAGGAAAAGACAGGCAACATTTATAGGCCATTTTATGAGGAAGGGGGATTTGGACACCTGTCACAACGGGAAAGCTGGAGGGAAACAGAGCACCAGGTAGACCCAGGGAGAGAATGCTGGACGGACTTGCAGAGTGGCTGGGGATAAGGAGGGGGGGGGGGGGAGATGCAAGGGGCAACGAGAGATAGAGATGGATGGAAGTCCATGGTCGCCAACGCCATGCGGCAGGGCACCTGATGATGATGATGATGAGTATAAATCTGCTTTTACAACAACATTACGGATGAGTGTAACTACAATGAAAGATAAATGTTTTTCTAACATTCTGCTTGTCTACCATTGTACCACAACAGCATTAGGAATAAGTGTAATAATATCATTTCAAAGAACACCAATCCTTAAACACTTAAAATGTAGGCTACTGCCAGATTTTTCATTATATATATTAGGTATAATAACTCCAGAATTCCTACTTTTAACTAGCAAGCCAGATGCTTTATCATACTTTGTCTAGTCTATCTGCTGGGCCCCATGAGAGGAAACCAGATTCGATTGCCCATATATATATACGAGTATGTATGTACCTGAGAGCAGATATATATGTGTGTGTGTGTCTGTTAGGGTATATAAACATACTGTCACTTTAAAATCTAAATCACCACTCTCTCTCTCTCTCTCTCTCTCTCTCTCTCTCTCTCTCTCTCTCTCTCTGCCCTCCCCCGTCTTTCTCTATCTCTCTCTCGCTCCTTTTCTTTCACACACAACCATGATGACCAACCAATAGGTCTTACCTCATAATTCTAATTGTTATGCTAATGAAATGCTGATGCAATTCATCACGACCACCACAGCAGGAGGATTTGTGTTTTCAAATACCACCATCCTATTGGTTCCTTATCAAATAATTAATCATTGGCAGTCCTGAAGTACAATAATTCAGGCTTGTCTCTTCCATTTGGTGATCTCTACTGTGGTGACATGTGCAAGAAGAGCAAGAACAATGAAAGATAAGCGTTTTTTCTAAAATACTTCTATTTGTTACTGTTAGAGCTATCTATTTTTACAACAACATTTGGGATAAGTATAAGTACAATGAACATAAAATGTGCTTTTTCTAACATTTTTCTGTTTTGCACTGGTTGAGTATAAATCTGCTTTTACAACAACATTAGAGATGAGTGTAACTTCAATGAAAGACAAATGTTTTTCTAACATTCAGGCAATTGTTTGCATCCTCCAACTTCTGGACTTCTGTATTTTCTCTCTTCACATTAATCCTTCTGAATGTCAAAATCAGTCTTTTTGCTATCTTCCTCTGTTTGTATTTAATCTTGCTGGTACTCCAATGTTGTAGACCACCGTGCAGCTGGGCTGTGTGATTTCTTGATTTGGCATGGGGAACACTTAGATCTGAAAAACAGGAAGAAACTTATTTCATTTGTCTTTTTTGAGTAGCGATTTTTACACTGTTGGGAGACCTTGTTCTTCAAAATTGGTAGCATTATGTCTACCCCCCAACTGTTGAAACTTCCCCTACGTCTCATTCGCGATTACGATCGGACGATCATCACTACCTTTCGTGAATCAGAGAAATTACACCGCTCCCTAGCGAAGTTCAGGAACCATCTACACTTCACACTGCACTGCAAACATCACGGCGTCTTTCCCACCAGCCTAAAAATCAAAACTCCGATGAAAGGAACAGCAGCAAATAATATCATCAATCAGGCACAACGAGCACTCATGAACGAACGCATCAAGCAAATCAACATCCGCATCACTTGTCTGGAAGGGAAAATCCAAGACCTCGAGGAAAGACTGAGCTCTAGCACACTACCAGATGCTATGCTCTCCGAAATCAAAGAGTGGCTAAACAACACACGACGAATAGAATGGGACAAAGTACGCCAACGCCATCGAAAGAAATTCGAACTTCTAGCACCAAAAAACAACAGGAGACAACAGAATGACAAAAGCGAGATTACACCTGTACCGGAAGAAACAAAAAGGAAGACCAAAGAGAGGTGGGTGATCAATCTATCAGATCGCCAACTCACTAAACCTGAACAGGAAGTACTAGAGAAAGGACTAAATTTCGCCGTAGCCCCTAACAAGCTTCCAGTGGTAGACCTCATCACAAGCATTGAAACAGCTTGCAGGTATATTGGCCCTAATTCAGAAGAAGCCACACACTTAAGATCAGACTGTGTCAGAATCATGAAACAGGCCAAACTACCGAAATCCAACTTAACACCGGACCAAAGACGGGCTCTGGCGGATTTAAAGAACGAACACGCCACGATGATCCTACCAGCTGACAAAGGTCGTGCCACAGTCATCATGCCTAGACCCATGTACTATGAGAAGGCAAGCAAACTTCTGGAAGATACTACAACATATGAACGCCTCAAGAAAGATCCTACTTCCAAGTTTTCCAACAAACTGAAAGACACACTGAAACGCCTGAAAGAGACGGACCGCCTGTCATTAGAACAGTACAGGAAATTATACCCAACTGTGTCCGACGTCCCCAAGTTCTATGGTCTACCCAAAGTCCACAAGAAAGAAGTCCCCCTCCGTCCCATAGTCGCATCCAGAGGTTCCATCATGTATGAGACGGCTAGATTTGTGGCGGACATCCTATCACCTCTCGTAGGACACACAGATCATCACATCCACAACAGTGCTGACCTAGTGGAAAAACTGAGTAACTACACCCTCGCTCATGATGAACTCCTTGTGTCATATGATGTCTCTGCCCTATTTACCAGCGTACCAGTGAAAGAAAGCATAGAGATCATACGCCGAAGGTTACAAAACGACCAAACCCTCCACCAACGTACATCTCTCACAGTGGACGACGTATGTGAACTCTTGTCCTGCTGCCTCACCACCACCTACTTCACCTTCCAAGGTGAATTCTACCAACAAAAAGAAGGAGCAGCCATGGGCTCCCCAGTAAGCCCAATAGTAGCCAACCTGTTCATGGAGGATTTTGAAGAGAAAGCATTGGCTTCTTTCCACTCCCCACCACGATGCTGGGGGCGCTACGTAGACGACACCATGACTATCCTCCCCCAGCAACTGGTCGAACAGTTCACAGAACATCTGAACAACCAACACCCAGCCATCAAATTCACGAGGGAAGTGGAACAGAACAACTCCATAGCCATGCTGGACACCCTCATCACCAGAACTGATGGCATTCTATCCTTCTCGGTCTACCGTAAACCAACTCATACGGACCAATATTTACAGTTCGACAGCCACCAGCCCCTTGAACACAAACTGGGAGTGATTCGAACCCTTACCCACAGAGCTAACACCATATGCAGTACCCAAGAGGCAAAAGACAAGGAGACAAACCACCTGAAAAAAGTGCTCACCATCTCGGGCTACAAAAAGTGGGCCTGGAACAGCCCGGGAGGCAGGAAATCCAACACCGCATCCCAACAGCCAGTGAAACAACACCAGCGCAAGGGACACATCACCATCCCATACGTAGGAGGTGTGAGTGACGCTCTGTCCAGAAAGATCAGAAAACTGGGGGTGGCTGTACATTCCAAACCTTCCAACACCATACGCAGCCAGCTGGTCACCCCCAAGGACAAAACCAGCAAACTCGACAAAGCTGGCATTATATACAGAATAGACTGCCAGGACTGTAACCAACATTATGTCGGTGAAACTGAACGCCCCCTTCAGAAGAGACTAACAGAACACAAGAGGGACTCTTCTCCAGTAGGAGCTCACCTACACGCCGAAAAACATCAATTCAGTGCGGACAATGTCAACATCCTGGACAGAGAAAATAAGTGGTTCCAGCGAGGAGTCAAGGAGGCCATCTACATCGCAGCCACCAACCCCCCGCTCAACAGGGACCGGGGCCGTTACACCCTGCCCCCGGTGTACCATTCTCTGATTCGATCTCGTGAACTGGGTTCATCCCATGTTCGCGAGATCTGAGTAGAGATTCACGCAGACAGCATTAGAGCGCTGACGAAGATGGCGAGAACGCCATCGAAAGCTACGGAACTGTGAGTAGCGATTTTTACACTGTTGGGAGACCTTGTTCTTCAAAATTGGTAGCATTATGTCTTTTTACTTGTTTACATATTTATTCATTACGATGATGATGATGATGATGATGATGATACTGGTAATGATAACAATAACAATAATGTCAATAATCATGATAATAGTGATAATAATAATAAATAAATAAATAATATAATCATCATCACCCACTTCTATTCTTGCTCCCCACCAGCTTCTCTTAACAGGGTAGGCCTATGTGGCCTTGATGAGAAACCAGACAGTGAACTGCAAGCTAGATCTATGTCAGCATTTGGCGTTAGATTTCTTGAAACGCTGCATTCATTATACATTTTTCGTTTGAAAATTTATCAGCAATTAATCAAAAACAATGAAAAAAAATTACGTTACTCATAGCATTTATAACGTTTCGCCTCCACAAATTGCACTTCATAGTTAAATTGCAGTCGAACCAGGCTTGCGTGCTGAAGTCTCGTTCGAATTTTAATTAGAGCATCTGGAAATACGTACTTCCCATAAGCAGGATTTTGCTTGCTGACACTTGGTGCGTTTGGTCAATTCGTACATGAATTGTTTAAAACTCAGTGACATAAGACATACATAACAAGGTAGAAAAAGGGTTTCAAAACACAACCAAAATATTACTTACCTTGAAACTTGAGATATGCAATCCCAAACTAGACAGGGCGAGAGCACGTATAACCAGACGTAGACACGTCCCAATCGAAGTGGTACGTATCGATATAATCGCGCGAATAAATGCGATACGCAGTCGGTACGTTACGTATCTGGCCCGTATTGGATACGTTACGTGTAATCTAAAGGTCTCTATTAACAAAGGAAAATAGACGTATCGGTGTGTATGTGTGTGTGTGTGTATATATATATGTGTGTGTGTGTGTGTGTGTGTGTGTGTGTGTGCACGTGCTTGCACATGCACGGGCGCGTGTGTGCGTGTTGTGTGTTGTTTTGTGGATTAAATCGTAATAAAATCATGTAAACAGTCTTTCAGAAATACTGACTGAGCCATCCAGACTGACAAGCAGTTAAAAACACAACCTTTTGCTGTGTCAGAGACAGTTCATACATGTCGGAGGTCCAGAATCAGATAGTCCACAAGCAAAACTGTGCGTGAGCACGCGACTGCCATCATCAATACTGCCACACGCAATGGAGAAAACGCGTGGGCGAACGAAGTTCGTGCGGACCCAATTGACAATTGGAGGCTTGTGACCCAAATTATGGCTGTGGACGTGATCGACGTGCTGCACGTGTCGCTTCTTTCATCTCACGTGGAACAAAGCCGCTCTTTCTCCAAGGAGTCGATCTAAATAACCAGCTTTGCTGGAGGTCGGGGCCAAGATCTATATTTGTCACCTTTTTATCTGTGGTTGGTTGGTTGTTTTTATATTGTGTTTGGCCTTTTTCGTGTGTCGGGAAAAAGAATAGGGACATGTGGGGAAGGAGAAAGTCTTGGACATGAAAGAGATGGAATGTAATGTAAATTTGTTTGACAGGCTACATAACGGATTTCTTTTTTTTGTTGTTGTTGTTGTTGTTGTTGTTGTTTTTTGGGGGGGGGGTTGAAAAAGGGGGATTCCGCTGGTTTAAAATGGTGCAAAACGGATTTTTAAAAGAGGGGGATTGTTGCATATCTACATCGAGGCCAGGGAGCGTACGTCTGTGTAATGCGTCTGGCTGGCTGTGTGTACGTGTGTATGTGTTATTCATATTGTTGCTTACAGCCCAGCCGACTGCGTAGAGCCATATCAGCGCTATAACCATTTCAATGCACATACAGAAACTTCAGCAGGAAAAAAAGGAAAAGAAAATTAAGTACACATATCAATGCATTCGAGCACATCATCTAAGGAGATAACCCTGGTGTCGACCAATCCGTGTAATTTATCGCGCAGGGGATTTAAAAAAGCATATATGAATACAAATTTAAACATAATTAAGGACACAAGAACATATAAGAACTGGTATAAATTACCTAAAATTGATTCTGCATATCTCACTTTCCTAGAGCCAAAAATGCACTTAATACATGTACCGAATTATCAGTCCTAAGAGAAAAGTATGTAAGATTTTATCGAACACATACAGTTGAATGGACCAGCAAGGCAGAAAATGATAGGAACAAATGACAGAAAGCAAATGAACAAGGCAGAAACAAATAGAGTGACAGAAAAGAGGAAATTCCTAGCAAAAAATTCCCAGAAAGTGGAGATACTATTTATATTGAAAAAGACCCCGGCATCCCCACGGGGGAGTGTTGTGTGAGAAAAAGTGTCAGCAACGATTTCTCCTCCATTTGTGGACATATATTTGCCAAATCAATGATACACGTCCTGGAGTGACCTAAATGTGAATGGTATCTCATTTAGAGTGTGTTTCACTTTGAAAAAAATATTCATATGTCACTTAATCAGTAAACTACTGTCTGACTCAAATTTTGTGTAATATGTTTGACCCTACTGGGAAACTGATCGCTGAATTTGTGATGCGATCCGTTAATTCTGAAGGTAAATATCGTATGACACTTGTAAAAAAAAAAAAGAAAACGGTTAGTACAGCGTGACCATTTTTTACTTGTAGTATCGTAGCTTCAAAAATAACTTGAAAGTGATTGCAAGGATACTATGTGAAGGGCAACGTATTTAGACATAGCAGTCAATCCGAGAAAACGATAAATCGATACAATATTTAGGGACGAAGACTGTACTAGATATTCTATGTACCTTCTGTTTTTCTGTATGTCTCTGCCTCTGTCTCTGTCTCTATATGTCTGCCAGTCTCTCTCTCTCTTCTCTCTCTCTCTCTCTCTCTCTCTCTTCTGTCTCTCTCTCTCTCTCTCTCTCTCTTATATATATATTATATATATATATATATATATATATATTTGCCTCTGTGTGTGTGTGTGTACGCGCGCGCACGCAAGCACGCATGTGCGCACTTGTTTTAAAAGAAGGATCAGGATGGTCTGTTCTGTATCACACAGCAATGCACATATTACGTCAGATACAAAAGACAATGACGATTTTACTGCCCATTTTACCGAAAGGCAAACCTTTTGAATCTATGCATTTCCACTGGTATTCTGAGGTACTGCCATTAATCTGTAGTTGAGGAATGGAAGACTCCTTGTGCCAAGAACAAAACGAAACAAACAAATAAAATCACACACGATCACTGTCTTGAGATGGACGAGGTATGGGAGCATTAGCTGCATCAAAGACTACACCCATACAACCCCAGAATGGCTGGCACATGGTAGAAAGAAACTCTAGGGAGAGCTAGACAACAGAAGGTCTTCAGAGAAGTAACCCCCTTTAGACAAGTGTTTCGGCCCTGAACTCCTTACACTCTCGGGGGGCCGGGCCCCATCCAGGTCATGACTCCTGGATGCCCTTCTGCTGTTGTCTATTTTTTTTTTTTCCCCCACGCCGGGGAGCGAACCTGGGCGATTCTGCGCTTCAGAACTGCGGTACGCGGTTTTACCAATGTGCTAACGGGGCACACATCATCTGTAGGGAATTTAATCCTTATGAAGTTCACTTTTGGTTCCTCCTTGCCCAGATCCAGCTTGAGCTCCTTTCTGCTGCCTCTGCCATCGCTTTAAGGGCTCTAGTCCTCTTCTTCCCAGAAATGGCGAGTTGTTTCATGAGATCATAAGCGGAGGTGCCCACAAACCCTCTTGCCCCGACCTCTATGGCGAAGATTTCTTCAGGGTGCTGGCAAGACCGGCGGATTTTTCGGTCTTGTAGATATGTGCTTCTTCCATTCTGCTTTCGTATGGCACAGTGAGTTCTATCAGAATCACTTGTTTCGAGGAGTCAGAGTGGAGAGCGATGTCTGATCTCATGCCTGTCTTGCTGATGACATCTGAGTAATTTCTCCACTCTGGGAGGTCTGCTGTACATCCCAGTCGACTGCTCCATCCAGAAGACCCTTTGGCAATGTGCTGGTTGTCATAGCAATTTCGGGCCAGACCTGTTTCCCTCCTGCTTTGTAGAACGTTGTCATAGCAATTGGTGCGTTTGGGGTCATGGTTTTTTCGCTAACGACGTCTGTGATCACTTTCAGAACTTGGTTGTGCCTCCATGTATACCTTCCTTGGGCTAGCGCTACTTTGCAAGAGCTTAGGACATGTTCCACTGTTTGTTTCTTCTGACAGAGCGGACATGCTGGGTCATCTGATTTCCCCCATTTCACTAAGTTTGCATTCGAGGGGAGCAGGTCATATGCAGATCTGAGGAGGAAGCTTATCCTTAGAGGAGCCATGTGCCACATATCGTTCCAGCTGAGACTTCTTTGGAGTGCACTGTCCCATGTTGTCCATTGCCCCTGTTGACCTTGCTGGACTGCCTTCTGCACTCTTTTGACATCTTCTTTCCTCAACTCCTGTATGATCATGTCTCTTTTTTCCTTCCTTTTGGCTTTGGACCACCACTGCATTTTTGTTGCTCCCAGTCCCTGTCTGTTGGTTTGCGTGTGTCCAATTATTTCTTTGATGCTGAGGTTTCTCTTGGCATTGTTTACAGCCTCTTGGACTTTCCATTTTCTGCCAGTTCTCAGCTTTGGCTGAACTGATCTCACGATATTGTCTTTCGATTCCTCCAGCATGCTCAACAGTCTTGCTTTTCCAACTTTGTATTCCTCCACTATGGATTTGAGAGGTAGCTTCAGCATTGCTTGACGACAGTAGAATGCAACATCAGTGAGACCAGGTGGGACATCGAGCCATTTTCTTGTGTATTTGTTGATTTTGGCTTCCATTGCTTCCACTGTGCTGGTGCAAATGTCATAGATTAGCAGTGGCCACAGCAGCTTTGGTATCAGCATGAACTGTAGACACCAGACTTTGTATTTGCCTGGCAGTCCGCAGTTATCTATTTTCTTCAGGCCTTCTTCTGCTGTTTGCTTGGTTTCACATCCCCTTTGTGTGTCTTTCAGGGAGTCATCATACCATCTTCCGAGACTTTTTACTGGCTCTTCTGTGACAGTGGGGATGGCTTGGTTGGCTACCATGAATTTGACTGAATCTGCCACTTTTCCTTTTCGCAGTGAGAGACTTCGGGATTTCTTTGGTTTGAACCTCATTCTTGAAGAGGCCACCAGCTCATCCAGCTGCTTTAAGATTTGGTGTGTCTCTTCCTCATCCGTGGACAAGACTGTTGTGTCATCCATGAAAGCTTTCAGAGGAGGCATCTGGTATCCATCTCCCAGATTCACTGGACCTGAACTCTTCATTGCAGCTTTCAAGATGACTTCCATTGCCAACACGAACAGTATGGGAGAGATTGCACAGCCCATTGCAATGCCCACCTCTAGGTCTATCCAGTCCGTGGTGTATTCTTTGGTAGAGAACCGCATTGAGAACCCTTGGAAATACTTCCTCATGTGATACATTTCAAGAGCCAGCTGGATCATATCGTGTGGAACTGATCCATATGCATTCGCCAGATCAAGCCAAACTACGTCAATGTCTCTCTTGTCTGTTCTTGCTTTTTGGATGGCATCCCAAATCAACGTGGCATGTTCCAAGCATCCAGGCATTCCTGGTATGCCTCCCTTTTGGACTGACATATCCAGATACTTGTTTTCAGTCAGGTATTTTGTCAATCTTGCTGCCATAACAGAGAAGAAGATTTTCCCCTCGACTTTCAGAAGTGATATTGGCCTGAACTGGTTGATGCTGCTGGAGTTCTGC
>CM060308.1:23202339-23207339 GCA_030674185.1 Monoplex corrugatus | reverse complement strand
TGGAACATACTCCATAGACTGGTCCTGTTTGACTTAACAGTGGAACATACTCCATGGACTTGTCCTGTTTGACTTAACAGTGGAACATACTCCATGGACTGTGGTCCTGTTTGACTTAACAGTGGAACATACTCCATAGACAGTGGTCCTGTTTGACTTAACAGTGGAACATACTCCATAGACTTGTCCTGTTTGACTTAACAGTGGAACATACTCCATGGACTGTGGTCCTGTTTGACTTAACAGTGGAACATACTCCATAGACAGTGGTCCTGTTTGACTTAACAGTGGAACATACTCCATAGACTTGTCCTGTTTGACTTAACAGTGGAACATACTCCATAGACTTGTCCTGTTTGACATAACAGTGGAACATACTCCATAGACTTGTCCTGTTTGACTTAACAGTGGAACATACTCCATAGACTTGTCCTGTTTGACATAACAGTGGAACATACTCCATAGACTTGTCCTGTTTGACTTAACAGTGAAACATACTCCATAGACTTGTCCTGTTTGACTTAACAGTGGAACATACTCCATGGACTGTGGTCCTGTTTGACTTAACAGTGGAACATACTCCATAGACAGTGGTCCTGTTTGACTTAACAGTGGAACATACTCCATAGACTTGTCCTGTTTGACTTAACAGTGGAACATACTCCATGGACTGTGGTCCTGTTTGACTTAACAGTGGAACATACTCTATAGACAGTGGTCCTGTTTGACTTAACAGTGGAACATACTCCATAGACTTGTCCTGTTTGACTTAACAGTGGAACATACTCCATAGACAGTGGTCCTGTTTGACTTAACAGTGGAACATACTCCATAGACTTGTCCTGTTTGACTTAACAGTGGAACATACTCCATAGACTTGTCCTGTTTGACATAACAGTGGAACATACTCCATAGACTTGTCCTGTTTGACATAACAGTGGAACATACTCCATAGACTGTGGTCCTGTTTGACTTAACAGTGGAACATACTCCATAGACAGTGGTCCTGTTTGACATAACAGTGGAACATACTCCATAGACTGGTTCTGTTTGACTTAACAGTGGAACATACTCCATGGACTGTGGTCCTGTTTGACATAACAGTGGAACATACTCCATAGACAGTGGTCCTGTTTGACATAACAGTGGAACATACTCCATGGACTGTGGTCCTGTTTGACATAACAGTGGAACATACTCCATAGACTGTGGTCCTTTTTGACATAACAGTGGAACATACTCCATAGACTGTGGTCCTGTTTGACATAACAGTGGAACATACTCCATAGACTGTGATCCTGGCTGAGCACACAGGGACGGTTACTGAAGATCTTTCTTTCTCACCATCACCCCCCCCCCCCCCCCACCGACTTTTTATTTCAGTACTCTCTCCTTCAAGGATTGCGTATGGTCTGTGTTCTGACAGACCAGTCAGTTCATTCTGCCAGGTAACACATCTTTCTCTTCACTAGTTTTCCTGTTTTATTTGTTTGTTTGTTTGTTTATCATTACAACACAGACAATGTCCTTACCATTACAAGACAGACATTGTCCTTACCACTACAAGACAATGTCCTTACTATTACGAAACAATGTTTTTCCGTTACAAAACAATTTCATTACCATCACAAAACAATGTCCTTATCATTACAAGACAGACAGTATCCTTACTATTACAAGACAATGTCTTTACATTACAACCAATTAGTTACACAATATCCTTACCATTACAAGAAGACAATGTCCTTACCATTACAATGTTCTTACCATTGCAGGCAGACATACAATATCCTTACATTACAAGACAGATAATGTCCTTACTATCACAAGACAATGTCCTTACCATCATAAGACGTTAAAAGAAATAACGAACGAACACACACATGCACGCACACACTTTACGCTCACGCAAGCATGTATGCACACATGCGTACACACTCAGACACAGGACGTATAGACATATACGTGCATATAGGCTTGGTGCAAATTGTGCAAGAATACATAAATGTACACTGAGATAACAATTATCAAGCTACATGTTCCATCACACAGCAGCTGGGGTTTTAAAGACTAACGACAAATTCTGCCAATTTGACTGATTATTTAATTCTTTACTCAAAAGTCTAGAAAACCTGTTGTCAAGATTCTCCTGATGTCCAAACAAATGCAGATATCTAAGTTTGGCGTATGCTTCACATCCAAACAGAACTACGTTTCCGTTTCTAGAACTGAGGGGGAGAGAGAGAGAAAGAGAGAGAGTGAGAGTGAGAGAGAGAAAGAAACAGAGACAGAGAGACAGACAGAGAGAGACAGAGAGAGAGAGACAGAGACAGAGAGAGACATACAGACAGACATACAGACGGACAGACAGACGACAGACAGACAGACAGACACAGAGATAGAGAAAGTGAGAGATTAATCTATGGTTTCCAAGGATGAAAACAATAAATCAAAAGAATATTGCTTGGTTCCTTTTCCATGCCTGTTGCTAAAGTTTACACATCTATGGCAAAATCCTGCAAGTAGTGGAGTATTAAGTCAAACCGTTAGGAACGGCCAATATCCATGTTATGACCACGCATAATGTCTGTTCTAACTGGGCTGGTTCTCAATTGTCTGGTTACTTGCCTCATGTAATACACAGTCCCTTGCGTCCTTTCTTGATTCGGCGAAACCACCAAGACAAATCAAAACTAACAAACTTTGAAGTGACGAATAAATTCACAAACCGACAAAACAAAGGGGACTTCACTCAAACTTAATCGATTCTGAAACTGTGATGTCATTGCACTGCAGCCACGACAGACTGTAGTTATCTGACGTTGCTTTGTATGCATGACTAGTACTTATGTCTGATGTCTTGCATACTGCCAACGGTGTTCTCAATCACTTCCATGATTGACTCTCTCTCTTTGTCTCTGTCTCTGTCTGTCTGTCTGTCTGTCTGTCTCTCTGTCTCTCTCTGTGTCTCTGTCTCTGTCTCTCTCTCTGTCTCTAAAACAAGAGAAAGTTACTGTGTGTGTGTGTGTGTGTGTGTGTGTGTGTGTGTGTGTGTGTGTGTGTGTGTGTGTGTGTGTGTGTGTGTGTGTGTGTGTGTGTGTGTGTGTGAATTAGTGCGTGATGGTCCGTAGTTAAGACCAATTCCTTTTTTTTTTGGGGGGGGGGGGGTGTCACTACTAGCTAAAGTTAAGACTGATTCACTTTGCAGGGTCAAAACTAGCCAAAAGTTCCCTTAAAAGAAATTGTGAATATGACTTGACCATCATTTTCTGAATTAAAATGGTGATCTGCTTGGTGTGGTCATATTTCTATCACTCCTACACTCTAAATCCAAAAAAATCATTACACGCCTTACCCTGCAGGGCAACAAAGGTTTTAGATAGACTGCCATCGTACTGAATACGAATAATATCTTGTCTGTTGTCATGAACGTTAAGGTGTGCACACAGACAACGTGAAAAACACGATGCTCAAATACATCACCGATGCAACCAGCGTCTGTACAAACGGCTCTAACCAAATCAAAACTGATGGAAGCAGGCAAGAAGTAGGAGTGGTAACGGCTTTTCTGCGTGACAGAGCTCTCCATTCTGTTATTGATTGTGGACAGCCTTTCACTTCACGTTCTTGGCTGAAGAAGCAGACGATTAAAACGTTTCCTAATTGTTCTTCCCCCCAGTACAAGAGAAGGATGTTTCGATTCGCTATTTTCGGTTGATTTCGTGAGTTCGTTCTCTCGCAATCTTTTAATATTGAATTATCAAATGATAGAAAGAGGCAAATGCAAGCAAATAACTTGACAAGCATGAAATGTGCAATCTTTTAGTGTTGAATTATCAATTGATAAAGGCAAGTGCAAGCAAATACTTGACACGCGTGAGGTTGTTGTTGTTGTTGTTGTTGTTGCTATTACAATCATCATCATCATCATCATCACCACCACCACCACCACCACCACCACCACCACCACTACCACCACCACCACCACCACCACCACCACTAAATTATGATTAATATTACTATCATTATTATTGTTGTTTTTGCTGTTGTTATTATTATTATTATCATTATTGTTATTGTCGTTACTGTTATTGTCATTGTTATTTTTATTATTACCATAACGAAACCACATGGAACAGTCAACATTTAGTGTTAGTACGATTTCAAGCAAGCAGCAATCATCTCTTAACATCTTTACGTTATCATGAATGAGCAAATGAGCAAGCAAGAGAGAGACAGAGGGGGAGGAAGGGAGGGAGAGCTGTTAATGATAATATTTATTTACATTTGGGTCAAAGGTTGTGTACAAATGAACATTCTCGGTGCTTCTTAAGTTTGCACTGGTATACATGAACTAAGTACGGGACCAAAACACATGGAAGAAAGTAATAGTATGCAGTAATTTGAGCTTTTCTACAAGACATTTTGACCAAACATTAGTCTTATCTGTGAAGTTATTTTTGAACTGATGACAAACCATGTTTGACTACGACTAAAAGTAATGTTAAGACTATGAAACTGTCACTATCATTATCACTTGGCCATTTTTATCACAACTTGCTATGGTCTGGAAAAAAACTGAAACCCTCCAAGATATAACCCTGCCATGCTATCACACAGACACAACAACTTACAACAAAATGAATCGAAAGAAGATGGATTGACAAATTCAAACGAAGTTTTATTTACAAATTTATAATGCCCACAATAATAAAGCGCAGATCAAACAAAAAAGCAAGCAAACAAAGAAACAAACAACGACTCCAAAACAACGATCCAAACTTAGATATACAGACACACACACACACACACACGCAAAACTGAACCACGAAAAAGGGTACCATACATGCTTCAACCACTTACCAACTATACTTCCACCAAGTTAGTCTGTCTCCCATCACGTCAGTGAGCCCCCATACACACCATTTCACTTGCATCCTCTTTTTTCCGTAATTATGTAATTTGAGACCACACACACACACAGAAAAAAATGAAATAAT
>CM060308.1:23182339-23192339 GCA_030674185.1 Monoplex corrugatus | reverse complement strand
CTTTGACCTTCCCAGCTTTTTTCTGTTCCAGGCAACGTTGCACAATGTTGTGCAGTCATTATGTTGCTGCAATCTGCATGCCATGTTTTATGTTTCTATATGCCACCGAACACTGACATAGCTTAAAGATTTTGAACATGTTTATGTGATTAATCCTTTGATGCAGTGTGCTGCTTTAAGAATTAGAGCACTCGTTCATTGGTGAATCTGATTTAACATATATAGAAAACATCTCATTTCCATTGCTTGGATTCGTTTGTCAAAATCTGCCATGAGAGTCCATGTCTCACATGCATACAGGAAGATGGAATATACAAGCAGAGGTAGAAACCTGATCTTTCAGCCAGGACAGTGTTCTTGTTGTCTTTGCTGCCCTTGAGAGGACTTCTGTCATGAATCCCTCATTGCAAATGATGGATCACAGGTAGTGAATTGTTGAACAGTCCCTAAATTTAGTCCATGGACAGTTACATGTATATCAGTGATAACGATGGTGTTGTAGATGGCTATCAGTTTGGTCTTCTCATTAGGTTATTGCACCCGTCTGAAACTGCTTTTTTTTCAGGGTCATAAGATAGTGCAGAGTTTTTAAAATGAAATTGTTCTTTTAGCTTGGCTGATTTTTTTCCTTCTCAGCTGAATATCTGTATTTACCTTGGTGCATCCAAATGACTGCATTATTTTGTTCTGTTTTATTAGGCGATCAAGATTTACTTTCGCCGCAACTAAAATGAATAAGACGTCCTCTCCTATAAGGTAATGAATACATTCACGTGAGCACCGTGAAAAAGCACGTGACATTCAGATTTGATCAGCGTGCAACCAGTGTTCGTACAAACCAGCCTAACCAAATCAGAAACGATAGAGAAGGCAAGAAGCTAGGAGAAGTAATGGCTTTTTTGCGTGACAAAGATCTGAATTCCGTTATTGATTGAGCACAGCCTGAATTCCACATTCTTGTCCTCCCACCCCCACCCCCACCCCCACCCACCCCACTCCCATAAAAGAAGACAATGAAAACATAATCGTTCTTCCACCAAGAAAAATAAAATCTTAGGATCCATGTGTTATTCAACAGATTTTTTGTTTGTTTGTATGCACACTTTTAATGCTGATTTCTTGCATAACAGATGATAAGGTGAATCGGATACAACTAAAACTATAATAATAATGATGGGGGGGGGGGGGGGGGATCATTATCATTATCATGACTGTTGTTCTTATTGTTATTTTATTTGTTCATACATCCATCGATTATTCATTCATTTGTTTGCTTTTATTTTTCTACTCACATGACTTAAAGCCTTGTCCATATGGATAAATGAAAACTCTTACATATCCATGTGTGTCTTTGTCTCTGTTTCTGTCTGTCTCTATCTGTCTGTCTGTCTCTCTCTCTCTCTCTCGCTCTCTCTCTACTCTGTCCTTCCCTCTCTCTCTCACCCCCTCTCGCTCGCTCCCTCTCTCTGTGTATCTATTTCTCACCACCACCACCACCTGTCATACAATTTTCTATCCTCTGTCCGTATACTAAATGGAAAGACACAAAAGATGCTTAAAGTACAAAAACCAATTCTCATTGTCTGGCCAGAGTTCACATAATAGCTAAAGTTTGTTTATAGGTCTATAATCATAACTTGAGAATAGATGACTTGTATCTAAGTCTTGAGTGATGTGACTTGCCCTCAGGCCAAAGCCGAGGGGTGGTCGAAAAATCTTGTCTCTTACGTGCAAAACAAAAGTGGACAGTCCAACTATTTAAAATTTAAATCCTTCAAAGAACTCTCCTCCGCTCTCAATACAGAGGTTTAGTCTCCTACGCCAAGAGTCAAATGCATTTTGATATTCTCATTGAGACATAATAGCAAGCTGTAATTTCACCGCTTTTCTCAAATCCTGGACACGTGAGAACTCCTTCAGAAAGGGAAACATTCAGAAATCGCATGGAGCTGAATCAAGACTACAGGGTAGGTGAGAGAACTTCTGTGGATTGCTCTTATAGATAGGTCACAATGAATGCATATTTACGGACTTTTGCGTTGCCATATAAAAGGAACTTTTTGCTGGTAACGACATTTGGATGTTGTTCATGGATCAACATCTTTATCATCATGTGCCATGCCTCATGCTGTTGGCGATCATAGCCGTCCACACGAATCTGTTTTGTCGCTGCAAGTATATCTCCTACCCTTCCTGCCTCATCCACTCTGCGAAACTAATATTTTCTCCCTAGGTAAGCCTGGTGCTCTATTTTTCACTCTAGCTATCTTGTTGTGACTAGGTGCTAAACTTTCTCTTGCTTCGTCAAATGCCCTATAAATGTTGCTTGTCTTTTCTTAATTTTCTTCCTTAGTGTTCTTTTTATGTTTGCTTCTTTCAGGACTGTCTCGTTCGTTTTCTTTGCTGTCCGTGGAACTCTTAACAGTCTTCTTAGAAACCACATTTCAGCTGCTTCAATCTTGTTCCAGCTTTGCTTGTTGATCGTCCGGGCTTCGTGTCCGTACAACTGTATTGGTTCTAATTAACACTGAATAACTCTCTTCCTGATGTTAATTGATAGGCATTTGTTGGTAAGAACGCTTTTCATTTTCTTGAATGCTGTTTTAGCTTGACCGATTCTGCTGGATATTTCTAATGTGCACCTGCCTTCTGGTGAGATGACTGTTCCTGGATGCTTTTAAACTTAACGTGTCTCAATGTTGCGCCATTTGTTGTTATTTCACATGGAGGATTTGTTTTGTTTTGTTTTGTTTTTGTTTGTTTGTTCGTTTGTTTTTTAACTGATAATCATGACTTCAGTCTTCTTACTAATTAGCTCCAGCACTTTATTTCTGCATTTTATACCTATTATATTCACAAGATTTTGTATGTCTTTTTCATTTTCTGCAATGAGAACGGAGTCATCTGCATAGCGAAGATTGTTAACCATTTTCCTCCAACCCCTATCCCTAGGTTTCTTGTGAAGTTTTCACTGTAAGTGAAAACGAATCTGGTGACAGAATTTATCCTTGTCTGGCATATCTTTGAGTATTTTGCAAAGAGCTTACATCATATTCTACTCCCATTGCTGCCGTTTGTTCCTAACGCGCATTCCTTATTATTCTTAGATCTTTTCCATCAATATTAAGCTTCTCCAGTTGGTTGATCAGTTCTTCGTGTTTTACCCCATCAAAACCCTTGGTATAATCAACAAAAATATAAATATAAATCTTTATTCAATTCAGCTGATCTTTCTATGATAATTCCTAGGGTATATATAGCATTAATAGTACCTTTCCCGTCAACAAATCCACATTTTCTTCTGTCAGTTCTGTTTTAATTCTGTTCCTTGTACTCAACACGATTATTCTTAGTAGAATCTTTGTCACATGACGCATGGAACTGATTATGTGATGGAGTTCGCATTCTACAGCTTCTGCTTTGTATGTAAGTGCAATGAAAATTGATTTTGACGTGTCTGTAGGGATTTTCCGCTGTCATGAATTTCGTTAGGAGGACTGTTACTTTTCCAATACCACATTCCTGTAGAGCCTCAATCATTTCTATAATAATATTGTCTGGCCCTTGGACTTTTCCCATTTTATTCTTTTCATTGCTGCTCCAACTTCATCTTTCATTATTGGTGGTCCTTCAGCGTCCTTTTTAATGATGTATTCCTCTTTACCGTCATCGTCAAAAATGTCTTCAATGTACTCTTCCCTCTATCTGATATTTTGTCTTTGTCCACAATAATCATACATAATCTTTTGATTTCAAGCAACCAATTGATGTTCATGTGTGCAAGTTCGTCGTCAGTATTTCTGTACATGAACCTGGGGTCTGTTCTGTGTTGGTCTTCTATTTCTTTGCACTTTGTTTCTAGCCAAGCTTTTTTAGCTTCATTGCACTTATTCCTGATTTCCTTTTCTATCTTTTTATAATCTCGCTCTTTTCCCTTTACGTTTCTTCGTCCGTCCGTCCATCAAGCCTAAAATTTCTGTTATCATCCAGTTCTTCTTTGGTTTTCTTTGAACTCCAAGGATTTCTACACAAGCTTTATCTATCGAGTTTTTCAAATTTTTCCATTGCTCCTGATTGTCCCCAACGTCCTCCAGAGCACTGAATTTGTTTTGAACATATACGCTATATTTTGCACGAGTTGGTTCATCAGTATTTAAAAGTCCAAAATTGCGGTTGGTAGTATTTTTGGTTTGTTTTATTGCTTTAATTTCTGCCTAAATTTTCCATTACAGGAGTGCGATCATTGCTACAGTCTTGTGTCTGGCAATGTTTTTGCTGTAAGTGAAGAATTTCTTAATTTCTTATTTATCAGGATGTAATCAATTTGATTTCTTGTGCCGTCTGCTGGATTCATCCACGTCCATTTTCTTCTGTTAGCGTGTTCAAACCAAATGTTTCCTATTATGAATTCATTTAGTTGCCCCCACTCAACAAGTTTTTCTCCCCTTTCATTTCACGTGCCAAGGCCATGAAGTCCAGGTACAGTCATCTACATTTCCTGTCCCACTTCAGCATTAAAATCTCCCATTATTATTTTAATGTCCTGTGATTTACATTGAACCTTGGCTGTCTCTAATTCTACATAGAAGTTGTCATTTCTTCCTCGGTACTTTCGGACGTTGGCATATACTTGATTGATACTGATATCAATCAATCCATCTAATTAGTAAAACGAGGTCTGATATAGCCCAGTATCTTTTGATACACTTTGATTTGTCGTTGACCATCTTTAGTGTGTGTCCCCGCTGGCATATATAATTTTATGCTTGATTGATGCTATCATGCCTGCTCCCGTCCATCTCACCTCTCCTAGCCCAGAAATATTGATGTTCAATCTTTCCATTTCTGTATTGACATTTTCTAGTTTTCCCTTCTGGAGCGTTGTTCTAGTTTTCCATGTTACAATTCTTATATTTTTAAAATTCATTGCAGTCACGTGATGATGGTCTGGTGTCATTTGCTCAACATGACTTCACCAAATGGACGAAGATGCTCCAGTGGAGCCCCTCTTTATGTCGTTTCTGATTTTTCTTTTATTGTGTCTGGCCATGATTTACATGGGAGGATACAATAGTGATTTCCTGTTGCCTTCCATCGGATTTAGTACGGACTTTCCACTAGCCTTTGTCGTTCCCTCGACTACCCACAAGGCAGTGGGGCTGATCTTCTGTCAGGATTTACTCCCTTAATCTTGATCTGTCCCGAGACAGCCAGGGTTTACCGTCTCAGTGTTAATGGATAGACTACAAAGACTTTGGGCAAAACGCTTGTTACATAACATCTAGCAGTAAGAACAGACCTTTCAGGTAAACTATTGACCGCTACAGAGTGTTGGCAGTTAAAGAAATAGGAGAAAAGCCTCATCCGGCCTTGAACACCAGGTGAGTACAACTGGTCTTACGTCATTAGCAACCACCCACATTTGATGGGATATTTGGGGGGGATACTACAGAAGGTGATCCATGTTCCGTCACCTGTGATCACGTCACATAGTCATTTGAGCTCTCTGGCTCATCATACATTTCAAACAGTCGCTTTAAACTCTGAACCGTCCGGCAGCTACTTTCCTTATAGCAAGATCATACAACAGGATCCGTTCAACTGCGCCATATGAACACTGTAATTTTCACTTATTTCACAAACTGAAATATCTGTCTAAGGGCAAAGATTGCATCTGTACACCCTCTTCCTTTCCTAAATCCGAACTGTGCCTCACTCAGCTGGGGTTCTACAATGGGTCTGATTCTATGTTCCAGTACTTTAGCATATATTTTCCCTATGTGGCTGAGAAGCGAGATGTCTCGGTATATCTTACAATCTCTCTTATCTCCTTGTTTCTTTCACAGGGATATGACAATTGATTTTTGCCAGTCATCAGGGACGTTTCTTTGCTTCCATGCCTAACTCAAAATCCTTTGTAGCCATGCTATACCAGTCTCTCTGTATGCTTTAATAACTTCAGATGTATTTGATCTAGTCCATCTGCTTTATCTGTGGGGCTTGATCTTATTGCTTCCTTGATTTCACTTTTGAGTAAGTCAGGCCCCCTTCGTCACATTGTTTTGACTTAAATACAGCATCATGTTCTTGTATCTCTGTTTGATTCATTAGGTCCTGGAAATATTCTTTCCATCTCTCTTTGGTTTTGTTTGGGTCAAAAAGTAGCTTTCCTTCTTTATCATTCATAACGGTGTTTGGGTTGAATGGCTCGTCCCTCAGCCTCGTAGTCTTGACGCTTTTATAAAATTGTTGTGGTGATCGCCCAGCAAGTTGTGCCAGATGTTCGCCACACTTCTTCCATGTTTCATCCTTGGTGGATTTGACTTTTCTCTTTGCTTCTCTTCTTGCTTTTCCATAGGCTGTGTAGTCTTCCTGCTGTTTTGATTTTACCCACTGTTTGTATAGTTTCTTCTTAACTTCAAGGCTTTCTTGATTGAGTCATTCCACCAAGCAGTTTCTTTTGTTTGTTTGTTTTTATTCTTCCTTGTCCTCGTTTTGTGGTTCCACATCTGCTTTCAAAAATACTAATACTTTCTGTTTGAAAAATGTTCCATTCTTCATTTGGTAAATTTTTATTGGCTTCTTCAACGTCTGAAATTACATGTACTTCCGCCTTGACACATTTTCGGATCATTTTCTTCATATTTGTTATATGTGTAATTTAGCTTTATGATGGGAATTTGATCTCACTTTTCTTGGTGTGTGCACCAATAACAACAGTTTTGTGATCAATGTCAACGGCTTTGTTTGAGATTGCTCTCTCATCTTTAATTGTGGCCTTACATCTTTTCCTTGTGAGAATGAAATCAATGTGGGAAGCTTGACCCAAGTCACTCCACTTGTACCATGTTTTCACATTATTTTGTGTTTGGAGAAGGTATTGGTAATGAAGACCTCATGGTCAGCACATAGTTAAGCAGCATCTCGCCATTTGAGTTACACTCCGTCGCCTGATTACTGAAAGAGCCTAAATGTGTATCCCATGGTTCTCTCCTACCTCCTACCCTTGCCTGCCTCAGTGCTTGGAATAAAAAAGAAAAAAGAGTCCGATTGTACACATACAGCCCACTCGTATATTTGAGTTCACGTAGGAGTTGCTGCCAAAAAATAAAGCCACTCCTCGATGACTGCTAAAGCGCCAGCCTCTGATTATTGATTTTACACCCCCAAGTGGGACATACAGAGTCAGAGAGAGAGAGAGAGAGAGAGACTGAGAGAGAGAGAGAGAGAGAGAAAGAGCGAGAAAGAGAGAGACGGGAGAGAGAGAGAGAGAGAGAGAGATGTAAAAATGTCTTTTATCACAAATGTATGTCTATTACATGTTTTTGTATTCAGTTTCTCGTCAATATCCTCATAATTCGATGCATGTGTGAATGAGCAAGTGAAAGAGAGCACCGATTAATGGAGATTTATTCCCTATGAAACCACCACCCCACTTTATTGTTATCCCAAAATAACAGCTGGTCTGCAATCTAAGTTTGTCCACAACAGAAAGAGGAAAGACGGAAGGGAGAGAGAGAGAGAGGGAGAGAGAGAGATGGAGAGAGAGAAAGAAACAGACAGACAGAATGAATATTTTAGGGTAACAGATACAAAACCTTGTGAATATACTAGAAATAGAAAACAAAGGTAAGGGGTGTGGAACTAAGCAGCAAGAAGACTGAAGTCATGGTGATCAGTAAAAAACATGAAATCCCGCCATGCAAAATAACAGCAAACGGCTCAATCTTGAGTCAGGTTGATAAATTTAAATATCTGGGAACGATCATTTCATCAGATGGCAGATGCACATCAGAAATAGCCAGCAGAATCAGCCAAGCCAAAACAACATTCAAGAAGATGAAAAGCATTCTTGCCAACAAATGCCTATCAATTAACATCAGGAAGAGAGTTCTTGATTGTTATATAGAACCAACAATGTCATACGGTTGTAAGGCGTGGACAGTCAACAAGCAAAGCCAGAACAAGATTGAGGCAGCCGAGATATGGTTTCTAAGAAGAATGTTGAGAGTTCCATGGACAGCAAAGAAAACAAACGGGACAGTCTTGATGGAGGCAGACACAAGAAGATCATTCATAAGGAATATTAGGAAAAGACAGGCAACGTGTATTGGCCATTTTATAAGGAAATGGGAATTGGAGCACCTGGTCACAACAGGAAACCTGGAGGGAAAGAGAGCATCAGGTAGACCCAGGGAGAAAATATCGGACGGACTTGCAGAGTGACTGAAGACAGAGAGGGTGGAAGATGTGCTTGCAGCAACAAGGGATAGAAACAGATGGAAGGCCATGATCGCCAACGCCATGTGGCAAGGCACTTGATGATGAGGAGGAGGATAACAGATAAGTCTATTAATTGCTCTTTTGATTCTCAGTCCCGCGAGAGTGACAGAGAGAGAGAGGGTGAGAGACAGAGAGAGAAGAGAGAGAGAGAGAAGAAAGAGAGAGAAACAGAGAGAGAGAGAGAGAGAGAGGGTGAGAAACAGAGAGAGAGAGAGAAAGAAAGAAAGAGAGAGAGAGAGAAACAGAGAGAGAGAGAGTAACTATTCCTGTTATTGTATGTGTAACTATGTTACGGTCTTTACGCAATACATTTGAATCATACAATGGGAATAATGAGTGTCGTATACCTGATTTCATCCTCGCTCATAATTTCTTTGCAAATTACTCATTACTATTGAAAAACATATAACAGGATTCAATGTACGAACATTCAAATATACAATGAGTAATGTATATCATGGACGACATACTGTATATCATGGGCGAATAATCTTAATTTTAGAAAGCAAAGAGTGGTTTCATTTAACATGTATGTACTGAATAATTTTACATTTTCTGGACGACAGTTTATTTCAAGGTGAAATTTAGGAAAGCACCACCAGTTTTCGTCGCAAGAATTAAATAATTTACCTATCCATTGGAAATACAAGCATGTTTGCATACTGAGCATAAATACCATTTTGATTCCACCTTCTTCGTAGTCTTCTTCCATAACTTTTCTTTTTCTTTTTTTGAAAAGTTTTTTTTTTACCTATTTTCATGGTTTTTGTCTTTGCAGTGTTGAGCCTGAGGCCGGAGAACAATGCGAATTTATTGATGTTTTCTTAAGTTTTTGCCATGTCTTCTTTGTTTTGTACTAGTGGTATTGTGTCATCTACTCATCGTTTAATCTTTATTTCTATGCTCAGTGGGTGCTTTCATTCAAGCCTTGTTCCATGTCTATTACTATTTATAATTTTAATTGCTAGTATGTGTACTGCTAATATAAAAGCCAGTGGCGAGAAGGGGCACCCTTGTCTGCAGTTTACAGAAAAGAGTTGGGATATCCATCCACAATGATTAACGCTGCTGAACACATCAGAGCCCAATGTTTTACTCCATCTTTTAAATTGCTGACCGAAACCAAAGATTCTGAAAGCCTGAAGAATGAAGTTTTTTGTTTTTTGTTTTTGTTTTTTGTTGTTTGTTTTTTGTTTGTTTGTTTGTTTGTTTGTTTGTTTGTTTTTTATACATAGAGTCAAGTGCCTTTTTGTAGTCTAAAGCCATCATATATCTGTATCTGCCGGTATTGTTTAAGTATTTCATGACGTCACAATCGTTTTATTATTGTTGCAATGTTTCTGCCTTTAAGACAGCCAACCTGGTCATTATCAATCAACTTGCCAATTACTGTACACAATCTGCGTGCCAAGACCTTAGCAATAATCTTGTAGTCTGTATTAGTAAGTGTGACTGGTCTCCAGTTACCCAAATTATCATTTTGTATTTCTTTTCCTTTATATATCAAAGTGATGATTCCTTGTTTTGGGGGTATAAGACATTATTTCTTTCTCAAAAGATTCATTAAAGTATGAAACCACCACGGTTTTAATTTTGTTCAGAAAAATTTCATGCGTTCTTTTGTAAGACCGTGACTGGCTGGTGATTGCCATTTTCCATTGACGTAAGGGCACTGGTTGCTTGTTCTATTGTAATCAGACCTTCACATAATGCTACA
>CM060308.1:23107339-23177339 GCA_030674185.1 Monoplex corrugatus | reverse complement strand
ACTTTCACACAACTTATTACTGTTCTGGTTTTTAAGTGTTTCCCTAAAATGTCACAAAGATTTTAGCAGCAGCAGACAAATTGGCTCCAGAATATTGCTCAGTGTTCTTCTCTTTATTACTGTAGAATATTGTCTGTCTGTCTGTCTGTCTGTTTGTGTCTGTCTCTGTCTGTGTCTGTCTCTGTCTGTCTGTCTGTCTGTCTCTGTCTCTCTCTCTCTCTCTCTCTCTGTCTCTCCCTCCCCCCCCCCTCTCTCTCTCTCTCTCTGAGAGCTCAATGTCATCTCTCAACCATGCAGTCCGTTATTTCTCAGTTCATCGCCAGGGTTCATGTATGCGACAGCAGCAACACATTTGTTCCGTTTATTTGAAAGTGAAATCAGCCCTGTGCATGCATGTAGGCTGTCTGATAGAATTCCGCTGACGACTTGATCAAGCATGACAACCACGCATCACTGTCTAATGAACACAGTTTGGTCCATTGGACGAGATAAAATGGCGCCGTGGTTATGATTTCTTGCAATAAGCAAGTCGTCAGAAGCTGCCTTCTGTCGAGTTAGCTGCCAGAGAGAGTGAAACAGAGACATTCAAATGGAAAACAGAAACCATGTTTCTGATAAGCCATAACAAACTGATTTACATTAATGATACAGGTATGTTTTCTTACATAATTTGCTGCTACATGCAGCTGATACAAACAAAACCTTTGGAATTTGGCAAGTTTTCCTTACACCAACTTTATCTCATTTATGTATCTGTGTTTCTTCTTTAAGCTGGAGCTTAGTTCATTTCTTTTCCGTAAGTTGTAGAGCGCCATTCACAACCTTGATATTAAAATGCATCTGCGCACATGCATGCCCGCACATACACGTGCCAGCGGGGCACATGCGCATGCACACGCAGAGAGAGAGAGAGAGAGAGAGAGAGAGAGAGAGAGAGAGAGAGAGAGAGAGAGAGAGAGAGAGAAACAGAGACAGAGAGAAAGAGAGAGAGAAACAGGAGAGAGACAGAGACAGAGAGAGTTTCCATTCTCGGGTAAAAGAAAATGCGTAAAATTGCCTCTTTCGGATCATTAAGTAGTTTTGATACTTTATCCACACGTATATCAATTGTATTTTACTTCATTCTATTTTGTTGCGTTCCTTTATTTCATTTCATTGTTCCATTATATTTTATTTCATTTTATTTCATTGTTTCATTTCATTTATTTTACTTTTTTTTTCTGAAAAGGTTTAAAAAAGAAAAACAGACTGAGATCGATTTCGTATTGTTGTGACAAGCCATTCATTCAATTCGAGTTTCAGTTGAGCATGGGGAAAAAAACTGCAGCACTTCATCTGTAACTGATTCTTTACACCCACTTGGTCGGCTGCCCCTTCCCCGTTCTCTCTCCTCTGTCTGTCTGTCTGTCTGCCTGTCTGTCTGTCTGTCTGTCTATCTGTCTGCCTGTCTCTCTCTCTCTCTCTCTCTCTCTCTTCTGTCTGCCTGTCTCTCTCTCTCTCTCTCTCTCTCTCCCTCTCTCCAACCCCCCCCCCCCCTTTGACAATCTAATCGTCGACTTTATGTTTGTATGAAAGATTAAGAGGGAAACGAGGAGATACTTTTTCTCCACTACATGTAAAACTAGAGTAAAAGATACGATTAAATCAAACCACAGTCCTTACCTTTCCTCTCTTCTCTCAATTTCGCATGTACACATACGCAGACAACTGCACGCACATGCACACCACCATATTCATCGTAAGCCCTTTGCTGCCAGGTTAACATCTCACACCTTCCTTATGTAGGAACAAAATGAATGTTTACCTGCACAACGCGTACGTGTTTCATGGCCAATGTTTGTGTGTTTGTGAGCAAACTGACGCCACCTGTTTCCGCCATCTTTTCTTCTGTCTTCCGTCCTGTTTTTCAGTCCTGAAGTAAGAACATTGGCTTTTGTAGATTTCGGGTCCTCATAAACTGATTTTGGGATGGAAAGCAGCTTGATCCATTTCAAAAACGACGTTAAAAAGATCACACACACACACACACACACACACACACACACACACACACACACACACACACACACACACACACACACACACACACACACACACACACACACACACACACATGTATATATATATATATATATATACATATATACATATATACATATATGCATGTATTTATATATACATATATACATATGCGTGTACCTATGTATGTATGTATGTTTGTATGTATGTATGTATCTATGTATGTATCTATGTATGTATCTATGTATGTATCTATGTATGTATGTATCTATGCAGACACAAAAAGAACATGAAGAAGATTAGGAAAAGACAAGCAGCATTTAGAGGACATTTTATGAGGCAAGAGAAATTAGAGCACTTAGTCACGACAGGAAAGCTGGAGGGAAAAAACACCAGGTGGACCAAAGGAGAAAATACTGGACAGACTTGCGCAGTGGATGAAGGGTGGGAGATGTGCTTGCAGCGACAAAGGATATGGATGGCCATGGTCGCCAACGCCATGCGGCAGGGCACATGATGATGATACATACATACATACATACATACATACATACATGCATATATACATACATACATACATACATACGTACCTACATACATACATACATACATACATACATACATACATACATACATACATACATACATACATACATACATACATACATACATACATGTTTTAGAAAAAGTGACTTGGTAAAATATGTGTTGTCTGTACAAACGCATATTCAAAATGAAATTTCTTATTCCTGTACAATAAATCTCATTGTAGTGAATTAAGGATTATACAAGGTCAAACATTTCTACAGCAAAAACAAACAAACAAACAAAAACCAAATCAGATAAAATCGATCGTCCAGAATTGCGTAAAGCTGAACGAACTGTTTCAGTTATCATCATCATTCCTGTCTGTTGTACCAGTAAAATTTATCACAACAGAGATTTTTTTTATACCTAATTAGCAGGGAGTTCACCGTTTTAGAAATATGCGTAAATCGTTCAGGAATATTCAGATATGATAATAGGCAGATACAAATCAATACTTTTTTAATAAGATATATTTTCGGTCGCTAGTTTAAAAATATGTGATTTTCAAATACTAGAACAAAAACGTTGGAACATGTATCAAGATTTTAGTATTTTAGCTAGCAGTGGTAAGTTGTATTCACTATTTTAGATATTATCATTTTAAACAACATGTGAACAAAAATGAGTGTGGGAAAGACTAACAGGAGCTAACAGGAACGTAGTGATATTTTTTGGCTGAATGTAATTGATCAATAAGTGTTGTGTTTACTGTTCCTCTTTTTGATATAAATCGATTTGAATCGGTGAAACTTAAAACTAGGATACTGCATTACTTGTATAATTAAAACATTGGATGCTGCCTTCCACAGGTTAATTGAAAAATAGGACGCTGCATCGCACACGTTAATTGAAAAATAGGATGCTGTATCACACATGTTAATTGAAAAATAAGATGTGCATTACACACTTTAATTGAAAAATAGGATGCAGTGTCACACAGATTGATTACAAAATAGGATACTGTAGCACACAAGTTGACTGAAAAATAGAATGCTTCGTCACACAAGTTAATTGAAAAAATAGGATGCTGCGTCACGCAGATTTGATGAACTATTGGCAAGTAAGTGTTTGTTATGTTGGCCATTATGCAATCTGTAAAAAATAAACACACAAAGCGCTCTTAGCTATGAATCACTGATAAGTAATGTTATTCACTGTCTTTGTGTCAAGTGTTCCGATTTTTCTTGGATGCTTGTACCCACACTAGTTTGCTCACACTATGCAGGCGGTATGTTACTGCACAGTCTGCATACTCTGTCTTCGATCGGCGCGCATGCTGGGTGTTTTCATGCTTCCATCAGCGACATAACATACATGATCTTTAATGTACACATCAAGTTCTGATACGTATACACACGAAGGGTGTTACGACACGATTTCTCAACTCTGGCACTGTCTCTCATCCGGGTGAAAAATTGAAATTGTTACACTCACGAAACAGTTTCTCACCACTGCACGACTTTTCACCCAGGACTGGGCATGTTCGTATTAGACGGTGAAACATACATGCGCTGACGTCGATTTTGGACGATTGTTGTGTATTTAGACTTGTCGACACGCATACCTGATAATTTCTTTTCTCCAGGTTTCTGGGAAAACTTTATGATCATCAGGGGGAAGAGGTGTGTGTGTGTGTGTGTGTGTGTGTGTGTGTGTGTGTGTGTGTGTGTGTGTGTGTGTGTGTGTGTGTGTGTGTGTGTATGTCTGTGTGTGTGTGTGTGTGTGTGTGTGTGTGTGTGTGTGTGTGTGTGTGTGTGTGTGTGTGTGTGTGTGTGTGTGTGTGTGTATTTCAGTATCTGATGAACCGTTTGTTCTAAAATGTTGAACATAAAGACAGCTTCATGTAATCTTTCGATTCTTATCGAAGTTGAGCACGAATGTCAAAGTTACAGAGATCATGAGGTCAAAATCGCCGAATTGCTCATTTCTCCGTAACCAAAACAGAAATGTCAATACATCTGGCACCCCAGTAGACCTTCCCCTTAGCAATAACCTGTCTGACTTTTATAAACATCCGTGCAGACTTACACACTCCCGCATCGTGCGACGCATGAGGCAGCAAGAACACTCCAGTGGGTTCGGTCAGTAAAGTGTCTGAGGACATCCCTCCAGCGCCCACCAGTTGTATGTCAACCGTCAACCGTCAACCGTCTGGCACCAGTTCATTTTTGATCTTCCCCTCCTTCACCGCCTCCTGGGTTCCAATCCAGTATTTGGTCGGCAGGTCTGGAAGACGGCAGTCTATCAGCATGGCCCAGCCAACTCAGCTGACACTTGCAAATGATGTTGGTAACGGAGGTCTGTTTGCTTCTTGACTTACTTCATCGTTTGTCACAGTCTTTTTTACATTTGATGCCCAAGATATTGCGTTGGCACTTCAGGTCAAAGGAGTCTGGCTTTTTCTTTTGGTTTGTATTCAGGTGCCACGTTTGACAACTCCACAGCAAAGTTGACAGAACATTAGAGTTGTAGAACCGCGATTTTCGGTTGAGGGAGACTTTCTTGCTTTTCCATATTTTAATAGTCTTGAGTGCTGCCGTTGCTTTGTCAATGCGACAGACGAGTTTTTCAGTCATATTGTTTGAATTGTTGATTGAACTACACAGATAGGGGAAGTACTCAACGACCTCAACCTTGTTCTATCTTATGAATTGCTCCAAACAGATGATAATGGGTGTTGACCAACAAGCCTGTTTTTGGTTTTCTTGGCATTGATGATAAATCGAATGCTTTTCACACTCTTGGCTGACATCACTGACGAATGATTGAAGGTCTTGAGTGCCATTAGCTAGTACGACAATGTCGTCTGCAAAGTCCAGATGGAACAGGCGTCATCCGTCATTCCACGGAATGTCTTTCCTTTCCGCAGCCTTTGTCATTACCCTGCTTATAGCCAGCGGAGAGAGGAGCGGTGACAAGATGCAGCCCTGACAAGCTTCCATTAGCACTTCAGATCAGTTGCTGAGACCATCTTCCGTCCTAACACAGTATCTTGCTTTGCCATAGATGTTCTATATATCTGTAATACTGAACATCCGTCAAAAAGTGAAAGTTCCGTTTTTTGTATATGTTTTTAATTGAAAAAAACCCTCAAATGGTGATTTCAGTTAAAGCCATACATTTAGATTAAATTTATTGGCACACTGTAAAGAACATACTTAAACTAGACTTAAAAGGGAGTACATTTCAGGGAATAAACAGTGGTGGAAATAGTTTCAAGGAAACAGATTTTACAGGGTACGGACGATACCCCGCTGACAAAACTCCAAAATGGATAAAACCCCACCTTTTGTGACAATGAACACGGATTTTTAACTGCTGGCAGAAATCAACAAGAGAAAAATGAAATACATCGCCATGCAACCCGCAACACTAACATAACCCTGATGACAACAGTTGTGCGATGAAAAGTTATGGTCAGAAAAAATCCGAGCAGATCATCTGTCTACCATACAGACAACATCGCCAGCATCAGCGGTTTGAAGGTGAACGAAGTGGCACAGACAAGCCAAGACGAAGTAATTGGAGGAGAGTTGTTCTGTCGCCTACAGTGGCGGCTACTATAGAACTTGATGATGATGACTGGTGATGGGTAACGGGTGAACAAGCTTTTAATGTGTCTAATTCCCGAGTGAGTGAGTGAGTGGAAGAGAGAGAGAGAGAGAGAGAGAGAGAGAGAGAGAGAGAGAGACAGACAGACAGACAGACAGACAGACAGAGGTCCAGCTGTTGACCACAATAAGCCACGTTCAATACAATATTTCCGTGGTTTGCTGGAGAGATGAATATGTGTGTATGTGAGTGTGTGTGTGTGTGTGTGTGTGTGTGTGTGTGTGTGTGTGTGTGTGTGTGTGTGTGTGTGTGTGTGTGTGTGTGTGTGTGTGAGTGTGTGTGTGTGTGTGTGTGTGTGTGTGTGTGTGTGTGTGTGTGTGTGTGTGTGTGTGTGTGTGTGTGTGTGCCTCTAACCAGAGTAGGCGTTCATTATTTCATTGTCTTCCGCGTATTCACAGAGTAAGAGAGAAAACGAGAAACAAAACAAACCGAGAGAAAGGTACAAAAAGAGAGAGACAGAATAACTGTTCCTGTTCTTCTAGTAATAGCATGTCACCATAATGTCTGATTCGTGTGCTTGGGAATGCTTGCCTGTGATAGGTCTTTTGTCTTCTGTTCGCATGCAGAGAGAGACAGAGAAAGACAAAGACACAGAGACAGAGAAAGACAGAGAGACAGACAGACAGACACATAGAAACAGAGAGAGACAAAGACAGAGACAGATAGACAGATAGACAGACAGAGAAACAGAGACAGAGAGAGCTGGATTGGATAATGTATTCATAAAGTCCATGGTCTATCATGAAGTGGTATAAATACATAATTAGCATGTCCATTTGACAACATGACAACTGTTCGGAAGATCAGTCATTGTAATTGTAGTTTTCCAAGATGCAGCAATAGTATATACTTCTTTGTACAAATAAAGTGACAAATATCCGTTTGTTATCATAAACGAAAGAGAGCCCTCGTTTGTGTTGTATTTTCTTTTTCAAGAAGATAGCCGATATTGTGCATGAGAATTCATATCTGTGATGTATGTCTATTTTCTTCTGTTTGTGTCCTCAAACCAAGTGTTTCTGGTATGAATTTATCTAGTTGTCCCCACTGAACAAGTTTTTCTCCCCTTTCATTTTGCATGCCAAGGTCATGAGTTCCAAATATGTCATCTTCTTTTTCCTGTCCCACTTTAGCATTAACATCTCCCATTATTATTGTAACGTCCTGTGGATTATACTGAGCCTTGGCTGTCTCTAATTCCTCATAGAAGTTGTCAATTTCTTCCTCAGTACTTGGGGATGTTGGTGTATATACTTGGATAATGCTGATATCAAGTGACTTGCCCTCCAATCTAGATAATAAAAGTCGGTCTGATATAGCTCTGTATCCTTTGACAGGCTTTGACTTGTCATTGTCCATTATGACGCCTGCCCCTCTTCCGTGTGTGTCCCCACCAGAATATATAATTTCGTGCATGCCCCATGTTATCATACCTGCTCCCTTTCTGCTCATCTCCCCTAGTCCAAAACTATTAATGTTTAGTCTTTCCATTTCTATCTTCACATTTTATCATTTTTCTTTTTGAAGTAATGTTCTAGCATTCCAAGTTGCAGTTTCATATATTTTTTTAATCTGATCACCGTAACTTGACGTCGATCAGGTGTCACCTGCGCAGCATGACATTCTCTACCGGATGAAGATGTTCCAGTGGAGCCCCTATTTTCGTCGTTAGGTTTCTTTTCTTTTGGCTGTCCATGATTTACAAGGGAGGATACGATGGTGGTTTCCCGTTGCCCTCCACCGGTTTCTGTACGGACTCTCCGCTCGCCTTTGTCGTTCCCATGACTAACCACAAGGCAGTGAGGAGTGGTTTTTCTGTCAGGGTTTACTCCCTTACCCTTGATTTCTCCTGGGCCTGCGTGCGGCACGTCTTGAGGCCAGACCTCCTCCGAGTCCCTCGAGAGTTTGTCCTTAGTCCGTGAGGTGTTTAGTTGCCACGTGTCGTCACGGTGAGGCACAACGAAGGGCTTGCTGACGGAGAGGCCTCGTGCTGACACAGAGATTTACGCGTTCTGTTCTTTGCGCAGAGCTGCAAGCAGTGCCAACCGGCGGTGCCAACTGAAAGCGAGAGGAGACAAGCACACAATCACTAGCCAACACACTGGATGCGTCACATCAGCCATTATGACACACTTGGAGACGTTACTTCGCACTAATTGTTATGATTAATCTCAATTTCTGGCGCCCTTTGTGTGTGAATGTGTGTGTGTGTGTGTGTGTGTATGTGCGTGTATGTGTGTGTGTGCGTGCGTGCGTGCGTGCGTGTGTGGTGTGTGTGTGGTGTGTGTGTGTGTGTGTGTGTGTGTGTGTGTGTGTGTGTGTGTGTGTGTGTGTGAATATGTGTGCTTGAAAAGGATTAATCCTTTCTCGGAAAAACAAACACACACATACATGCGCTTGTGCAAGAAAAAGGGTTTCTTCCATAAATAGACTGTTGTCGTTGCACTCTTTCATTTACCACTTCTGTTAATCAGAACTGTGACCACAATCTAAATAAGACAAATCCATACAAGAAAAAAAAACAACAACAACAAAAAAGAACGAGAGAAAGAAAACGGAAATCTAGATGATAACCTAGAAGCTGGTATGTTTTAATCAGTTTATACTCCCCCACCCTTTTTTTAATTTTTTTTTTTATTAACATGGAAGATAAAAACAGTCTTCCACACACGCTTCAGCTTCTTCGAAAACGTATCAAAACTAGAACACATGATAATCGATAACCAGAAACACTCCTCTCGTGTATGCAAGACTTACTTTTCATGTCTGTTTTGACCCTAGAGATTTTATGCAACGAGCTGATGTTCGTCTGGCCAGCTTTTTCTCCCCTCTCCACGGTTTTTTTTTTTTATCCCGGTTTTATTGTCTGTGTCTGTTTTGTTTGCTTGATTGAATGCTTCAGACTTTAAGGCAGAGTTACAGTGTTCGGACGATTTTATACGTGCTGCAGCTAAAAAAAACAACAACAGAAGGTCTAAAACAATCACTGCAAATGCCGTAAGCCTGCACATAATCCTATGTGCTAGGAGATCCAGCCACAGGGGGAATGTTCTCATTCATAGAGCAAGACATGTAATTTGCCAGAAGGACAATACCGTTAGCAGCAGTTTTCAGGATGAGAAAACAAACAAACGATGTGAGGACACAAACAATCACACTGTCTTTTGGAAATGATAAGGATGGTGGTCTGGTTTGCTAATTATTTGTAATTATGTTGATTTTTAAAAAGCGAGATATTTCCAGTTGGTCGGTAGACTATTGCAATCTTTGAAATAATCCTTATCATCACTGTCACCTCTCATTCATACACATACACATACACACATGTACGCATACATCACGTACGTTCATACACACACACGCGCACACACACACACACACATACAGACACACACACACACATACACACACACACATACACACACACACACACACACACTCTCTCTCTCTCTCATACACACAATACACTGACATACACATACACACACAACACATACACACAAACACAGACAGACAGACAGACAGACAGACAGACAGACAGACAGACAGACAGCGAGACAGATAAACTTTTAAAAGTTTCGGGATTCAGTTCGTTACAATATTCTTTAGACAACACAAATAAAGCAATAAGAACAATAACAATATTCTTTGAACATAACAGTCACAACAACAACTGATACAAAGAAAATCAAAGATAAAAAGTCTAATGAAGAATTGTGAGAAAAATATATTTCAATATGAGCTGGGAATTTGGTGGGGTGTGAGGTAGATTTGTTACATCATTGACAATAACAGACACAGTGTCGGATAAACAACGAATGTGATTATGTGCAGTGATTAAAAATTATATATTTAATTCAAGATCTAGTGTCCTACCTCCATATTCTGAAGAATTGTGGCTTGCCAAATGAAGACTGTCTACTCGATTTATCAGATGCCATTTTTGTTAGACAGGACACGTTTTCTGTATAGAAGGTAACAGTATCCCGCTGAAGCAAGGACGCCGCAACAGGAAAGACCACTAAGTGATAGGAAGATATTCTTGAAGGTCAACCTCGTCAGTTGTGGCATCAGTACTATCAACTGGGAAGACACTGCCAGCAACAGGGTAAACTGGCGACAGCAGTACACACAGAGCACAATCACATTTGAACAGCTCTCTTTCTCTCTCGGTCTGTGTGTCTGTGTGTCTGTGTGTCTGTGTGTTTGTGTGTCTGTCTGTCTGTCTGTCTCTCTCTCTGCTTTGCTGACCTGAGTCACAAACTTTTATTTTCTATGTATTTAAGAACATAAAGACTGAACGAATGACAGAGGGGAAAAGAGAGAGAAAGAGAGAGAGAGGGAGAGAGAGAGAGGGAGGGACAGAGAGAGAGAGAGAAAGAGAGACGGGGGGACAGAGAGAGAGAGAGAGAGAGAGAGAGAGAGAGAGAGAGAATTTGATAAATGTCTTTTTAAGAATTCAGCTGAAACAAAGTCGGGGCTAATTTCAAAATAAAAAAACCATAACACTGAAAACGACAAAATTCATATACAGACACGTTAACCGTGACATGACCAGTCACACCATAATATAAATCAAACAATTATCACGCTGCTTATTCAGCTGATCAAATCCAGTATCTCTTCTGACGCTACTAAACATGCATGTAGGTTGCCTACAGCTATTAAAAGATGCATGCAGTCGCAAACAATCCACACACACACACACACACACACACACACACACACACACACACACACACACACACACACACACACACACACACACACACACACACACACACACACACACATACATGTTCACACACACGACTGACCCACAGGCAACAACATGAAATGTATTTTAAGTATTTGTACAAAAGTTGAGTCTATTAAAATATGGAATAGTGCAGTGCAGTACCAACATATCTGAACACTAATTTACCGTTTGTAACAAACATTTCATGTCATTCGTCAAAAAACGACATATCTGTTGTTGATCAAGCTTGATTCTTTTTTATTTCAAAGCCTCACAGACAGATTTTGCCAGGGAAAAAATAATAATGTCACCGCCTGCTCTCATTGAGGAAAAGACTACGTTTACGTCTGCTTGGTGAGAAAACTGCAAAATCATGTTGTGCTTGGAATGAATATTCGTGTGAGTAGTACATTGGAAAACGAGATATACTTCCTCTCCTCTGCCATTTTGACGCAAATACGTCTTCTACATTTTTGTTGTTGAAAAACACCACTCAAAATTACTTTTAAGACCGCAAACCCTGAAGCTAAACTTCGTTTGCAAGAGTATCTCTCAAGTACTCATTTGTAACGCGCACATGATTTTATATCGGTTGAAATACATCTCTAGAGAAATAGAACCAAGACGTATTTTACATTGCTTTCCATATCTGAGTGCCAGTTTTGTTTTAAATTGGCTATAAAATGCGTTTAAAAACCAATGCTTTACTTCAACCAAACAATTCCAAAACCATTCCCCCTGGTATTTTCTTTACTCGTGATATGGACTTAAATTGTCAAGACTAGGACTGTCTTGTAAGTTATATTTCGTATACGTGTACTTGTCTGTATCGGTCTTGTTATTGGCAGCGCAGTTTTCAGAGAGAGAAGGAGAAAGAGAGAGAGCGAGAGGGAGAGAGAGAGAGAGAGAGAGAAAAGAGGGAGAGAGACAGACAGACAGAGAGACAGAGACAGAGAGACAGAGACACAAAGAGAGAGAGAGAGAGAGAGAGAGAGAGAGAGAGAGATGACAATCGTTTGAAAGAGAGAAGTGTTACCACGACAGTGGGAGAACAACAAAAATAGCAACATTTTATTTTTCGAGGGCAGGAGCATAGACTGGAATAAACCAGCTTTTTACATCTCTGTTTTTTCTTTGCTTCCAATAAAACAAAGAGAGATGCGCTCGGCGATATCACCAAGGATCAAGCTACTGACTGAATTCAGTCTGACCAGAGAACGAAGTTTTCACAGGTCTGACTCACTTTGCCACACGCTGCACGAGTTGAACCACCAAGCCTGCCTGCGTTTGTCTGCCAAACATCCTGCAAAGCAGACGACAATTTCACATCTCGAACAGGGTAGACAACGGTGCCATTGATTGGCTGTACAAACCAACACGCCACCAATGTGAAATCGCGTGTCTTGCGAACGTGGGTGGAAGCGGGGGAAATTTTGCAGAAAATTGAAAAGGGAAGCGGCAGCGAAAGCTGCGTGAGTGGTGCTGTGAAGGGATATGGCAGAATTCGTAGGTCAGCATTGGAAGAGTAGCCGGTGAGGATGGCGGCAGCTTTCAAGTCGAGTATACAGCTTCTGGTCTTCTGCTGGTCAGTTGTCATTCTTGTCGCAGAGGTAAATCATTCTCTTTTTCTGCGGATACTACGATTAGTATTACTACTGCTATTTAGTAAATACTAAGCACAACTGCTGCTGCTGCTGCTGCAGCTAGGCTATTTCTATCAATATTTTACTACTGGTATTGTTACTAATGCTGCTGCAACTACTACTACTGTTACATCTCCACAACTACTATTTACACTGTGTGGTGTATGGCCGAGTGCCAGTGGAGAAAGCACATGCCTTGGATGTGAGAAACCAGATTTGATTCCCATCAGAAATTGAGATTTTTCTCTCCCCACCCTCTCCACTAGACTTTGAATGGTCACGATTTTGAACTTACTAGTGTTTCGAAAGACTACAGGGGTTCCGTGTGTAGCATGTACTTAGCACACAGTAAAGATCTCACGGCAACAAGAGTTGTTCCCGGCACACTTCTATAGAACTAGAACACAGTAGAAGTAAAACCCCACTTTCATACTGTGAACAAAAATACACTCACACAAAAAATTAAAGATAAGACAAAAAACTGTTTTCTCTTAGGTGAATAACACGATTTTCAGGCAGGGAAAACCTGTTCTGACAACAAAGTAACATTTCTAGGAAAATTATGAGTGAAGACGAGGTATCACGCAAGCATGGAGAAAAACGTGCTGTACATTCCTTAGAAATCCACGCAATAATGGTAAAAATAAAGACACCAACTAGTGCCAATCTTTGGGTCCTAGTACCATTCTTTCATCTATTTGGGGTACCAATCTTCCACAGGGCAAAATAATACACAAATGTGTTGACCTTTGAGTCTTCCGCAGGGCAAAAACAACGCACACATGTTGCTGTTTGGTTCGTTCACAGGACGAAAACAATGCACAAACGCACTGACTGTAGAAGATCCGAAGGTTGAAAGTGTCTGGTTATTTGAAACCAGAAAAAAAAAGAAAAAAAAAGAATCAGAACGCGTATCCAACCACCTATCTGGTTGTATTAAATAGGCATTCTGATTTTTTTTTTTTAAATAGTTTTTGTTGTTTTTTGTTTTTGTAGTTTTTTTTTTTTTTCCCTGTTTGCTTGAAGGCGGGCATTCACACTTATTTTGGATATCTAGCTCTTTGTGATGTTTTTGTATTGATTTTAAGATGAGTACATTCGGGTTTGTTATTGCTTTTGTTGTATCAATATTGAAAAAAAAACTCACCCTTTGCTTACTCTAAGCAGTCTGTATTTGTTTTGGCCTGTACCTTGGCCTATTAGGTGTCCTGGAATGGGGCAGCCTGCTGCATGGGCAATAGATTGTCCACACACTGTATGGCAATATTCATCGCCAGATTGGCCTGACCATATGGATGGCGAATGAAAGAAGACTAGGCTTGTGACCAGGAAACAGCTGTCCAACTGTGCAATTCCATAGCCATTCGATACCAAGGGTGGCAGTCAAATCACTATTGCCACCATGACGAAAGTACTGCTGCTGCTAGTTGTGTGTGTGTGTGTGTGTGTGTGTGTGTGTGTGTGTGTGTGTGTGTGTGTGTGTGTGTGTGTGTGTGTGTGTGTGTGTTATTTCATCACGAAATAGTTAAGGTTATTATGACTCGCTCTATCAGCATTGATTTTAATGCTATTTTTGCTGGATATTCCATGAGATAACCAACCCTTAACCACAGCAACAGGTATTTCGTTGATTTGTCAACGTTACCATAGACTGCGTTAGTATATGTATCGCTTTTAATGACAAGATTTAGCCACTAGGCCTCGTAATTTACTGAAATCTTGTGTGGTTTATAAATAATTCGCCGTTTTAACTACTTCAAATGCAATCTTAGATGATTATCATTTTTTCTTTCTTTTTTCTTCTCACTCTTTCTCTCTGTTCCTATCTGTCTTCCCCTCTCTCTCTTCCTATCTCTCTTCCCCCCCCTCTCTCTCTCTCTCTTTAATGAATAGGTTACATTGGCAAGTGCACGGTTACTCAATTTTTAAGTTGTGGTTTGTCAGCGTTTAATTAAATTCCCCGTACGCACCGACTCAACCACCCCCAAACAGATGAAAGTTAATAGGATAAAACCTAGAATGGCTGAGAATTAAAAACAAAAACAAGAAAAGTGAAAAAGAAAAATGAGGCATGTCAAGCGTCCAAGATACTGTTCCTGCATCAGGAAATTATGAAAAACAAAAAACAAAACAAAAAAACAAACGATGTTCTAATTTCGCACAGTTGGAGGAAATTAAGCTGAAGAAAAATATTTTGGAAATAGGATTAAAAAAATCAAAACATTCAATAGCCAAGGATCGCGATAAATAAATGTGAAATTTTTGCTGACCTTTCTGGCTGCTCGGGGACCAAAGCAAACACACACACACACACACACACACACACACACACACACACACACACACACACACACACACACACACACACACACACACACTCTCTCTCTCTCTCTCTCTCTCTCTCTCTCTCTCTCTCTCTCTCTCAAGTTTTGCGTGTGGAAAACGAATTGCTGGGTGAACCTACAAGCGAAGACCGGTGGTCTAATGGAATCGATCAATGTTTTATCCAAGTTTGCAAAGTCATTACGCTGGGGGAAAGAAAGCATGCTATTCCGCCACTTCTTCCCTCCCACATCCCTTGTTCTGAGTGCACATGCGTATTCTCTGTCTTTCACCAAGGCACGTGCTGGAGCACTTGTTTCATGTTGTATTCATGTCCTTTTGATAAAACGATTAACTCAAGATCCTTGCACTGAAGAAAACGCCATGTTTCGTAGTCCTCCTCTAACCTATAACTTGAAACTTTGCATATGGCTAGACTACACTCAGACTTAATTAACTGTGATTTCCCGTGTCTCAGTTTTTGTGTCGCGGGCTCGAAAGGGCGGTGGCTCCAAATTTTCTGCTTTTATGTCTGCAACAGTGTCATTTGTGTTGTTACAACTGAACAGTTGTGTGCGATATTCCCTCAGGGTCTGTTAGTTCTTCTCCTGATGAGGATTTAATGGTCAATTGTTTTGGTGTGAAACCTAATTGCGTGTGCAGACTTTGTCTTACTGAATAAGGTCTTTGATTTGTTCACTTTGTTAATTTTTGTAATTTTTAAAGTGTTCTTCTAACCATTTTTTCTTGTCATGTTTGATTTGCTGCCTGACTTGGTTGCATAGGCTTTTATATCTTTGGTTGTTTCCCTGTTTCCTGGTCTTCCTCTTTTCTTCAGCAAGCATTATCGTTGTTGTGCTGATCCATGGTTTTTGTCTGTTTTCAGGGTTGTTTCTGTTTCTCTCCGTATGGCTTTCATTTCTTGTCAGAGCTCATCTGGTTCCTTTTCTTCTTGCACGAGTAGCAGTGCCTGAAACTGATTTTCTGTTATTAGAAATTTTGAATTTATGGATTCATCATCTAGCTTTTTAATGTTGTATCAGATCAAAATGATGAAGCTTTCTTTTTTCTTGAAATCTTTCATTTTGGCTGTCAGAAGGTTGTGATCTATGTCACCGTCTGCGCCTGGTTTTGTTTTGTCCGAAAACAACAACAATTGAAGACCACACATTGTTTACCAATACATAGTTTGGTTTTCCTATCGCTCATGTGAACCTTCTTCGTGGGTGGTACTCACACCAAGTGCTCAAGGTTTTAAACTGGTTGGCCTGACATAAGGTCAATAGTTTCTCCACACTCTCACTCCTTTCACCAAGTCCAAGAGCCCAAACAATCTTTTTTGGAGATACCCTCGCCTACTTTTGCGTTGAAATCCCACTTGGTTATACATGCATTTCCGGATTTCACAGAATCTTTGACAGATTGGAGTCAGTTCTAGAACTCGTCAGTCACTTTCTCTGGATGCTGTGATGCTGCATACACTTGAATAATAGTAGTCTTTACAGTCTTTGTACCTAAGTGCACTATCAAGATTCTACCTGATACAGCATTGTAACTTAGTAAGTTTTTTTATTGTGTTTTTCTAAAGGATGATTGTTACGCCGTTTGTTTGTTTTATTTTGTTTGGTTTGGTTTTTGTTGTTGTTGTTTTTGGTGGCCGCTGAATATTATAGTGTGATCGTTGTGTTTAAAGTGACCATTGTTTCTGGTTTCACACAAGCTTATGTTAGTTTTCTGATCATCTAATTCACTGAGAAGGAGGTGAAGTTTCTGTTTCATTCAATGTTTGGACTTTCCATGTCCCGGCGTTTACTGTTCGCCTCTTACCTTTTTTTTTTCCTTTTGTTGTCTTTATTTTTGTCTATTTTAGTAGTCTTTGAGGAGCCCTCAACAGTGTAGTTCCTTTCACCCATGTTAGATGTCATCCTCCGGATCCGGTTTACGTTGCCCTCGTCATATCCAGGTGTCGTTCCTGACTGGATTGCTCCCAGCCCAGTTGGCATTTTGACTCTAACAACTCTGGGGGTCACAGTTGTATTAGATTCTTCTTCATTTATAGAGGTCTGTATGTTCGGGTTTTTGGCAATTGTATCTCCAGTAGTTTGCCATTGCTTTCTGAAAACGCGGTGTGCACACTGTGCGGAGGCCCCGGCCATTGTTTCAAGGAAGACGACATCAGTCCATGACCGTGAAAACGAAAACCAGATCTAAAGATACTCCAGCTGCCTTCCGGATTCACCCATCCCCTGCTGCCAGGACTTTTGTGTGATGGCTGGAGTTATTTATTGGCGCCCCTGCCAACGAAGACAGACCTGTCATTGGGTTATGAGACCTTTTAACATAGAACGTGATATGTTTTTGTTCATTGAAGGCTGGTAGATGTTTCCCCTGGTGTTTGGCAGATAAAGCGATATTGCTTTTTACCAATAGATGATTTCAAGAGAACGTTACATAGATTATTTTTTTATACTAGGCAGTTAAAATTTCTGTGATTATCATAAATTGTCAGTCGATGTATATTTTCATTTTACAAGAAATGTAAGCCATGTGTCAGTAGATGAAAGGTAGACTTTTAACAGATCATTTTTCAGGACCCAGGCACCTTATGAAGGAACGTAAAAGATAGGACAATCAGTAGAAGATGCTACAGATCAAGCTCCTTTTGGTTCTGATGTTCTGTGGCAGGATTATATTCCATGTTGACTATCATGTTCAAATGCATTTTTTCTAGTTTATATAAGAAGGTACCCCAGGGCGTGGGGTTTTCCATACATGCCACATCACGTCAGCTAAGTAATGAAGTTCCCAAGGGGTTATTTACCTCATGGAAAGATAGCATCTGTAGTAGCAAACCAGACAAGAAGCAACTGACATTGTTGGCGTCCGAACAACTTCAGCACTGCAATACGAGTAACAGCCCTCGAGGTTTTCTTTGAGGATGAAGTGGATAGAAGATAGGCAAAGAGTGTGCTTGCTAGCACAGCTGACTGAATGCTCTGACTGTTCAAGCCCACACATGTCCTTCTCAGTTTCGAACAAATATACAGAAGTGATAGTCGCACATTTTGCTGCACATAGCTAGGACTTAAAATGTTTTCTTTTAGTAGTGGTAGAGAGATTGTTTCTGTGGCATTTGAACGTAGACCAGTATTCATTCTCATACATACGTACAAATACACACATACATACATACATACATACATACATACATATATGCATACATACATACATACATACAAGATAGAGGAGGAGAGAGAGAGAGGAACGCACACACTTATCACTGAAGTGAATTGATCAACTAAATATAGCTACAGATATATTTTAGTGCAATCGTATACACGTACATACACAAAACTGTGTATACGTGCGTGAAGTCACACTTGTCTGCATGTGCATGTGTATCAGTGCAATAAATGTGTTCGATTGCTTTATACATTTGATCAGCTCATTTCAATAATTTAATATGTTTGGTGTTAGTGGTGATATGAGTATGCGTGTAAGCGCATGTGTGTGCGGTAAGGATGTGCATATTTTCTTTTCTTTTATTTTATTTTACACACGAGATTGAGTTTGTGGTATTTGAACGTGGGTGCTGTGTGCGCTCGTATTATATTTTTGTAGAAGACCACTATGTAATATGTGTTTGGGGGATAGTAAAGTTGACGAAAAGGCTTTTACACACACACACACACACACACACACACACACACACACACACAAACAAACAAACACAAACACAAACACAACACACACACACACACACACACACACACGCAGAGAGAGAGACAGAGAGAGAGAGCGCTAAAACAACAGATAAAATCTAACAGATCCACTGTGCTCCAGTTGTCAGACGACCAGACCTGTTGTGATCAATAGTTCAGGGTTCGCCGTGCCAGAATTGCCGTTCGTGAACATGAAAATGGCAGTGCTGCAGGCAGAAAGGGTAGGGTTTCAAATCGATAGTGTCGTTTCTGGTTTAAGTGTCGTTTGGCTGATCTGATCACCCATCCTAGTATGACAGTTTTTTTTAGATGCAATATTATGGCAGTGTGGTTCGGTCTCTGCAGTTGCAGTTGATAATGTCTCGCTGTTTAGCACGGAGGGCAAATTGATTCGTTTGTGTGTGTGACAGAGAGAGAGAGAGATTTTGCGGGGAAGAGAGCGAGAGAAGGGGAGGGGGATTTGTGGCTGTTGATCGATGGGTTTTTATCACAATTCTGTTACAGATCTACACGTAAAAGTATCACATGTATGCGCACGATGTATTCAGAAAAGCATTTATGCGCAAAGTCTATTGAGAAAAGTGTGTATATCACTTTTGTGTCAAAAGTCTCTTCAGAAAAGTATATACAGTTGTGTCACAAGTCTGTTGAGAAAATTATTCATTACATTTCGATTAAAGGACTGTTCAGAAAACTAAGATATTCTCGTGTGTATGTGTTAACTGTAAACTGTAATCAGCCTGCTTGGTAGCAACACGAGAATCTTAGTTGTGCGTGTGTATGTGAACTGGTTAGCGTTCTTTGTAAATCGGATCAGCTGTGAATCAGACAGCAACCAGCAAAGACGTATGAAGGTTTAACTTGTCTTTGGAGTCGATCGTCGAGAGAACGAAACTGTATGAATGTGTGCATGCGTGCACATAGATACACACACACATACACCCCCCCCCCCCACACACCACTCTCTCTCTCTCTCTCTCACGCACAAACACACACACACACACACATACACACACACACACACACACATATTGTCCACCCCAACTGAGTCAAGGACAGCCCCCCTTTGCTTGATGAAATGACTATCGAGTGGCGTCGAGAGCTTGGGGGGTGGTTGTCCGGAGGGTGGCGGGGCACTGGTGCTCTGGGTCGCTACCCTTAACTAGTAGTAGCGTTTCTTATTAAGTACTGCCTATTACTTTGCTTACTCGGTGAACTTTTTTTAAGCACATATCAGTTCTATTTCTTTAACGTGTTTCTGGTTTTTAATTGCTTGAATACTTGAATAGCTGCACAATTGTACACCCTTCTCCCCCCCCCCTCTCTCTCTCTCTCTCTCTGTTTGACGCAAATCCAAACCTTGAGACCTGAATGAATTACTATTTGCTGAGACCAAAACCTAATTAATGAAGGTGCAGAAGAGCTACACAGGAACACTTCAGTAACTTGAATGCAAGTTGTGAAGATCATAACATGAAAATCAGCGCATCCAAAACATAGGTTATGAAGGTGAGCAGAAGCCCAGGCAAGCTGAAATTATAAGTCAACAACAAGGAACCTAAACAAGTTGAACAATTCAAACGTTTAGGAAGCATCGTTACACAGAATGGCAGTATGGATAGGGAAATTGAAACAAGAATCCAGAAAGCAGATGCAGTGACTTATCAGCTGGCTCCTCTGCTATGACATCCCACATACCTGTATATACAAAGTGTCAACTAATAAGCTCTATTTTTACACCAACGTTTTGTTATCAGTGGCAGACATGGACATTTAACCAAAGACGAAAAGCAAAAATAACAGCTTGCAAGATGAGATGTCTCGGAAAGACAGTGTCACACGTCGAGACAAGATCAGAAATGAAGTCATTATGGGCACTGTGCCATGTCTAGAATATATAGAAAAGCAGAGGTGGAATGGTTCGGTCATCTCATAAGGCTTCCACGCGAACAGTCAGCATGCAAAGCTTATAACATGAAAAGGCCTGGATTCAAAGGAAGGGGGCGTCCTAGGAAAAGATGGATAGGTGAAAAGATGGATAGGTAACCTAGGAAAAGATGGATAGGTGAAAAGATGGATAGGTAACCTAGGAAAAGATGGACAGAAGGTGTGAAAGAATCAGCCTACGGCAGACATACCACCAGGCCCACGTCCGAAAGCTGCATATCCCCTCGACGCTTAACGGCATAAGAAGACAGAAAAAGTAAAGTAAGTACTGACAGTCACTTTGATTCTGTTTGTGGCTGTCTGTGTAATGCTGTCTTCTTCTGCTTTCATGTTTCTATTTAAGTGAAGGCGAAAATCCAGTCATTTAGATCAGACTATTGACTGACGCTAATTTAATCTTTCACTGACAGAACACAGGATGTGCCTCACTACAAAGTCCGTATGTGGTTACAAACTTGCACAACCTGTCCGTGGACCTGTCCAACATAGAAGACCTACGTACCCTGGCCCTACAGCCACTGATAGCACAGACCAGGGTGTCGGGTACACGGGGAAATCGCCTTGCTCGGACGGTAAGTGTTCAGCAATATCGAAACCATTGTTTTTAGTCAGGTGGTTCTGTCTTCTTTGTGTGTGTGTGTGTGCGCGCGTATGTGTGCTGATAGAAAAATGAACTGTGATGCTTTTTGTGCTTGATTGATCGTGGCTAAATGCTTCATCAGCCAAAATCGTAATCACCACACTGCTTCATCAATTGGACATAGTTGCTAGACTTCGATGGCTTCACACAATTTATTGTGTGGTGTGAAGAAAAGTATGTCACTGTGTGTGTGTATCACTGCGTATGTATGTGTGTGTTACTCTGTATCGTGTGTGTGTGTGTGTGTTTTAGGTGTGTTATGGAAGCATGGAGTATACATGTTGAGCAAAACGTGGAATATATATTGACTGGATTGGATTGGATTAGGATTTTTTGTTTTTCATAACGGAATTTTTCCCCTTGAAATACAGGTCGCTGTCCCAGAGGAAAGCATCATCATCATCAGGTGCCCTGCGCATGGCGTTGGCGATCATGGACTTCCATCTGTCTCTATCTCTCGTTGCCCCTAGCATCTCTCCCACCCCCCTCGTCCCCAGCCACTCTGCAAGTCCGTCCAGCATTTTCTCCCTGGGTCTACCCGGTGCTCTCCTTCCCTCCAGCTTTCCCGTTGTGACCAGGTGCTCCAAATCCCCCTTCCTCATAAAATGGCCTATAAATGTTGCCTGTCTTTTCCTAATCTTCCTTATCAGTGAGCTGCTTGTGTCTGCCTCCATCAAGACAGTCTCATTTGTTTTCTTTGCTGTCCATGGAACTCCCAACATTCTTCTTAGAAACCACATCTCGGCTGCCTCAATCTTGTTCTCGCTTTGCTTGTTGACTGTCCACGCCTCACATCCGTACAACAGTATTGGTCCTATATAACATTCAGGAACTCTCTTCCTGATGTTAATTGATAGGCATTTGTTGATAAGAATGCCTGTCTTTTCCCGAATGCTGTTTTGGCTTGGCCGATTCTGCCGGCTATTTCTGATGTGCATCTGCCGTCTGATGAAATGATCGTTCCCAGGTATTTGAAGAATTTATCAACCTGTATCAAGGTTGTCCCATTTGCTGTTATTTTGCATGAGGGGATTTCATGTTTTTTACTGATCACCATGACTTCAGTCTTCCTGCTGTTTAGTTCCAGCCCCTTACCTTTGCTTTCTGTTTCTAGTATATTCACAAGGTTTTGTAGGTCCCTTTCACTTTCTTCAATTAGCACGGTGTCATCTGCGTATCGAATGTTGTTTATCATTTTTCCTCCAACCTTTAATCCAGGGTCTTCTTCTAGGTTTCTCATGATGTTTTCGCTGTAAAGTGAAAACAGATCTGGTGACAAAACACAACCCTGTCTGACTCCTCGTTTGATGTTTTGGGAAGAGCTTACATTGTTTTCTATTCTCATCGCAGCTGTTTGTTCCCAGTACATATTTCTGATTATTCGTAGATCTTTCTATAAAAAAGAACTTTGAAGGACCACCCATAATGAAAGATGAAGGACCACCCTTAATGAAAGATGAAGTTAGAGCGGCACTGAAAAAGATGAAACTAGGAAAAGCTCCAGGACCAGACAACATTACTACAGAGATGATTGAAGCCCTGGAGGAATTTGGCATAGAAAAAATAACAGTGCTCCTAAATGAAATTTACGACACTGGAAAAATCCCCAAAGATATGTCAAAATCAATTTTCATTGCACTTCCAAAGAAGACAGGGGCTATAGAATGCGAACTCCATCGCACAATCAGTTTGATGAATCATGTAACAAAAATCCTGTTAAGAATAATCATGATGAGGACAAGGAATAGAATCAAAAGAGAAATAGCAAAAGAACAGTGTGGATTTGTGGAAGGAAAAGGAACTATTAATGCCATATACATCCTAAGAACTATCATAGAGAAGTCAAATGAGATGAATAAGGATTTGTATTTATGCTTTGTTGACTACACCAAGGCTTTCGATCGGGTAAGATGTGTGTTAAGACATTTGCTTGCTCTTTCTTTTTTCTCCATTACGTATATCAACATCTAATTTGTGAACAAAATGGGGGGGGGGGGGGGGGGGGGGGGGGGGGAACAAAGGTTTTTCTAAACAGTGAACTGAACTCCTTGATAATAAGCTATTCCCATACTCAAACGAATATAAAACAGTGCAGCTCGACTTGTCTTAAGGGAGAGCAAATGATGCAGTTCAAAAGCGCTTTTGCAAAAACTACGTTGGCTTCCAGTCGAAGCAAGAGAGAAAACTACAGTAACTTCTAGTCAGAACAAGAATTGACTATGAACTTGCCACACGCTGCTTTCATGGTCTCAGTTTGAATAATTTGTCAGCATATATGTCGAAAGTCCTCCTGTCCTACAAACCCTCCAGAGCAAAGAGCTTCTCTCTTAATCGTACCTGGGTTATTGGTAACTACGTGCAGAAAGATACCCATCTTTTTTTAGCCTAACAAGATGAAACTTCCAGTTGTCTGTCTGCTTACTTCCAGAAAGCACATCAAAGCACACATCTTTCAGAAATACCTCAGAAATCCATGAATTGATGCTTGCGGCTCTTTTACGTGTGTGTGTGTGTGTGTGTGTGTGTGTGTGTGTGTGTGTGTGTGTGTGTGTCTGAAAATGTGTACGAAAATACGCACAGGGTATATTTGTGTCCAGCACATCAAGACATGGATGTCGGCGGCAGGATGGACAGTAGAGGAGGACAGGTTTTACGCCAGCACGCCATACGGCAGACGGCCCTTCTCTAACATCGTGGCTACGCTGCAGCCTGGCAAAAGTCGGCGGCTTGTGATGGCCTGTCACTACGACTCCAAACTGATGCACTACTTTCGCTTTGTCGGGGCCACGGACGCTGCTGTGCCCTGTGCTCTGCTCATGGACACTGCCTGGCGCCTTCATGACTTCTTCATGTCCACCAAGACCAATGATTCTGTACGTATTCCTTGCACTGCTGCTGTGCTGGTGATGGTGGTGGAATTTGTAACTTGTTTAGAGATGCGTCGAACTTAGACAGTTCCATATGCGCTTCACCCAAATCTGCCAACAGTTATCTGGCAGACTCCTTGAAACTGCGTAAAACACCATGCGCTGGTGAGATATTGAAAGGGAGGGAGACGGGACAAGGGAAAAGGGAGGGAGACGGGACAAGGGAAAAGGGAGGGAGACGGGAAAAGGGAGGGAGACGGGACAAGGGAAAAGGGAGGGAGACGGGACAAGGGAAACAATGGCACCACCAGAATGATTGGAGAATGAAAGATGTGCAACCAACAAGCCAGGTGCTGGTTGGGATTGAACTCAAGACATCAGACCTTAAATCTTGAGTCCAACTAAGCCAAACGGCCCAGCTGGTGATGGTTATGATGACGTTTTCGTTATTGGTGCTGTCATTTATTCTCCATAGATAAAGAGTCACGTTGATCTATGACAGCTCTTTTTGTCTTCCTTCAACTTTGTGTGATGTGCTTGTGTCAGTGTGATCGTGCGCGTGTTTGTGTGTGCGCGTGTGTGGCTGGATATGATTTATTTATTTTAAAAGTTACAAATGTGTAAATATGCATAAAAATAACAACATAGGAGATTGTTCATTTTATTGTAACCACCCCCTCCACGATTGTTCATTTTATTGTAACCACCCCCCTCCACCCAGTTTCATTGTATTCTTGAGAGCCTATAAAATGACTTTCGTTCTTCGCAATTCGTCCAAGCACATTCTTTTCCTGCAGTGAAATACCTAATGTGGGCACGACTGTCGCAGTTCACGAAACTTCACGTATCTGTCTCATCCATAGGATTGGTATTATTCTGACCAGATCACCACTCATGGTTCTGCCCAGGACACAGAAGATAATTCTGGCCTTGTTTTTTTTTTAACAAATGAAAGGTAACTGTGATAGTCAAACTTAAGTATACAGAGACACGTTCTCCACTTTCTCTATCATTTTTGCTCAAAGTAGAGACCCATGCTTTCGTGAACAACCGGTAGAGCTGGAGAAAACTGGTAAAAAGTTCCTTTTGCGGCGCCCCATGACTTTTTTGGAGTAAATGGGGAAGAAAAAACAAGCACTACGAATGACGTGAAATACAATTTTAAGTGAAAGGGGTATAAAAATATCCTAAGGATAATCTTTCAATCTTTAGATCCTCCGCACGGAAGGATAAGCATGGTCCCAAAGCAAGCGGCTTCTTTCTTGTCTTTTATGTTGATGGGAACCAGAAAAAACACGATTAAAAGAATCAGATAGCGTATGTTTAATACAACCAGACAAGACAGGCGCAAATTTTGGGCCAGCTAGCCTTTGTCAAGCGTACACACGTAAGATCACAAATGAACAAACACCAAATACAAAAATTAGGAGAAAAAGTCTGAAACTTTCCTACTGCTCCGTCCAATGTAAGAAAAGGACTAAAATGACATCATAATGTGTTTGTGTGTAAATATGTCAGAGCGGAAGTGAGATGAATTCTGCAATTTGAAAAGTATTTATGCCGTATTAATATTGTTTTATCCTGAAGAGGGTCCAGGGCTAAAATTAAAACTATTATAACAGGAAGGTTGTTTGTGTATCTCCACCATCTATGGCAAGAAAGGGTTTGTGTGTTGTCATCTATAACAGGAAGGTGTATTCGCGGGAAGAATATTTGGGGTGTAGTTGTCTATAATAGGTAGATAAATTGGGGATATATATGAAGAATTGTTTCTCTACTTAGAAGCCACACACACAACAAGGAAGGAGAGTGACGAGAAGAAATGCACTAACCACACTAGACATGATTCTCATAAGCAGTCCACACATAGATTAATAACTACGACGTATTTATTTAAGCAGTCAACTTCAGCATAAACGTGATTCACCATTCCTACTGTCCTGGGTCCTAATATTCCTAAAATCCTAAGATGCACTACGAATCATCAGAACTTGCATATCACTAGAATGCAGATCTGTATATGACCTGCTCCCCTCGAATGCAAACTTAGTGAAATGGGGGAAATCAGATGACCCAGCATGTCCGCTCTGTCAGAAGAAACAAACAGTGGAACATGTCCTAAGCTCTTGCAAAGTAGCGCTAGCCCAAGGAAGGTATACATGGAGGCACAACCAAGTTCTGAAAGTGATCACAGACGTCGTTAGCGAAAAAACCATGACCCCAAACGCACCAATTGCTATGACAACGTTCTACAAAGCAGGAGGGAAACAGGTCTGGCCCGAAAGTGCTATGACAACCAGCACATTGCCAAAGGGTCTTCTGGATGGAGCAGTCGACTGGGAGTGTACAGCAGACCTCCCAGAGTGGAGAAATTACCCAGATGTCATCAGCAAGACAGGCATGAGACCAGACATCGCTCTCCACTCTGACTTCTCGAAACAAGTGATTCTGATAGAACTCACTGTGCCATACGAAAGCAGAATGGAAGAAGCACATATCTACAAGACCGAAAAAATACGCCGGTCTTGCCAGCACCCTGAAGAAAGCAGGTCTGCGGGTCAAAATCTTCGCCATAGAGGTCGGGGCAAGAGGGTTTGTGGGCACCTCCGCTTATGATCTCATGAAACAACTCGCCATTTCTGGGAAGAAGAGGACTAGAGCCCTTAAAGCGATGGCAGAGGCAGCAGAAAGGAGCTCAAGCTGGATCTGGGCAAGGAGGAACCAAAGTGGACTTCATAAGGATTAAATTCCCTACAGATGATGTGTGCCCCGTTAGCACATTGGTAAAACCGCGTACCGCAGTTCTGAAGCGCAGAATCGCCCAGGTTCGCTCCCCGGCGTGGGAAAAAAAAAAAAAAATAGACAACAACAGAAGGGCATCCAGGAGTCATGACCTGGATGTGGCCCGGCCCCCCGAGAGTGTAAGGAGTTCAGGGCCGAAACACTTGTCTAAAGGGGGTTACTTCTCTGAAGACCTTCTGTTGTCTAGCTCTCCCTAGAGTTTCTTTCTACCTGAACACTTTCTTATGTCCTACTCTATTTTTTGCTTTGTGGAAAATCAAACATACTACCTACTTCTATCCCTACCCTAACAAAAGTATAAAATGAGACGTGGGATTACATACCTCTAAGATAGGTTGGAAGGTCTCTGGCTGGGTGGTAATCGAATGGGTCCCTTCCTATAGTGATTGACTTTCTGGCTTTTATACAGTGCGTTTCTGTTGTTTCTGTCACAAAACCTTACCATCTGTCTTTCATTGGACATCGAAAATTGAATAACTAACCTGTCTTTCACTGGACATCGAAATTTGAATAACCAAGCAATCTTTGGCACCTGGCGGCCCTGGACTTTTCGCTTGGACGTTGGTATTTGCTGAAACCTTTTGTGTACTAGATAATCTACCCTCTATAGTTGGATAAGACCAATGTGAGCGTTAGATCCTGCTCAGTGGAAAACGCCGAGTAACCAATTAATTCATGGATGGCGTGATCATTACGCAAACCTTACTTACCCGTCTAACAATACGGTCTGAGGGCCGTCTAACAATACGGTCTGAGGGGGACCCTGTGATAATATGTCCCCTCCCCCGCAAAAAATGTCCTTATTTTTTGTTTTGTAACAGTATAGGGGGAATGGGAACGTAATGAAATAAGGTACAATGCAACTCATATTCTCGTACATGATTGACAGGCGATAGGAAGGTTTGGGAATAAGGGAATTTATCAAAGAAGATTTATGGGAAATGGGATGAATCCGAACACCCATGTGCATGCTGGCGGCAGCACTGTAGCAGCCGGGCTGGGCAGGTCAGTTTCCAGGAAGATGTCATTCACCAGTTGTGGTAGGCAAAGTTCGGTTTACACAGTCAAGACTCTCACACGTGTACATATGTCGTATTTGCACCTCGAGAAACACCATGCACACATAGTTCATGTTCATATGACGTATGCAGAAGGACGTCCAAAGAAACGTGAATGAGGGAGGTGAACTGGTTTTTCAGCAAGCAGTCAGGCTGAAGACAAAGAAGAAACGCAGACTGCCTGATGACGGAAGACGTGAAGTTGGCGATACATGTGGCAAAGAAATGTGTCTTGTATGCAAACTGTGGATGAAGCGGTGAATACCACAGTGAAGATGAAGGTGTGTGAAAGGAGTCCACTTACGTTGGAGTTAAATGAATGATGGCTTCAGTTGTTGAGCTGAGATGACTGGAGCAGAGACCAGCCGCAGGACACTGGAATGATGAGCAGAAGTAGTTGCGTGGAATGCTCCCAATATTAAAGACCAGTAGCTTCTTGCACAATGTGTTCTGATTCATGGGACTTTTAGGGAATGGGATGGGAAAACATAGCGTTCAAATAAAGCAATCGCTTGTCATCCATGTCAAGAACAAGTTGACTTGGGAATGTATATGAAAAGAAACCACAACTACAATATAACGGAAGTTTTCTGTCGTAGCATACAAGGTCATACTATGTCGTACTATAGAATAAGGATATGTAACGTATAAGGCATAAAAGAAGGCATGGCATGAAAAATACAAAATAAGAATACAAGGAAAATGCTATTCCAAAAAAAAAACAATGTAGCTTGAAAACACAATGCATGTATGGAGAAATGTCCTGGAAACACAAGATACACACAGAAATGTAGGTTGAAAAAGAAACGTAATCATGTAAATGACCAATACCTGAAAACCACATCATACATGTAAGCAACCATAATAATCATTTCAGAAGAATGAATGACATGCAGCAATAGATCATTGACAGGCTGATACTTGATATCCTTACAAGATTGCAAGACAAGCAGTGGTAAGCTGCACTGCACCATGAAGTAATTATGACAATTTAAAGTCATTGCAAGGAAGTGAAAAGCTTTCATCAAAAAGAAGTGCCACATTAACTATCAACAGAAGCACGAATACACATTGTTGAGTCTCATGAATAAACAAAGGGCGAAGAAGTGAGTGCACTTGTAGCACGTATAATGTTCATCATACAGGAAGAAGCTGTGACTCAATGTTTCATGTTGCCAATGTTCCTTTTGCAAATTGTGAAGATCATCAGAAATGGTGTACACACAATAATTAGCTTATAGTACTTGAATACATATGTTCGAAGCGCCTTGAGAAAAAAATGAAGTAACCTAAAGTGGCATGTCTTCTTGGTACTGGATAGGGTATAAGAAGTCTTGCAAACTTGTAACAGAGCTCAAATGAGGTTCATCATACCAATTGTTTTTAATCGCATATAATTACATGATCAGCAAATGAATGATAATGAAATAGAACATGTTGGTCTCATGAAGCTAAAACTCAAAATCAATTGAACAACAATCGTTAGTAGGATTAGTACGGATTAGGAAAAAATTCAACACATGTGTTGTTGTATGCAGTAGACACCAGTGTAGTTCTCAGAAGCATAAGAAAAAAGCACATGGAGACAATAATGATATGGTGCCGTATGACGTGAAATAACATGAACTGATACCTTGGATAAAAGATAACACGATGCGATACGAAATGATACAAGATGATGCTGTATGATTAGGTTATAACATACGACACGTACTGATACCAGAGGATGAGAGGACAACATAAGATACGCAATGATAAAAATGATACCCAGTGATACGCACTGATGTGCAATGATACACAATGATACACGATGATAACGTATGATGTATGAGAGGACGACATATGGTATACAATGATATACCCCGGGGTTGCATGAACATAAATGAGTAAAAGAGTAACGTGGTGAACATCTACTGAACACAGGTATAATTGATGCTGACGAACGTGAAATGAACGCAGGATTGGAGAGCGTGGATGAACGCAGGGTACGCAGTCTGCAGATGAACGCATGTGAGCATGATAATGAAATTATGCAAAGGTATGGGAAAGTGTGCACACAAAATAAATGGGCTGTAGCATGCGAGCAATCATTCTGAGGACTGTGTGGCCATACATGTAGTAACGACTGTGTAACGTAACGAATAAGAATAACGCAAGGAGGGACGATACGGGCAATAGGGCACTGGCCCTAGCAATCAGTAATGGGTTTCCATCGCGATATTGCTCACAACGGTAGGGAAACGTTGAAATTACCATGTAACGGTTGATTAAATATCTCGGAATATTTAATCATGAACAATCGACGGTCCGGATTTAAAGGCGGCAAGAGCGACGGACCAGTGAACTGATTGACAACCGTTATACAACCGAATATGAACATCTGGAGTCAACTTACGATGGTCTCAGGGTTATAAGGAAGATTTACCTGCAACAAAAGAAACACGTTAATACCAAGACACACACAATACAAAGAAAACATTGAGTCACATGGAAAATGCGATGCTCGTTAACAATTTTATCATTTAGAACTATCGTAATAGCTCAGAAAAGACTGTTGTCTACAAACAGTAGAAGCAAAATTACAGCAGATATCATCGAGTAGCTTCAGTAATATTGGACCCCAGAGAAGGAAATGTCTGCCGATATGAAACGCATTGTCTACGTATTGAAGCCTCATTATATCCAATAAATGTCCACATTTGCAAGTCTCTGATCTTGTGTGTCACACGATGTGAATTTGTAAGTTCTGCAGGATGACACACACAGGTTCGTACACTGTTGGGTCCTAAAGCACGGTATCGTGTGATGAGTGATATATCAGGAAAACGTTGTTTTAGCAGACAATACTGAGGTAGCCATTACCTCACTCTGTTGTGTACGACACTCAACACACATTCTGTGGTACAAGAAGTAACAGGAGGCCGATAACACGTGACCTATGACGTATGCATACAAACCGTAGAAAATATGAAGTATTGGCTATTAATTATCAATGAATAACTCCTGAGACAGTGAGACAACCTACCCAGTGTAAGACATATCAGTTATGAACATAAGTGGACAACACCATCAACAGATAAGAAGAACTATGGCGTGATAATCGAGCTGAACGGATAGGGAGACTACCAGTGTTAAGCTTCTGTGTTGACCTTATGGATTTATGACTAACATACCAACGCCGTAGGAGATGAGAAGAAAAAAAATGATTCACCTGGCAACATGTGCACCTGTTACCAATAGTCCATATGTATCGTTTGCAGAAGTGGATTCCAATGTAAACTACACAGACTACTCGGGAATATTTTCTCATTACCATGGCCAATACAGCTGTCAACCATGCCAGCAAATAGTAGGAGTGACATGACAGATCATCAATGTGGCTCAGTGAGACGTGAAAACAATCCAAACTAGCGTCAATGAACAGCAATAAAGAGCACAGGCCGATCGTAGATATCCAACCGTACATTGTACCATAAGGGAACCAATATATACAAGTGAACATGGTATTCGTACTAACAATCAAGTAGCCGTACAAAGCAGACCGAAATCAGTCATATCATTAGTTTACACGATATGTAGTGAATAGCATTAGACTCAAAAAGGACGTAAGTGTGAAGACACAACAATGACATTACAACAGAGTAGTGTCGTTGACCAAGCAGACTATCGTCGTTGTCTTCGGCCTTTGACAGTATTGTTGACGTGAAAGTCACGAATGAGTTCCGCCGGTATATGTGACTCTGGCTCCCACGTTGTGGCTTTGTAACCCTGCCACTTGATTCTGTAGTGGCGGACTTTGTTAATGACCTTAGTAGCGATGATCTTTTCTACAAAGTATATCTCTTTGTCTGATTGATCCTCACGTTGATCCTCAGAAGTGAAGGGGCTAGCAGCAACAGGTTCTGATTGACTGAGATGGTCTGGCTGAGGCTTTGAAACAGTAGTAGGGTCTGTATCAGCAGTCTATCCCAGCTGAGTGGACCCAGTGTTGTCCATGTCCCCTGTCTGCACTGGCTCATGCAGTGGGTTAGTTGGTCTGTCTTCAGGGGAATGATAGGGTCGCAAGCGTATCGCGTTGATTGGCGATTTGAGTAGCTTGTTGTTCTGGCAATGACGGAGCACATACACATTGTTTGGTAGGATTTTGGTAATGTAATATGGTCCCGTCATATTTTTGCTGCAGTTTTGCAGAGATTCCTGGGAGCTTGTGTGAACACTGCACCAAAACACGTTGACCTTCCCTGTACTGGGGTGGGTGGGCTTTTTCATCATACTTGGCCTTGTATCGATGCTGGGCCCTCTGTATGTTTTCACTGACCAGTGTTTTGGTGAGCTCTGCATTTTGAATGATATCTTCCATACATGGCTGTGCAGAGGCTGGAAGATCATCAGAGCGTAAAGCTGTGTCAATGGGAAGTCTACACTCTTGTTTGAACAGAACAAAGAAGGGAGAAAACAGTGTAGACTCCGTAGAAGGCACTGTACGAAGTGCGGCAGCAATACCAGGCAGCAGAGAAGGCCAGTTATGTGGGTTGTTAGCACAGTGTGCTCTGATAGACTGAGCGATGGTGGAATTTGTTCGCTCACATGTGGCATTTGTTTGGGGATGGTAGCTGCTGGTGTGTAGACGAGTGATTTGAAAGATTTTGCACACCTCAATGACCACTTTGGACAAAAAGTTTTGTCCCCTGTCTGACAGTAAGTGGTCAGGAGCACCATAACGACAGATTATGGTCTCGTACAAATGCCAGGCAATGGTAGAGGCTGTTGCATCCTTCAATGGAATCAGTTCCACCCACTTACTGAACGAACAAACAAACAACAGAATGTACTTGTAGCCTTCTTTGCTTGGTGTAAGTGGACCCAAGATGTCACAATGCCACCTGGAAAACAGCTTGTTTGGGGCTACCGGCAAGGGGTTAACTGCGGGTTTTGAGGGTGGATAACCCGTTTTGCTTTTTGACAGGCCTCACACGACTTGACATACTCCAAGATGGAGTACATACCGATCCAAAAATACCTCAGCCTGACTGACTGGTAGGTACGTTCAGTGGCAAAGTGACCGCCCAACAGAGAATCATGAAACGACAGCAGGATATCGTTTCTCAGTTCGAAAGGAACCACTAACTGTCTGACCATGCGTTCAGTTCTATGACCATGACCACGAGGATAGTACAGATGGTACAAAATGCCGTTAGACATCAGATAGTCTTGACTCTCCAGGATGAGACGACGAGCAATATTATCATCTGGGAAAGCTGACCCTTTTCCAAGTAGTCGATAAAAGGGCGACACTGAGAGTCGGCCAGTTGCATTTGTCACAAATCTGTATTATCCACCCTGTCTATCTGACAAACAACCAAATCTCTCTCACCCATGGCAGTCGGCTGACCAGGCAATGTGCTGGCGGGCCGGGTGTTGTTGGTCAGTGACAGTAGGAAACTGATTCTGCGTGCTCAAACTAGATTGTTTGACCAGGGGTGTGGTGACATGGCGTAACTGACCTGTCTGTGATGTCACCGGTGTCGCCGACTCGCTGTACAGAGTCGGGGTGGGTGGGTCGTAGTCAGGCGGCGGTTTGTCACTGACAGCGTGAGGCATGCGGCTCAGTGCGTCGGCGTTGTTATGAACCCGACCTGGTTTGTGTACAATCTCATAGTCATAGGCCTGTAAAAAGAGAGCCCATCGTCCCAAACGACCCGTGGGGTCTTTAACATTCTGCAGGAATTTTGTGGCAGAATGGTCTGTGTACACAAGGAATTTGGCATGAGACAGGTAAACTTTGAAATGGCGTATCCATCTACGAGAGCCAGAGTTTCTTTTTCAGTAATTCCGTAGCGGATTTCCGCACCCCGTAGCGCACGACCACCATATGCGATGACTCGTTCTCTGCCATGTTCGTCTCGCTGTCCAAGCACATAGCCAATGGCTTGTTTGCTTGCGTCAGTGTACAGGATGAACTGACGAGAGAAATCAGGGTAGGCCAGAATGGGAGCGGTTGTGAGTTTGTTTTTAAGCGTTTGAAACGCTTGTTCCGCGTTGTCAGTCCATTGAAACTTCGAGTCATTTTTCAAGAGAATATTCAATTCGGCAGCTATGGTTGAGAAATTTTTCACAAAACGCCTGTAGTAATTAGCGAGACCTAAAAATGAGCGAACGTCACGTTGTGACTTAGGGGTGGGGAAGTTTTTGACTAGTTCCACTTTGGCAGGATCTACAGAAACACCATCTTTGGAAACAATGTGGCCTAGATAGTTGACTTTGGCCACTGCGAAATGGCATTTACTAGGCTTCAGTTTGAGACCTGCTTTCCTTATCCTATCAAAAATGCATGATAGATGAGACAGGTGCTCCTGAAAGTTCTTTGACAAACAAAGGATGTCGTCAATGAATACCAGACAGGTTTTGAAGGTGAGTCCTGCAAGGACTGTGTTCATTAGGGACTGGAAAGATCCTGGAGCACCTTGTAGTCCAAAAGCCATTCTGTTCCAGGCAAACGATCCAAAGTGAGTGGTAAAGGTCGACTTCTCTTGTGACTGAGTGTCAAGAGGAATTTGCCAGAATCCAGAGAACAGATCCAGAGTGGAAAATATTGTGGACTGACCCATGATGTCAAGAGCGTCCTCCAGTCTGGGCAGTGGAAAATGTATTGGCTTTGTGACTTTGTTTAATTTTCGGTAATCTACCGCAAAGCGATACGTACCGTCTTTCTTTTTCACCAATACAACTGGGGAGGACCATGGTGAAGTGGATGGCCTGATAACGCCATGGTCAAGCATTTCATTTACCTGTCTCTCTATCTCAGCATTGAGGGCAGGGGCTGTCCTATATGGTCTCTGTTTAATGGGCGCAGCATCACCTGTATCTATGGTGTGGGACATGAGATGGGTTTGTCCTAGTTCAGACATGTCAGCAGCAAATGTGTCTATTTTGGGCCAGAAATAGTGTCAAATGGTCTTTCTGTTGTGCAGTAAGGTCAGTATCATTCAAGTTAATGCCTAGCTCTTTGAGCATCGCTTGCGCCTGACAAAGTTGTTTTGAAGTGGGATCTGTAGTAGCAGACATTACCTGTGCGGACTGATCCGACAACTCCCTTAGCTCCTGTGAAATGATCTCAAAATGCCCTAGGATATCCTTAGGTCCGAGTTTAACTGGGGAGGAAAATGTATTACGCACGATACACATAGACTGGGTATTCCGTAGCGTAACCAAGGTCCTTGCAGCCATCACTTTCTTGACAGACAATAGCGCTTGTGAGGGCTCAATGATACCAGTGGTGTGATCACTTTTTGACACAACTCGCACAGGTAGCAATACCTCAGAGTGGGGGGCAATAACTGTCGTCTTGAGCACCTGTACAGGTGAGCTTTCTGGCCTGTCTTTGAGCAGTGGAATGGCAGTAAATCCGTTATACAGCTGCAGCTGGTGACTAGCAAAGTTCAAGGAAGCTTGATGAGAGGTCAAAAAATCAATCCCTAATATGAGGGGACATGTTAGTTGTTCGATCACAATGAAAGGTTGTGATACCTGTAAACCTGAAACTTTAAAGGAAAGATCAATTTTGCCTGTTACTCCAACAGGAACACCTCCAACACGTTTGATCAAAGGAAGAGAACACGACTGGATAGAAACAATACGTTGATCAACAAGGACATCAGCTAGTTGTTTGCTAATACAGGACACATCAGCACCAGTGTCTATCAGAGCTACATATGACCGATTTTTAAGGCACAGCCTGATCTTACTGCAGTTGGCAAAGGAACGGATGTGAGGGATGGACGGGGGGGTTTGTGATGTTGGTCTCTTTCCTTTCCTTGTTCTGTTAGCATTACAAGATCTACGAGTACGGGGACTCCCCAATTTAGTACGATGGAAACAATGACGCGCTAAGTGTCCATCTTTACGGCAGTACTGACATCGTGCATGGCGAAACCTGCAAGTGTGGCGGGGATGATCACCCCCACATGATTTACATGGGAACTGTGGATGAGGGAAGTAACAATCTGAAGAATTTGACTGGTGTTGTTGGTGATTCGTCCGGAACAGTCGCCGCCTAAAGAGCGAGCCATGTTTGCGCCGCTGTTTTCCTGAAGGTGGGCGGTGCCACCTTTGCTTACACGATGGACAGTTTTGTGACTGAGGTTGGCGGCGGAGCTGTGTCTGTCCGCGTGACATATTAGTAATTTCATCTTGCAGTTTATCCAGCTGAGTTTCCAGGTTTGCAACAGCGATGTCTACCTGGTCATCAACATTATCAGTGAAGGTAGCGGCAGTACGGGCGAGGTCGAACGCATCTTCAAATGTGTGAGGATTGTGTGACATAACAAATGTAGATACTGAGGGCCGGAGACCATTGACAATTGTTTCCATTATATCTTTTGAGTCTTTACCCAGTTTGTGGCCCTGGTAGCGCATAGAATCAAAATATTCTTCGACTGACTCATGGGGGAGTTGCTTTCTCTCCCGAAACTGTTTGGCACGAATCCATTTTGTGGAGTCATGAGGCATGTATCTCTTTGAAAGAGTATGAGTAATAGTGTGGTAAGAAGAAACCTGCTCTGAACTGAAACTATAGAACCAGATTTGGGCTTGATCCTTTAGGAGCAGAGGTAGGAGATGGGCTTTCTGATCATCTGTCAACCCATGGAGGAGGGCGTAGGACTCGAACGTTTTGAGCCATAGATCGATATCTTGAGAAGGTTGGCCTGTGAATGGTTCAGGAATAAGCTGATCAGGAAAGTGGAAGGTTGTGGCCTTAAACATAGGTGACCTAGTGACAAAATTGTTGTCTGTATCCATTACTGAACCCTTGTGACTGAATGAAAGATAAAAACAAACCCCAAACCACTAAAAACAACGACAATTACAGAAGGATATGAAGTAGGGCTATTTACTAACACGCGGAAGTGTTTGGCAACAGTTCCTGTTATCCACAACTAAGACTGTACACACGACAATAGTGGTGGAGTGGGTCAGTGGTCAGTGGCTCTTTGTGGACACGTATTGTGGGGAGGGTTCTGCGCAATACATGAAACCCTATCTATGTTAGGCCTACACCACATCTGTGTCTTATGTCATCAGCCCGTAGACAACGCCTTATTTTGGAGTTGACTTTGAATGCCTTACACTTTACAACGAGTAGGTGAGGGGAATCGATCGCAATCTCCACCATGTATAACAGGAAGGTTGTTTGTGTATCTCCACCATCTATGGCAAGAAGGGGTTTGTGTGTTGTCATCTATAACAGGAAGGTGTATTCGCGGGAAGAATATTTGGGGTGTAGTTGTCTATAACAGGTAGATGAATTGGGGATGTATATGAAGAATTGTTTCTCTACTTAGAAGCCACACACACAACAAGGAAGGAGAGTGACGAGAAGAAATGCACTAACCACACTAGACATGATTCTCATAAGCAGTCCACACATAGATTTATAACTACGACGTATTTATTTAAGCAGTCAACTTCAGCATAAACGTGATTCACCATTCCTACTGTCCTGGGTCCTAATATTCCTAAAATCCTAAGATGCACTACGAATCATCAGAACTTGCATATCACTAGAATGCTGAACACTTTCTTATGTCCTACTCTATTCTTTGCTTTGTGGAAAATCAAACATACTACCTACTTCTATCCCTACCCTAACTGAAGTATAAAATGAGACGTGGGATTACATACCTCTAAGATAGGTTGGAAGGTCTCTGGCTGGGTGGTAATCGAATGGGTCCCTTCCTATAGTGATTGACTTTCTGGCTTTTATACAGTGCGTTTCTGTTGTTTCTGTCACAAAACCTTCCCATCTGTCTTTCATTGGACATCGAAATTTGAATAACTAATCTGTCTTTCACTGGACATCGAAATTTGAATAACCAAGCAATCTTTGGCACCTGGCGGCCCTGGACTTTTCGCTTGGACGTTGGTATTTGCTGAAACCTTTTGTGTACTAGATAACCTACCCTCTATAGTTGGATAAGACCAATGTGAGCGTTAGATACTGCTCAGTGGAAAACGCCGAGTAACCAATTAATTCATGGATGGCGTGATCATTACGCAAACCTTACTTACCCGTCTAACAATACGGTCTGAGGGCCGTCTAACAATACGGTCTGAGGGGGGCCCTGTGATAATAGGACCTTGTGATACTATGATGCACTAGCTAAGAGCAGTTTTTGGAATGTAAAGTATCCTACTGTTAAATAGTGCATAAGAGAAAATATAAGTATCTGATCGACTGACTGGGAAAATATACAATTAAGAGGTATGGCTGATGTAAATGGATCAAGCCTTGTGCAACAAATCCGGTCTGACCTTGAAATAGGAAGAAAAACATCCTAAACCACCAGCCAAGGGGCTGAAGGGAAAACCGGAGTCCCCGGAGAGAAAAACGCTTAGTCCATGTACGGTTTGTCACTTTTTCTGGTTCCTGTTTGCTTGAACGCGGGCAGTCACACTTGTTTTGGGTTTAATGTCGATTTCTAGGTAAATAACCACGCATACTGCTTGTTCTTATGGGCCAGATTTTGAAACCCCTTCTTATTATAAACTGTTTTCAACAACCAACGATTGTTTCCTTCCAGGATCTAACCCTGCAGTTCATATTTTTTGACGGGGAGGAAGCGTTTGTGAGGTGGAGTGAGTGGGACTCTTTGTACGGCTCTCGTCACTTAGCACGGTTATGGGCCACTATGCCAGACCCACAACGGCCAGAGTACAGCTACCTGCAGACTATCGTGAGTTCCTCGTGTTCTTCTTATTGGCAAAGCAGGGTGAAACTCTTATGTGATTCAGTGAAAGAGTATACAAAACAGTGTGTATGATTCTATGAATGATTTCAACTGAAAGAGTATACAAAACTGTATGTGAATAATTTCAAGTATGATATGTAAAAGACGTTGTAAAACCATGAGTTTCCATGTATTAACATATGCACATTTTCCCTCACTTTATTCTCAAATCATAATTCACATCTTTTGTTCAAAGAGTTGTGCAAAATCATGTGTGTGTTTTTGTGTGTGTTGAGTGCCTTTTAATTGAAAAGATATGTGAGTGGACAGTCATGTAAAAATAAATCGGATAAACTCCCTTGTGTTTTCTCCACTAGTTACTGGTGATAGCCAGCCTGAGCAGCTTGATTCACTTATTTGTGATGATTTATTTTGATTAAAATGATGCGAGTCACAGACACATACGTATATGCATACGCTTGCGCTTACGCACACACGCGCTCACCCACTCGGTTCATTCACTCTCTCATAGTCAATATTAGATAATCTCCTAAATGGAAATTTTAAGACAGAAAAGAAAGACAGAAAAGATGACATAAGCTAAGTACCAATACTGCAAAAACATTTATATTCTGTAGCCTGTAGTTTTGATGATGGGATTACAGAGCTACCCTCAGTTTCTTGTGATACCATCGGTTACGACGTGCATTTTCTCTACAGCTTTCAACCAGCCTCAAACTGACATTAACCTACTTGCTGCTGACAGAACGATCGTGGTATTTTACCATTGATTATTTTATTGCTTCCTCGGAGACTGTTTATTGCTATGGTGTTGGCCATTGACCTTTACTCTAGAGTGCTGGCAACTCGGGAAACTGGTTATCGGCAATGCTGAAAGATGTTAGTCTTTTTGTTTACTGCCATTGGATAGCACTACCAGACGGGACGAATTACCTGAAACCAACACATAGTCAGTTTTATTATTACGTTTCAAGTTATGTTGCAATGTTGAATGTTGAGACTTTGCCTGAAATGTATTAATCGTAGGATCATATGATGATTCTCGTCAGTATCCTATGATCAACGGATCAGCCGTGTATTTTAAGTCGGCAAACACATCTGTCGAATAAAACGGTCGTGAAAAACTTTTTATGACAGAAATACTCGCGTTCGATAATTTTATCAAGGTTTTTGTGGTCTTTTGCTGGTCACAATATTAACTCTAGAAGATAAAAACGTATTTTTGTTCAGTAGATAGATTAAAATACGAACAGCATGGTTTTGTATATACCATGTGTCTCATGCATGGTTGAAGTTTACAAATAAAATAATTAGATCTAGGTTTACATGGATCAAGATAACTGTAACAGAGTGTAGGTAGGTTTATATGGATCAAGATGACTGTAACAGAGTGTAGGTAGGTTTACATGGATCAAGATAACTGTAACAGAGTGTAGTTATGTTTGCATGAATCAAGATAACTGTAACAGAGTGTAGGTAGGTTTACATGAACCAAGATAACTGTAGCAGAGTGTAGGTATGTGTACATGGATCAAGATAACTGTAACAGAGTGTAGGTAGGTTTACATGAACCAAGATAACTGTAACAGAGTGTAGGTATGTTTACATGAACCAAGATAACTGTAACAGATTGTAGGTATGTTTACATGAATCAAGATAACTAACAGAGTGTAGGTATGTTTACATGAACCAAGATAACTGTAACAGAGTATAGGTATGTTTACATGAACCAAGATAACTAACAGAGTGTAGGTATGTTTACATGAATCAAGATAACTGTAACAGAGTGTAGGTATGTTTACATGAATCAAGATAACTGTAACAGAGTGTAGGTATGTTTACATGAATCAAGATAACTGTAACAGAGTGTAGGTATGTTTACATGAACCAAGATAACTGTAACAGAGTGTAGGTAGGTTTACATGAATCAAGATAACTGTAACAGAGTGTAGGTATGTTTACATGAATCAAGATAACTGTAACAGAGTGTAGGTATGTTTACATGAACCAAGATAACTGTAACAGAGTGTAGGTATGTTTACATGAACCAAGATAACTGTAACAGATTGTAGGTATGTTTACATGAACCAAGATAACTGTAACAGAGTGTAGGTATGTTTACATGAACCAAGATAACTGTAACAGAGTGTAGGTATGTTTACATGAATCAAGATAACTGTAACAGAGTGTAGGTATGTTTACATGAATCAAGATAACTGTAACAGAGTGTAGGTATGCTTACATGAATCAAGATAACTGTAACAGAGTGTAGGTATGTTTACATGAATCAAGATAACTGTAACAGAGTGTAGGTATGTTTACATAATCAAGATAACTGTAACAGAGTGTAGGTATGTTTACATGAATCAAGATAACTGTAACAGAGTGTAGGTATGTTTACATGAACCAAGATAACTGTAACAGAGTGTAGGTATGTTTACATGAATCAAGATAACTGTAACAGAGTGTAGGTATGTTGACATGAATCAAGATAACTGTAACAGAGTGTAGGTATGCTTACATGAATCAAGATAACTATAACAGAGTGTAGGTATGTTTACATGAACCAAGATAACTGTAACAGAGTGTAGGTATGTTTACATGAATCAAGATAACTGTAGCACAGTGTAGGTATGTTTACATGAATCAAGATAACCTTAACAGAGTGTAGGTATGTTTACATGAACCAAGATAACTGTACCAGAGTGTAGGTATGTTTACATGAACCAAGATAACTGTAACAGAGTGTAGGTATGTTTACGTGAATCAAGATAACAATAACGGGTGAAAAGTATGTTTAAATAAATCAAGATAACAGCAACAGAGTGAAAGTTTATTTCCGTTTATGAATGTGGACACGAAACATTGCAGATTCTTTTGCTTTTCATTGAGACACTAGAAGTTTCATCACCATTAAGCCACCAAGGCAAATTAATTTTAATACATATGAAGATTGTCATGTTCAAATTAAAAGTACCACACTGATCATGATAATTAAAAGTTGTCCACAATAAGTGATGCAAAAAAAATTCAGTGATATGACTGTCTTTTTCAATTAAAAAGAGCAAAAATGATCACGATGATTAAATGTTGTCCACAGTAATTGTTGCAAAAAACTTCCAGTGGCGATCATCTGTCTGTTGTTCGTGTTCAGAAAGAAGCAGAACACATTGAAGGGTTGTTTGTTTCAGGATGCCTTTGTCTTGCTGGATCTGATAGGAACACCTGACACTCATTTCAACCTTCGCTTTCAGGAGACTGCACCTGCATACTATAAACTGCAGAGTATAGGTAAGATGGCATAGCCTTTTTAACTGGAAAGGGCTGGATGTTTCATGCTTTAATATCAAAATATCCATTTTGCATTCGGCGTTACAGTCTTCTGCAAATGAAATTTGAGCCTTTGAATTTTATTTGTTTAAGAAGATAGTAATCTGGGTGTTTGTGTCAGAGGTTGTGTTTATCATTCTTTCGTTTATGTCATTTATTTTCATATACATGTAAACTTAATAATAGTACCGATGATCATCATAACAACAACAATAACAATAGTTATAACGGTTATGATGAAGATGATGACGACGACTACGATGATGATGATCCATTTGTATAGTGCAAACGGTTCATGTCAAAGCATGCTCGTTGCACTTTACATGGCAACAACAACAAAAACAGAAACAAAAATTTGTGTGAAGGGGATTGCCATGTCTTCTTCTGCTTCTTCTTCTTCTTCTTCTGCTTCTGCTTCTGCTTCTGCTTCTGCTTCTGCTTCTTCTTCTTCTTCTTCTTCTTCTTCTTCTTCTTCTTTTCTTCTTCTTCTTCTTCTTCTTCTTCTTCTTCTTCTTCTTCTTCTACACCCTTAGGTCTGTGAAGAGTCATTGGGGCACCATATTAAAGAACTGTACACCGGATTCCTCCAGCTCGGTCGGTTGTGTGCTAAAACCTGGGTCCCTGCAAATGATTTGTCCATTTATTTCACAATGTTGTCAGACCATCGATTTTTCCTGCCTTCTCCTCTGTTTCTATCTCTCAACAATTCCTTGGATGACTGATTTGGCAAAGCCATTGGACCTGATTACCATACCAACGTAGTTTTTTTCTTAACGCATGTCAGCAGATCTTCATATGGCCTAGTGGGCTGCTTCATGGTTTGTTTGCACTTGTTCATTGATGATATGATCTGTGTATTTGATGTTGGTCTCTTGCAGTAACACGTCATTTTCTTGGCTTGGGTTCATCTTTACAAATCCGTTTTGAGGGTCCATGCATCGCATGCGGACAGAAATATGGAATGTACCAGTGCATATTAGAGCCTGATATTGTGTTTCATGTAGATGTTCTTGTTCTTACATGCACATTGCAGCCTGAACAGTGCTGGTATTGTCTTTGTTGCCCTTGAGAGAATTTTTGGCTTGGATCCTCCATTGTTAATGATGGACCTGAAGTAAGTGAATTGTTGAACAGTTCCAAGCTTCAGTCCATGGACAGTAATAATGTGCTGGCCATCAGCTTGGTCTTCTCGGCGCTGCTGATTCCCATGCCGTATCTTGTCGATCAACTGGGTGCTTGAAATCGAAAGATGGCACGCTCATCATGGAAAAGGACAAAATATTAGATAGATGGGGAGAGTACATTAAAGACCTTTTTGAGGATGACAGAAACGAAGAACACATTATAAAAAAGAACTTTAAAAGACCACCCATAATGAAAGATGAAGTTAGAGCGGCACTGAAAAAGATGAAACCAGGAAAAGCCCCAGGACCAGACAACATTACTACAGAGATGATTGAAGCCCTGGAGGAATTTGGCATAGAAAAAATAACAGTGCTCCTAAATGAAATTTACGATACTGGAAAAATCCCCAAAGATATGTCAAAATCAATTTTCATTGCACTTCCAAAGAAGATAGGGGCTATAGAATGCGAACTCCATCGCACAATCAGTTTGATGAGTCATGTAACAAAAATCCTGTTAAGAATAATCATGATGAGGACAAGGAATAGAATCAAAAGAGAATTAGCAGAAGAACAGTGGATTTGTGGAAGGGAAAGGAACTATTAATGCCATATACATCCTAAGAACTATCATAGAGAGGTCAAATGAGATGAATAAGGATTTGTATTTATGCTTTGTTGACTACACTAAGGCTTTCGATCGGGTAAGACATGATGAATTGTTCAACCAACTGGAGAGACTCAATGTTGATGGAAAAGATCTACGAATAATCAGAAATATGTACTGGGAACAAACAGCTGCAATGAGAATAGAAAACAATGGAAACTTTTTCCAAAACATCAAAAGAGGAGTCAGACAGGGTTGTGTTTTGTCACAAGATCTGTTTTCACTTTACAGCGAAAACATCATGAGAAACCTAGAAGAAGACCCTGGATTAAAGGTTGGAGGGAAAATGATAAACAACATTCGATACGCAGATGACACCGAGCTAATTGCAGAAAGTGAAAGGGACCTACAAAACCTTGTGAATATACTAAAAATAGAAAGCAATGGTAAAGAGCTGGAACTAAACAGCAGGAAGACTGAAGTCATGGTGATTAGTAAAAAACATGAAATCCCTTCATGCAAAATAACAGCAAATGGGACAACCTTGACACAGGTTGATAAATTCAAATACCTGGGAACGATCATTTCATCAGACGGCAGATGCACATCAGAAATAGCCGGCAGGATCAGCCAAGCCAAAACAGCATTCGGGAAAATGACAGGCATTCTTACCAACAAATGCCTATCAATTAAGATCAGGAAGAGAGTTCCTGAATGTTATATAGAACCAATACTGTTGTACGGATGTGAGGCGTGGACAGTCAACAAACAAAGCCAGAACAAGATTGAGGCAGCCGAGATGTGGTTTCTAAGAAGAATGTTGAGAGTTCCATGGACAGCAAAGAAAACAAATGAGACTGTCTTGATGGAGGCAGACACAAGTAGATTACTCATAAGGAAGATTAGGAAAAGACAGGCAACATTTATAGGCCATTTTATGAGGAAGGGAGATTTGGAGCACCTGGTCACAACGGGAAAGCTGGAGGGAAAGAGAGCACCGGGTAGACCCAGGGAGGAAATGCTGGACGGACTTGCAGAGTGGCTGGGGACGAGGGGGGTGGGAGAGATGCTAGGGGCAACGAGAGAGAGAAACAGATGGAAGTCCATGATCGCCAACGCCATGCGGCAGGGCACCTGATGATGATGATGATTTTGTCGATGTTTTCTAGTCTTGGTGAGTTACTGCATCCTGCCTCTATGGCCATCATTATCATCTGCGAAACGCAGAGTTGTGGTGGTTCTTCCTCCAGTGCTGATGTGCTGACATGATCATCAAGTGTGCCGGTCATGGTGCATTCCAGGAACTTGGTGAAGAGCGTGGTGGACAGAAGACAGCTCTGACGAACTTCAACGGAAGTATGGAACCACTCTCCAACAGCACTCTTTGTAAATACTGTGCCAGTTGCTGAATGGTGTTGATAAGCTATTGCCTGACGTTAAATTTCTTCATTGTGGCCCACAGTGGCTCTTGCCAGACTCTGTCAAACGCCTGTTGAAGTCCATGAAGACGTGGTAGAACTCGTTTTATTGCTGGAAGTGTTTTTTGCAAAGGGTGCACAGGTTAAAAATCTATTCAATAATATCTTATTTTAGCTGTAAACTGTTGCTTTTAGCTGTAATCTGCTTGGAATGATTTTGAGTGTTACTTTGCTGCCGTGGCTAATCAAACTGATAGTGCGGTAGTTCTGGCAGTATTGGGGATTTCTTTTCTCTCGGAGAGTGATTAATAGTCATCGGGTCAATTGCATGGGCCAGTTGTCCGTCTGCAGTAGTGAATGGGTCCATGGTGTGGACCGCTCGCCTGTCTGCCATAGTGATTGGGTCTATGGCAAGGGCCACTTGCCTGTCTGCCATAGTAATTGGGTCTGTGGTATGGGCCACTTGCCTGTCTGCAATAGTGATTGAGTCTATGACATGGGCCACTTGCCTGTCTGCAATAGTGATTGGGTCTATGGCATGGGCCACTTGCCTGTCTGCCATAGTGATTGGGTCTATGGCATGAGCCACTTGCCTGTCTGCAATAGTGATTGGGTCTATGGCATGGGCCACTTGCCTGTCTGCCATAGTGATTGGGTCTATGGCATAAGCCACTTGCCTGTCTGCAATAGTGATTGGGTCTATGGTATGGGCCACTTGCCTGTCTGCAATAGCGATTGGGTCCATGGCATGGGCCACTTGCCTGTCTGCCATAGTGATTGGGTCTATGGCATGGACCACTTGCCTGTCTGCCATAGTGACTGGGTCTATGGCATGGACCACTTGCCTGTCTGCAATAGTGATTGGGTCTATGGCATGGACCACTTGCCTGTCTGCAATAGTGATTGGGTTTATGGCATGGACCACTTGCCTGTCTGCAATAGTGATTGGGTCTATGGCATGGACCACTTGCCTGTCTGCAATAGCGATTGGGTCTATGACATGGGGCCACTTGCCTGTCTGCAATAGTGATTGGGTCTATGGCATGGGCCACTTGCCTGCCTGCAATAGCGATGGGGTCTATGGCATGGGCCACTTGCCTGTCTGCCATAGTGACTGGGTCTATGGCATGGACCACTTGCCTGTCTGCAATAGTGATTGGGTCTATGGCATGGGCCACTTGCCTGTCTGCAATAGCGATTGGGTCTATGGCATGGACCACTTGCCTGTCTGCAATAGTGATTGGGTCTATGGCATGGACCACTTGCCTGTCTGCAATAGCGATTGGGTCTATGACATGGGGCCACTTGCCTGTCTGCAATAGTGATTGGGTCTATGGCATGGGCCACTTGCCTGTCTGCAATAGCGATGGGGTCCATGGCATGGGCCACTTGCCTGTCTGCCATAGTGATTGGGTCTATGGCATGGACCACTTGCCTGTCTGCCATAGTGACTGGGTCTATGGCATGGGCCACTTGCCTGTCTGCAATAGTGATTGGGTCTATGGCATGGACCACTTGCCTGTCTGCAATAGTGATTGGGTCTATGGCATGGACCACTTGCCTGTCTGCAATAGTGATTGGGTCTATGGCATGGACCACTTGCCTGTCTGCAATAGCGATTGGGTCTATGACATGGGGCCACTTGCCTGTCTGCAATAGTGATTGGGTCTATGGCATGGGCCACTTGCCTGCCTGCAATAGCGATGGGGTCTATGGCATGGGCCACTTGCCTGTCTGCCATAGTGATGGGATCTATGGCATGGGCCACTTGCCTGTCTGCCAAACTGTGTTGCGGAAGATATTGCTTGTCCGACATGATTCAAGAGTTCTGCGGATGTTGTCCATGCTTACATCATCATCATCATCATCATCATCATCATCATGTGCCCTGCCGCATGGCTTTGGTGATCATGGCCCTCCATACAGATCTATCTTTTATTGCTACAAGTACATCTCCCACCCTCTCTGTTTGTATCCACTCTGCAAGTCCATCCAATATTTTCTCCCTGGATCTGCTTGGTGCTTTCTTTCCCTCCAGCTTTCCAGTTGTTACTTAGTGCTCTAATTTCTCTTGCTTCATAAAATGTCCTATAAATATTGTCTTTTCTTTATCTTCTTCATTAATGTTCTTTTTGTGTGTGCCTCTTTCATTTGTTTTCTTTAACATTCTTCTTAGAAACCACTTTTCAGCGGCCTCAATCTTGATCTGACTTTGCGTGTTGACTGTCCACGCTTCACTTCCGTACAGCAGTTACAGTTCTATACAACACTGAAGAAGTATCTTCCTGATGTTACTTGATAGGCATTTGTTGGTAAGAACACTTTTCATTTTCTTGAATGCTGTTTTATCTTGGCCGATTCTGCTGGCTGTTTCTAATGTGCATCTGCCGTCTGATAAGAGAAGACTGTTCCCACATATTTAAACTTATCATTTTGTCTCAGTGTTATGTCATTTGCCGTTGTTTTGCATCAGGGGATTTCTTGGTTGTTGTTTTTTCACTGATTACCATGACTTCAGTTTTCTTGCTGTTTAGCTCCAGCCCTTTATTTCCGCATTCTGTGTCGTTTATATTCACAAGATATGTTGTTGTTTTCTTTCGTTTTCTGCAGTTAGAACGGTGTCATCTCCGTGACGAAAATTAACATTTTATTCCAACCTTTATCCCAGGGCATTTTTTCTGTTTCTCATGATGGTTTCGCTGTAGAGTAAAAACAAATCTGGCTACAGAACAATCCCTGTCTAACCCCTGTTTTGATATTATAGAAAGAGTTTATATCATTTTCTATTGCTGTTTTTTTTTTCAATACATATTCCTTTTCTTTTTTTCCTGTTGAAGTATTGTGTATGTTTTGATACGGTTATAGCCCTGATATGGCTCTACGCAATGGGCTGGGCTTTAAACAAAATAACAATAGCAATACATATTAAACTCACTACAAAAAGTAAAGTGTACTGTTAAAGAATTTGGATCTTTTATATTTTGAATACTGTATGTTGATATTTGAAGTAGTAGCTTTATGTAGAACGTTTTGCACGTGAAAAAAAAAAAATTTCCATATGTATTTGCAGAGTCCTGCCTGGAGGACATAGGTGCCATGAATCCCACAGACAATCCCGTCCCTTTGTTCACATCCCACACTGACTACAGCATGATTGAAGATGACCACACACCCTTCTACAACAGAGGTCAGTTTTCATAGCGATTTTACTGTACAGTTTTCCTGTGTGAGAGAGAAAGAGAGAGGGAGATCTAGATTCAGATTGCGATATTTATTCATGTAAGGCCACAGCCTTTCATGAAGAAGGGCCCAAACAAAACACAACACAAACAATGCCATCATTAGAAAGCACACTTTGTTGTAAGTATGAAATCTAATACTTTATGTTACAAGCTTTTTTTTCTAAGTTGAAAAGAAGTGTATAAATATGTTGCCAAGTTCCGTATAGTTTGGGTTTTTTTTTTCATCAGCCGATGCCATTAGCAACCATAATCGAAAAAAACGTGGTTGTCTCAAATACTCTGACGGAATAAATCGTCTACGAAGATCGCTCAATGCAGGACATTACAAGACAAAATGAACTTTTTTTTTTTTATTCATTACACAGAGGGCATAATAAGTCAGTGTCATTTCTTTGTTTGTAACGAAAGGTGTGTACATTTATAACAGATATCAAACCTGAATTTAGTTAACGTAATTTGCAAATGCCTATCAATATCTATATTAAATGTGAAGAGATAAATACTCTGAGTAAATTAAACCTATTACTAGTTTGAAGATGATTGTCCCAACTCTGCCATCTATTGCCGACTAAACACTGACGCAGCCCTCATATAAACACAGATTTATCGTCCACCCCTTGATGTAACGAAGCATATCCAAACCCAAGTTCATAAATACAAACGTGTACATTTGACACCCAGTTCTGTTTTTTTTCTTACATCTAAATCATGCAACATTTATATACTTTACGTGGTAATCTGTCATTATTCAATTTTGATCATTTAAGCCAATAAAAACACATCCGGTTGCAGCATTGATATGTATATGTTGGATACCTCTTTGTTTCTCCATAAACCAAATCACTAGGTGTCCTTTTCTCTACTCCAAAAACTTCAAGTGCAAGCAGATGAACCGATTCACAGTTGGCAGCAGCATTTCTGTCTAGACCCCAAATGTCTGCACCGTACTGTACTTTAGGTTATTGTGGGTGTTTAGAAATTTTGATAAACAATTCTAGAGAATATTATTGAACCAAAACAATTTTTTCTAACATTTAACAAAACTTTTGTGCTCTACTGGCCAAATGTCTATACGCAGCAACAAAACTCAAAGGAGTAGAAAAAATTGTTTGTAGATAACTATAAACACTAACCACTGGCATAACAACACCATCATACATCCACCTTTTTTTGCAGCCAAGTAGCTGCCTTTGCGAAACAGTATAATGTTACTTTTAATCGTATTGACATTCAGTTGTACTTTTGTAGCTGAGTTCTTTAGATTATTTAGTTGTGTTTGTAAATTAATGACTGTTTCTGAAATCAAAATATTGTCAGCTAATGAGAGAGAGAGAGAGAGAGAATGAATATACATACATGTACGCCCTTGTATGAATGCATAGCTTTTGTGTATAGATAATTGTCTGTGTCCACAAAGTTTACTATTTTCGTATTCATCAGCGCTAAGTAGCTGCATTATTGACGTTCATGATTGGTGTTTCAGGTGTCCCCATCGTTCATCTGATCACCAGTCCCTTCCCCCCAGTGTGGCATACACCACGTGACGATCTGCATGCCCTGGACTTCAACCGTATTGATAATTTAGCTCGTGTGCTTCGAGTCTTCTTAGCCGATCTTCCTCTTTGAAAATAAGTTTTACAAGTGTGGTTCCTGAATAATAAACCTTTCAAAGTGATAGTTTTTCGCTTGAAGGACATGGTTGAAGTTTCTGTCAAGTGACAGTATTACATACCCACGAACGAATTGCACGCTTTGTGCACAAAGTCAAAGGGAAATCGTACCGTCATAGTTACAGCAGAAAAACGCTGTTAGTGACTCTACAGCCTGTTTGTTTTTAGACAGGGTTTGTACAACGCTTCGCAGTCGTGAAGTTGTTTTCAGACCGATTGCATATGGCTGCTGGAATTGCACAACGTTGGCGCTCAGAATGGTTGTGGCCGAAATATGCTCATTATGGTGAAAGTGACCAAAGTAATGTCTCCCCAACATATACTAATGGGGATACTTTTTGATGACGGAATTCAGTCCCTTTGCTCTTGCATGAGGCGGGGGGAGGGAGAGGACGAAATGCTCCACCGCTGTTGGTCCACCCATATTCTGTCACCGTTATGTTTGTCTGAAATCTGCTAAATGTGTGTACATCCTCACAAACAAAATGCTGCGTCATTAGAAATTCTGTTGATTTTTTTTCTCGGATCTGTTGAAGTTGTCTTATCTCATGTTTCGCTAAGGCTGAAATACTGTTTCATGATAAAATGATCGGAATCATGTATGTCTGAGATCTGCTAAATGTTCACATATCAGACACTTGTTTCATAGAATATAGAATATCAAGATTATTATTACGAAATAAATGCTGCGTGACTGGAAGACTGGGGTTTTGCATCAGTTAATGAGCACACAAGCTGAAAAAAACATATCAAACCATGCCTTCGTTTTTTCCGCTTTTTGTTTTGAAAACTGAGTTTCCATTAAATTGAGCAGAACCAGGTTGTACTGTGCGTACTGAATTAAATTGAGCAGAACGAGGTTGTACTGCTGTGCGTATTTGTGCGTAGCCAGAATATGACTGAACCCATTTATAGTACATTTGAGGTAAATTTTACTTCGTACACTGTTTCCTTTGTTAAGCCAAGTGCCTCATGTGTTCTCAAATTTAGAGCAATGACTTCGTTTAATTGACAGGTTTTGTGGGAGGGGGGTTGTTTGTTTGTTTGTTTTTTATTCGTTTTACATTTCCCAGTTTATTTTAGGCAATACATAAAGATTTAGAACAAGAGACGTTTCACTTACAGCTTGCAGGATCAAAAAGTTTTACATCAAAGAAGTGTGCAATCACAAAGGATTAGATTATATTGATATGTGGAAATAAGCTCATTTAATCTAACGATTGTTAGGAGCTCTCTGAGAAGGTTGTAATAATCTTTTTTTTCTTTTTGGCGTTTCCCTTTACATTCTTGGACATGTGTACAGGGAATTCTCTCTTCTGGCGAGCTTAAGGCCAAGATAGATAACTCCATATCGTCCTCTGTGCGACTGACTTCCAAAGTCTTTGTTTCCCGTTCTTTGATTCACAATCCCAGACGGTGGCCCACTGATTTAATCTTTTCACTCCCTGAACTTGTCCACCATCCACTGGCAGGGAACCGTTGGATAGGATGAAGGAATGAAAGGGTATCAAATGATGGCTTCAGCTTTCAATTAGAAAAAAATGAGCAACAACACTGGAATGGGGAAGGAGGAGCATCAAGAACAAGCGTATACTTAAATTATTATTCATTATCCAATACTGTTTTTAAACCTTTTATTTCGTCCTAAAAAGAAAAATAATGTAAATGACATAAGTGTGTGTGATCTATAAACACAGAAACACACTCAAAAATGCAAAATTGTGTTGTAAATGTGTGGTGTAATACAGGATCAATTCCATTTGACAGATTAATGAGGCTTTTACCTACTAGATACATACTAACGTGACTAATCATCCCAAGGTAAAAGCAGCGTGGATGCAACACCACCTGACTGACATCTCATCAAGCTTAACAGTTGGGAGGAGACTTTAACCCTTTAACTCCCTGACCCTATCTCAAGATTAACAATTGTTAGGCGACTTTAATCCTTTGACTCCTTTTCCATATCCACTAGCACTCCGCATCGTCATCAATGATAGCAAAGCAAAAAATAAACGCTTTGACTCCCCCATCCTATCTACCAGCTTCCTGCAGCAAGTGAATAAGGTGAAGGAGTAAAAGGGTTAAGTTTTTGCAGCCGGTGGATAAGGTGAGGGAGTCAGGGTTAATAAAGAGCATCACGGATTCAGCTGGTGGTGAAATGTGAGCTGTCGTGTCCTCAGTTAGCATACATATGCTGCTCATAGAGAAAGTCCTTTAGAACATGTATAGTTTTAGCCTAACTAACGAATCCTGTTGTATGGGAAGAAAACTCTTACATTCAGTGTTTTCTGGCAGAGCTAGAAACTCACTTGAAACGCAGGTTTCCACGACGTTTTTACGACAATCACTACATGCTCAGATGTACTACTTTGGAGTGTTTTACAAGAAGTCCACAGATCAAACCAAACTGAGCGCAGTAACAAATTAGTTGTTTTTAAAAATTTCAATCCAAGCTAGTTTAGCAAAAAAATAATAATCTTATGCTTAGAACTCAGTTTACTTACAATGGGTTTAAAACGTGTAAGAAAATGGCTATCCAGAAAAAAAAAATGGCTGAGAAGAGCTTGATAAACTAAAAAAAAAAAAAAGGAGTTTTTTACATCTACAGCATCTCTGTACTGTCATTCACCAGACTACTTCTGTCGCAAGCACTCCTATTGTTGGTGTCATTGTTACTTTCATTTGCGTCATCCTCATGGTCACTTGGTATATACAATCCTCTTCGTCACTTTCACCTTCTCCAGTTCAGAACTTTTCATCTGATCGTTCTTATAACTTCGTATAAAGGGATATTTCTGGCCAAAACTAGGGGCGCTTTGGAGGAAAAGCCATGGCGAAAACATTAGCGCCGATCGAGTAATCGGCGCCTACCCATAATATGCACAAAAAGTAGACTTGCGTGCGAATAGAGTGGTTCAAATAAGGGGAGAGCACCATTGAACACGAAAAATTCAGCTTTATAAACCATACTGAAGTTGTTTCCTTTCACCAATTGCTTTTCTGTTAAAAAAAAAAAAAGCATTAATACATATACAGCGTCGTCCGCGAGGCGTCCAACAAAGACGCCTTTGAGACAGCTGATTCACTCATACACAGTATGTGTTTGTTGTATTGATGTCAATTCTGCTACATTAAACTATATAATCGAGAATGTAATTTTAAACCCAACTCCGCCATAGTCCACAGAATGACAGTTGTTCACTGTAGTTGGTTCCAGTCGTCACCAATGAGGATTCGATTTTTTTACAAATCTTCAACACTTCAGGTCGAGTCTATTCTTGGCACGGTTAGCTCTTCTTTAGCTGGGTAAGTGGAGCGCCGTTGGAGTGAGTAGGCTTACTTGTTCATAGATAACAGGAAACGCAAATCTTAAATCTGATGGTTTGAGAACCATGGTTTTCACTGCTTTTCTAATGTTTTTCATTGAAGAGGGATTTTCATGGGTAAGATTTTTTAATGTTTTTATTCCGTAAAACTTGGGATCCTTGAAGAATCAAAGAATATTGCAATGAAACAAGACAGTGTGGAACAACATCAAAATGCTGGTGTCCGGGGAGAAAATTGAGAGAAGTATCAGCAAATTACGGAACAGCCTTCACGGGATGAAGAATTCGGACTGGTCTTCTTGCCATTTATTGACAAGTACTCACACCAAGTGATCTGCGGGCCTGAATAGCTCAATGGGTTGAGCGTTGGATTCACATACTAATGGTTGTGGGTTCGAATCCCGGGGTGCGCGACATTAAAGCTGGCCTTTTCACTGTCCCATCTTAACATCATTGTTGTTCTGGTGGTGTCAGTATAGGATTAGATAAGTCCCACTTACCCCACTTTCCTGGGATGGTTATCCCCGTCGGCCATATCACCTGAGGTGGGTGCCGACGTAAAAGCTAAACACAAGCCAATCCAAAACCAAGTGATCTTCACCAACCCAGCACAGGCTGTGTTATCCAGGCAACCAGCCACCCGACTAGAAGAAGATCCGTGAGACGTCAAAACGTCCAGTTGTCGATGTTCAGACCAGCAATGGTCATGGTTCAGTCTCCGTTAAAGGTCCTTGATAAAATTTTAGTAGAAAAAAAAAAGAGAATCTTGACTACATTGCTTGATTCTAAAATTCCACTACGATGAGCACTTCATATTATTTTGTACTGAAAACGAGTAGGCCCTAATGCGTTCTAAAACTTACAGTCCAAGCTGTATCACGGTCACTGAAGACGAAAGTCAAATACAAAACAGGCTTAAACTGCAAACTGAATGACTTCTTATAACCTGTCTCTCTCTCTCTGTCTCTCTCTCTCTGTCTTCAGTGTCAGTATATTCATGCATGTATCGCAAGAAGGATGTGTTCTTGCCATCTTCATCATGGAGAATTTAGGGTCACTCTGTCTCCAACATCACATACAACCAGAAAGGAGAGTGACGAGAAGGAAACGCACTAACCACACTAGACAAGGATTCTCAAAGGTAGTCCACACATGGAATGATAAATACAGCACATTTATTTAACTGATCAACTTCAACGTAAAACATAATTCACCGTTTTTGCTGGCCTAAGTCCCAATGGCCCTAAATCCTAAAATGCACAACGAATCTTCACAATCTTACAGGTTACTAAAATACCAACATTTCCATCTGTCCAACTCTATTCTTCCTGTTTCCTGAAAAGTAAAACATTCTTCTAACTTCTAACCCAAACCTTAACCTTAAAAATAAAACGTGGGTCACATACCTGTGACGTACCTTGGAAGCTGGTTTCCCCACAAGACACAACAACAACAAGACTACTTGCTTTTATAGAAGGGGGAATCAGGTCAGGACGCTTTCTTTCCCTGACCATCAATATGTCAGTTGTCATAGCTGTCCGCGTCCCTAAAGCCTGACTTGAAAAATAGAGTGACTCGACTCTTTGATTTTAGAAGAGGATTCAGGTAAGGACGCTTTCCCTTCCTGACCATCAATGTGTCGGCTGTCATTAGCTGTCCACATCCATAAAGCCTGACTTGAAAAATGGAGTGACTGGACTTGTAACGTGGTGGCTATAGCTAATGTTACCCTCGGTCATTTAATATGCCGTTATCAAAAATCAAATTTGGACCGTGACTTTTACTGCCACGCGTCACTTCTTAGAACCTGTCCAACTTCCCCAAAGTGGAGAATAATGGACAACAGGCGGTTGGCGTTATTTCCTTTGCCACTGGCTTCTGGTCAGTGTTGTGGTCACTTCACAGGTCTATGGTACTGATCCATCAATTCTGTCTCAATGCATCTGTCGCCCTAAGGAATTCCTGTGATACATGTATGCGCAAACCCGTGCCTATTTGTGCCTGTGCCTCTGTGTGTGCGTGTCTGTATATCATTTTCTGAGTGTGTGTGTGTGTAAGAGAACGGAAGCACGTGTGCCCAAAGCTTTCACCTTCAATAAGTCCTTTTTGCTTTTAACCTAGTAGGTGACAGGTGCGATAGTGTAATGGGTAAAACGTCGGACCTCCACTTCTGGCTGGGTACCTCCCGCCTGGTGGGTACAAGATGAGATTTTTCCGATCTCCCATCTTGACATGTGTAAACACTAGTCTTGTTAGTGCCTAACACCTGCTTCGTGTATATGTGCATACATGATATCACATATGCACGTTAAAGATCCAGTAAGTCGTGTCGGTGGCTTATGAAAATATGAAAACACTCAGCATGCAACTCCCACTGAAGATGGACAATGTTGATTGTGCAACATACCGTCTCATAGTGCGGACAAATCGATATTCGCACACACATCCGAGAAAAATTGGAAATAAACTCGCCAAGTGCAGCACAACACATAAGCCAAGCTCCCTCAGGCCAGTCCATTTGGTCCTGAACCAGCACGAGGTATTGTCTGTAGTGTAAACTTGAAGGAAAACTCAGTCTACAATCCAAAAGTCACAAGGGCGTGAAACTATAATATAGAGATCTCGCTTGTTCTCCGATCTGTTTTTTGGGGGGTGGGTCCTACTCCTCTCCCTTGCTGCTTTACATTTCCCAAATCTGAACAGTATCGGGTATCCATTCACATATGGCTGCAGGAGGATGCGCGCAGATTCAATCAGACTGGAGAGTGAGAGATTTGCCCATGTGCCAGCCAGGCCTCTTATTATGAGGAAGTTTTTACAGGTAACTTTTGGGGTAAGTATCTTTCAGTTATTTGCCAGTTTTGTCTACAACCAACGGAAGACGGAAATCACTTTAACCAGCTCCTGCTGAGTATGAGGGAGGGACCCGTGATCTTTTCTTTTTTTTTTTTATATCAGACGAACAAAGCTTGTGCATGCGTTATTCTGTATCTCTCTCTCTCTCTCTCTCTCTCCTCTCTCTCTCTCTCTCTCTCTCTCTCTCTCTCTCTCTGAAAAAAAAAAGTCTACGTTAGCGCCTAAATAATACGCACACACAACCAGTCGTCATTAACGCAACAGATTACTGACTGGAAGATTGTGAGTTCGAATCCCTATCGGTCCCTTCAAAATTATTGTGGGATTTTTTGGCTCTAACCGGCTTCTACCCAGAGTTGGGCGTGCTATGGGCTCATTGGGAAGACTGGGACCACACAGTCGAGTGTCATCCACTTCACGGATGTGTCATTGAGGGTGTTGCTCAAATCTTCTGACCAGCACAGCAGGTGTCTGTATCTCTCGGGCCTGGTTGACGCCAGGATATATTATGGTAGTAAGCGTAGAGTACACGCAGTCTCAACCCTAAATGGAACTCCATAGTATCATGATTATCAGCCTCATCGACGTCATCATCATCGCATTGTAAAAACTGCGCCAACTTCGTTGGCCATTAAGGTGGCGTAGAAAATGGAACGAAAAAAAAACAAAACGTACACACATAACGGGCAAATATGTAGGCCAATATGATACGAAACAAAACAAAAAACTGGTGGTACCAATTTGTGGCGAGGAGCCTGAATTTTATACTGACAAATCCATTGACTGATCAGACAACCACACTGATCCACTATTACACCCAAACAACATATTTGTTCGGTTTCACCTAATGTACAGTGTGTAATAAAAACTTTTTAAAAACATGAATTAAAAAATTGACAGGTATACTAAAAATCTTCCTCGTATTACTTTTCTGGCGACCAGCTTGCTTGTTATAATGTTTCTTGCAAATGATCTGTACTTTTAAAAATATGTACAGCTATTGAAGCTTACCGACAAGACTGTGTATTCAGATATCTCTGAATAGGTAGTGACACATACACAAACGTCAGCTCTGACAATATACAGTTACATGTCATGACATTGTGCCGTGTATTTTGCCCTTGAATTGCAAACAATACGGGATATTTCTTTACTCTAATTTCTTTAGCAAAGATTAAGATAAAAGAATTGGATAAAATGACATATTTAAAATCATCATACCTAAGATATTTATTCCACCGGCACGTTCATAAAGCTGTCGAGAGGCCAGCGACACTGCTATGCTGTGAGCTACTGTCACCCCTTCTGAAATAGCCATGCATCCCTATGGAAACAAGAACTAGAGTTATCAGTACAATCTGTGTACCCACACTGACTTGCAAGTTCCTGCCAGACTTGGACATTATAAACGTTGAGAGAAAGCTTTACAGCTTGTGAGATGAGATGAGATGTCTCAGAAGACCAGCAGGCAAATCCAATGATCCGAAAGATGATTGGAACAACACATGTCAACCATTACACCACATAACAACGAATCAAATGGCGTGACCAACTGGCCAGCCCTTTGAGCCTACAACACCAGATGCTCAGGCTTTAGAGCCAGGAAAAAAGGATCACGATAGCACTGGATAGATGGAGTGAGAAACACACCCAACACCTACAACATGACCCTACGCCAGGCTTTATCACGATAGCACTGGATAGATGGAGTGAGAAACACACCTAACATCTACAACATGACCCTACGCCAGGCTTTATCACGATAGCACTGGATAGATGGAGTGAGAAACACACCTAACACCTACAACATGACCCTACGCCAGGCTTTATCACGATAGCACTGGATAGATGGAGTGAGAAACACACCCAACACCTACAACATGACCCTACGCCAGGTTTTATCACGACAGCACTGGATAGATGGAGTGAGAAACACACCCAACACCTACAACATGACCCTACGCCAGGCTTTATCACGACAGTACTGGATAGATGGAGTGAGAAACACACCCAACACCTACAACATGACCCTACGCCAGGTTTTATCACGACAGCACTGGATAGATGGAGTGAGAAACACATGGAAACCTACAATCTACACTGGGAACTACAGGAGTTTGTCATATTGCACGAAAGCGACATTAGTCAAAACTGAAGATTGTAACAACTAGAGAACCAGAGTTCTCACCAGTCACGCCAATAAAATTCTGCTCATCATAATGCTAGATAGAATGAAAACAAACATGGAAGATGAGCTGTCAGACTGCCAAGCAGGTAACTGGGCCAACAGAGCAATCACTAACATAATTATTCGTTTTACAAATCATGGTCAAGAAAATCAGAAACAACGAGCAAGAGGCCTTCATTACTTTCATCGACTGCATAAATCGTTTAATTGTCATACACCATCGTCTCTTTGATATCATTAGGAAGATGGGGTTCCTTGAACATCTAATTTCTCCTTTTGCGACCCTATACAACGACCAAAAGCAACAATTTGATGGAACAGCCAAAACTATTTTAGCATCAAGAAAGGAGTCCATCACGGCTGTACCCTCTCACCTGGTTGTGAGAGAAGCAGATATTGAAGACATGGAAAGAAAAATTTGCGGTCGAAACACAAATCTATGATATGTTGATGCTGTTGCACTGATATCGAACAATATCACCAGCATGAAAAAATTGTACGGAATAGATGCAGCGACCAAGAAGGTAGGATTAATGTAAATGCCAAGAAGACAAAAATGATGCACCTAGAAGGAGAAGAAATTCAAGCATATCAAGATGTCCAAGTCAACAAGACTGCATTAGAAAATGTGAGTGATTTAGTCTTAGTTGAAGGTTATGGTGGCACTTAAACTTAAAGACACCAAAGTGAGAGTAGGAATGGATAAACAAAATGATCCAACAAAATATTTGGAAATACAGAAGCACACCAGAAGCAGTCCTTAAAATTCTTAAATGTCTGATCTGGCCAGTAATGCCATGTGGCTGTGAAGCTTGGACATGCAGAAAAGCAACTCAAAATGAGATCTGAGCAGCACAGATGTGGTTTACAGGCGGCTTCTTTGAGTCAAACGGAGCATTTTAAACAAACTCACAGTCCAACGTCAACTGCTGGTAGAAATCAACATAAGAAAAATGAAATACACTGGCCATGCAATCCGCAACACCAATAGAACCCTATTGACAACAGTTTTGCTTAGAAAAGTTGAGACCAAAAGACATCCGATCAGACTACCCACCTCCCATATGAAAAATGTCACAAACACCAGCGGTGTGAAGGTCTTCAAAAGAAGACATGTAAGACAGGACCAGCCAGAGTGAATGGAGGAGAGTTGTTGTGATGTCTGCTGCACCTGCTGTCATCAAGCTCGATGATGCTGACGGGTGACTGATGACATACAAAACTGCTTTGTATGTCCTATCTAGATAATAAGGCCAATGGGTTCTAGCCTTTTATAAGAACAGCAACTTTTGGGCCCACGGTTAAATGATGCAAGCTTGCCTACTTTGCCGCAATGGCCACCGTGACCTGTCCAGCTCCCTCTTTCATTGTATTGGGAAAGGTGGCCGACAAAAAAATAGCTGGGTGACACCTTGGTACCTCATCCCAGAAACGGAGATGAAAGATCCTCTCTTCTGCTGCATCCCTTTAGTCTCCTCAACGACTACACTGGTTATGGAATTACATGCTGATGATGAGATTACGGTGCATGGCATTATCGATGAATTATGTTATCATCCCAAGTTTTCATCAAAAAGCATATACCTACACGTATAAAAGAACACGAAATACCAAGCATGACTAAACAGAGAAAAATGTAGGCCTACGATCATTTTGAATTTATTTTGATAAGTATAGATCTAAAGAGATAATCTATTCCCAGTATTGCTTTGTTTTTATCCATCGCCACAAAATTCTAGCCATTTCAGCAGTTCAGCTTCGTTGTATTTCTTTCATTTTTCCGCTAATCATTTTGTCTTACTTTTTATATTGTCTACTAACCATTTTTAGATTTTTCACGTCAGATAAAGCGTCAAATGCTTCCAATTCAAAACTAGTCGTTTGTCTGTAGGCGTACTGTGGAAATCAAAATCGACGGTCCAGTGACATAATTTATCACAGTGCATCCACAATTTGTAATCATATCGATTCCAGCATCTCTTCCCAATTTACCTTGAAAAGTAAAGAGAGACAGCTTTGCACAGATCTAGTAAACGATAACCATACTTGTTAGGTCTGCTTTTGTCTTGCGACTGACGTAATGGAGGAGAATATGATTGATCAGAAAGATACGTAGGCATGTTATTTAATACGTATGTATCTTGATGGTCAGTGTTAGTGGAATCAGGCGATGCGTTGAAATCGCCCAACAGGAGCACATAACAATCACCAGCTTTACTGAGCTTGTCAACGATCTCAGATTTTAAACTATAAAAAAAATCGGTTTTACTGTACTGTATGAAGACCCGTCAGGAGGTATAAAGACTACTTCAAGCAAAGCATCTCTATCATAACCTTATTTACAATCTGGTATTGAGGCTGTCGGTGACTGGATGATGACAAACAAGCTTAAAATGAATGAAGATAAAACTGAACTGATAAAAATCGGTACTAAACATAAACTACAACAAACACCAACATGCACAATGACAGTCTGTGGCTGCAGTCTTTCTTTTGCACCATCTGTTAGAAATCTTGGAGTGTTTCTTGACGAATCATTAACAATGGACGCGTATATCAACAATCTTTGCCGTAGCCTAAACTTTCAGCTCCGTAGGATTGCAAAGATTCGTCCTTACCTCACCACCGATGCCGTGAAGAAGCTTGCAGTTTGTTTTATTTTGTCAAGATTAGATTACTGTAATTCTCTCTTAGCTGGCTTACCTGATGACAAACTTAGAAAGCTTCAGGTCATTCAGAATAATGCAGCCCGCCTTATCCTGCACAAGAAACAATCTGACAGTGCAAATCCACTGCTGAAATCCCTTCACTGGCTCCCCATCAAAGCCAGAATAGACTGCAAGATTGCTTGCCTCTGTTTCCACTGTCTAAGTGATACAGTCACTGCACCACCATATCTTTCTGAACTGATCCAACATTATGTACCGACTCGAACCCTTCGTTCCGGAGATTCTTTTCAACTAGTCGAACCACGTTTTTCTCTCTCCACAGTTGGCAAACGCGCTTTCTCTGTTTTTGGTCCTTCAGTATGGAACAATCTGCCACTCAACCTGAGAAAACAACATAGTTACTTAACCTTCAGAAAGGAACTTAAAACCCATCTTTTTCAAAAGTATCTGGTTGCAGAGTAACTTCCACGGCACTGGTGCTGAAGTACAAAATGACTGTTTTTAACCTTTTCTAGTCCTTGGCATGACTGTGTCTATTATTGGAGTTTTTTAAGTTTATTCTTCTGATTATATATTTTAATTTTAATTTGTGTGTGTGTGTATGGGTGTGAGTGTGTGTGTGTGTGTGTGTGTGTGTGTGTGTGTGTGTGTGTGTGTGTGTGTGTGTGTGTGCGTGCGTGTGTGTGTGTGTGTGTGTGTGTGTGTGTGTGTGTGTGTGTGTTGTGAACGTGAACATGATATGTTGGAATATCTTTGTATGCTCTCTGATTTGTTTTAATTAGTTAAATGTCTTATTCAGCTTCTATTTGTAATGCATGTTTTAATTAAAATTTTATGTAAAACGCGTTGAGCATTTTATGGAAAGGCGTTTATTCATGTAATAATAATAATAATAATAATAATAATAATAATAATAATAATAATAATAATAACCTATGGCACTGTTCTACAGAAGAAACCATGCAGCGGAATTTTTAGTACATGATGAATTTTCATATGTAGGCCTGCAGATGTTTTCTACGAGCTAAAGCAAATACCCCCGGAACGTGAGACGCTAAACAAAAGGAAGAGTGCTTTTATATCGATCGTTGGGTTGTGAGGCTGGTGTGTGTGTGCGCGCACGTGCGTGCGTGCGTGTATTTGTGTGTGCGCGCGTGCGTGCGTGAACTGATGTCACCTGTAGTGTATGTATGTGTTGATTGGTGACAGTGACACAAACATACACAGTGACCCCTACACACACACACACACACACAGACACACACACACACACGCACGCATACACACGTACAGACACACACAGACACACACACTCACACACACACACACAGACACACACGCATGCATACACACACACACACACACACACACACACACACACACACACACACACACACTCAGCCCAACGAGCGATACAGCAATTACTCTTCCTCTTCCTAAGAAAATAATATGCTTACATTATGTGTGTACACTAGTAAGGACTTGCTGCAAAACAAGTCCAGTCGCTACCAGAACTCTACTTTCCTTGAGTAATAAAATGTTTCGAAGTTTGAAGTTTAAAAAACAAAAACATGAACAAAAACAAGGTAAAAGTTGCAGGAGATGGCGGAAGATTTGAAATCCAAAACTGTGTGGTAATAAAAAAAAAAAAGAAGAGTTTTATACAATAAAAAACGCTATAGGAAAGAATTCCATGGGGTAGTTCTAGTACACTGCATCAATATTATTGGACGTCACTTCCTTGGCCGTGCTTCCTCTAAACAGGGGGAGTCCGAAGTTGGATGACAACAGGATGAGGGACTGGAAACTGCAGCTGTCCAATTTAATTTTTCTGTTTCTGTTTTCCTGTTGCTGCCATGGACAGAAAGTAAGGAAAAAAAGTTGTGTTTATTTTTATTCTGATCAGCAGTATTCACTTGTTTATAATAAATCTGTTCTATTTTCTGTTGATTTGATCGTCACAAACTGTGACAAAATAAATCGATCGGAACTTTTTAGGAGTCTGTCGATCCGAACTTTTAGGAGTCAGTAGATCTAACAACGGAGATAAGTCATAAATGATTGATCATTACATTCGTATTTTTAGCATAATGCTTGTGTTCAACACCACACACGAACACACACGCACGCACACACACACACACACACACACACACACACACACACACACACACACACACACACACACACTCTCTCTCTCTCTCTCTCTCTCTCTCTCTCACTCTCACTCTCACTAGTGACTAATAACATCTGCACCCACACACGGTCATACGGGCTCTACATTAGCTGAAAACACAGACACACACACACACACACCACACACACACATACACGTGCGCGCGCACACACATACACTCACATATTTGTGTGCTTAAACACACACACACATACACACACTGTAGCCTAATGAATGCATGCAACAGAAACACAAACATACAAGTTCATGCCCCTGTCATTGACATTCACATCATGCTTGCTCGCAACCATACCTGAACATCCCCATGCACTTTCTCCCCCTCCCAGCATTTCCACACTTCATCTTCTTCTCCCCTAACCCTCTAAAGAATCATTGGGGCACTGTATTAAAAATCTGTTCACCAAATTTTTCTAGCTCTGTCAATTGTGTGCCAAAGCCTGGGTCTCTGCAAATGGTTTTTCTGTCCATTCCGCCATGTTGTTGGTCCATTTTTTTCTGTCTTCTTCTACATCTTCCCCACTCAACCACTACCTGGAGAATTGATTTAGCAGGGCCATTTGATATTGTTACATGATCACACCAGTGAAGTTTTCTTTTCTTAACTGAAGTCAGCAAATCTTCATGTGCTGCTTGATGGTTTGGTGCACTTGTTCATTGGCGATATGATCAGTGTCTCTTTTCTTGCAGTTAAACCTCTTTTTCCAGGGCCTGCATTCTTCTTTTCAGATCCTCAATGAGTGATTGTGTCCTGCATACATACAGGAAAATGGAATAGACAAGTGCACAGAAGAGCCAGATCTTGTTTTTCATGGAGATGTTCTTGTTCTTCCATACAGTGATACAGGTTTCAGGCTAGATAATGTTAATGTTGTCTTTGATGCCTTGAGAGGAGTTACAAATTGGTAAGCTTAGCTTTAGTTCATAGACAGTTATTGGTGATGGTAGTGTTGTTGCTGGCCATGAGCTTGGTGTTCTCGGGTTTGATTTCATGCCTTATCTTGTCCATGCTTAATTTAATCTTTTAAGTAGTTGGCAGGTCTTTGCTCACTGCCTGCCAAGCCATTAAGTGTCGTCAGCAAATCGAAGATTTGTGATGGTGCTGACTGTGCTCATACAACAATCTTTTGGGTGTGTCAGTCATGCTGCTTTCCAGAAATTTGTTGAAAAGAGTAGGAGACAAAAGGAATCCCTCATGAACTCCAACCAAAGTACGGAACCATTCTCAAATAGCACACAGTGTATTATCCACACTAATGAATGCCAATTGAAATAAGTAAAGTAAACATGACAATATCATTGACATATGGACAGTCATTGTCTTGTCCTTGAGGAAAAATATCCCAGGATATAATCGAGTTACTAGATATCCCAGAATGCAGTAGGACTTCTGCCAAGAAATACAAGTAATGCTGTCATCCCAATATTACTATGTTTTTGTTTAGTACATTTACATTACACACATGCTGTTTTTGTGGACTTTGATTTTCTAGTTCGCATGTTTTGACAAGGATAGAATATCTGGTAATGGGCACGTTTCTAAACCATTTTCTTTTACAAATTTTCATGCCGTGTTTCAACTGTTCAACAGACACTGTAGTGTAATGGACGTGCTCAGTCTTTTGTTTCAATTTTTCTTGAGTAGACAGGTTTTTTTCCTATCAGCATAATGTCACTGTTCACTTTCTCATCCAGCTGCATAATATATCTTATTGAAGAATTTCCCAAACTCTGATGATGGTATAGAAAATTGAAGCTGTGAAAATAAGACTCCACGTTAATCAGTTTGTACAGCCCATGGTGCATCAACATAGGCTCGTACCATTTCATATCCACAAAGATGTAGAAAGAGATTAGAAAACTTGGGACATCACGTAAAGGGTGGAGAGTCCAACATGCTGGATCAGTCCCATTCTTTGTGTTCCAAAATGGGACAATTCAGTGGGCATGTGTATAGATATGTGTGAGGCAAATGAACTCTATAAAGCAGTTAAACAAGAAAAACACAGGTCTGTCTTTTACACTTGATGATGTGATTGTAGATCTGAACAGTCAACAATTTTCACAAAGTTGGATCTGAAAAATAGCTATCATCAGTTAGAATCAGAAGAAAACTGTAGATCTACATTATTGCTTTTTGGATGCATGTTTGCTATAAGTGTCTCCTGCTTGGAGTGAACACAGCTTCGAGTGAATGCAGTATCAAATATTTTTCAGTAAGCAATCTCTGTCTTTCTTCAGAGTATTGCAGGAGTGAGAAACTCATCAGATGGCATCATTTTACATGGCAAGACACAAGATGAAGGTGACATAAGTCTTAGGGCAGTCTGACAGAAACTTCATGACAGTGGAGCAAAACTGAACAAAAACAAATGCTAATTTTCCAAGAATGAACTGATATTTTTTTTGACACTTGTTCAGTGGAAAAGGTGTATCACCTGATCCAGAAAAGATTTCAGCAATCACATATCAAGATTTCAGCAATCACATATACTTCAGCTCCTGCAGTTGTCAGTGAACTGAAGTCTTTCCTTGGCATAGTTCACTACATGTTGTGATTCATTCTGTGTAATGTCACAATCACTGAACCTTTCCGAAATCTGACAAAGAAAGACAGCCAGTGAAAGTGGTCAGAGGCTGAAGAGCAATCCCTCACAAAGCTCAGTCAGGCCCTTACAGTTACAGGAGCCCATGTTATGGCATGTGTAGATCTATCCCAGTAGAGCAACAAAGGTCATTTTGATGCTAGCCAAACCGGACTTGGTGCCATTTTCATACAAGGGAAAATAATATGCTATGGGAGCTGTGTGTTTACCCCAGCAGTGAAAGTCCCAGCTGTTCCAGGCTCAAACTTGACTATTGTGACTGATTTCAAATCCCTCATTAGTTTAATCTCTAGCACTGCAAGCATCTGTGTCTGATACCATACCAGTTCACCTTGAAGTATTGTCAAGGAAATGATGAGCTGAACCCAGCTGATTATGTCAGTTGATACCTACAAACTTTCCTTACACATGTGAATGTTGGTGAGGCATACATCAGTTAACATTCCACACAACACCATTCCCAAATCAATGACACAGAAGAAGTGAAACTCTAGAAGCTGATGCAGGCCATACAGACATGAAGGTAGACAGATACCATTATTATGGATTTTTTTTTTTCACCTAACACTATGGACTTTGTTCTTTTCAAAGATGAACTCTGGTAGTCTGTGTATGATGGTTTGATTCTGAGGGAACAACATTTCGTCATTTCTGATGCTGTATACCAGAAAGTTATATAGCTCATCAAGCCCATCAGGTATTGTCAGAGTGTAGCATTGTATTCAGTTGAACATGTGTGTAAAGTGAATTTTTGAGGTTTGAATGATGAGAGTCTGAATCAAGATTTGGCATCTTATAAATGTCATTATTATGATTATGGTGTGTATCCGAGTATGTTTATACTGCATGAATGTGTTGACATGGACATGTCAGCCCTCCTTCTCCCCAATTTTAAAAAAAAAATATATATAAAGTGCAACAAGCATTCTTTTACATGTACTGTTAGCACTATGCAGATGTAATTAGTATTGTTATTATCTTGAGATACATCTTCAGTGGAATCATTCAGTATGTTTGATGTGCTTCAGTAGGTAGTTCGGGTCTTGCAGCATGGTACTCAGGACTTCTGCTCTGTATACAAGTCTTTGTAACAAGCCTGATGCCATGGTCTTGCCACTACCTCTTGGTCAGTCTTAAAAGCAAGAGCTAGTCTTGGGGATGTGCAGTGCCACCTCTGCATCTGGAGACCCATTGCTGCTCATTGTATTGTCTAAAGTCTTGATCTCCTGGTTATTAATGACAGCTGCAGGTGATGAAGCACCATAACCCTCCCAGAGAGACACTGGAATATAGCCTCTGTCTTGGTGACACTAACTGTAAGGCCAAATTGTTTGCAAGCAGCAGCAAACTAGTCAGTTATTCATTGGATGTCCTTGTGCGAGTGTGGGCCAGTGTGCAGTCATCTGGGAAGAGAGAAGCTGACAGAACTGTTTTGAGTACTTTGGTCTTGGCTTTGAATCTCCACTGGTTCCATCTCATCAGAACTGATGTCAACTTAAAAGTCTCTGAATGCATTAATCAGCACTGCTTCATAGGGGATGGAGAAGTGTGTGGGCAAGGGAATACACTCCTATTTCACTGTGTTCTGCACTAGAAAGGGTTTGGGTGTTTCCTCATTCTCTTGCACCCAGACTAGTGTACCATTATGAAAGGAAGCTGTCAGTGAGACAAGCTTCTGAGGTCAACCACACTTTCATAGTATCTCACAGACCCTTCCAGTTAATGGTGTCATATGTTTCAGATTTATAAACACCATGTGGAACCCCTGGTTTTGTTAGTGACATTTCTCTTGTAGTTGGTATATGTATGGCAGACACCATGCCATTGGTGCCCCTTCTTTCATGAAAGTCAGAGACTTAGGGATAAGGAGCTCAGCTACATGGATGATGACTCAGTTAAGGATGATTCTGGTAAAAACTTTCCCCAGAAAGAATATCCCATGATGATTATCACATAACACTACACTTCCTTTTGTAAATGTGAATGATCATAGCATCCCCAAAGACTCAAGAAACTTTTTCCTTCACTATATAGACTGGTACAGGGTTGTCAGATTCTGCATGACCATATTGCCCCCATTCCTGTTGATATCTGCACAAATACTAGCAGCTCCTAGTGTCTTCCCAAGCATGGTTTGCTTCAGGACTTTGGTAATGTTGAGAGGTTCCTTTGCTGGCTGTTGGGGGAATGCTGCAGTGGTGTCATCAGATATTGTTGACTCCTTGACTTCAGCAGCATGTTCTAAGTTCTCAGTGCAGCATAAAAGAAGCTTTCTCTGTCAGCTATTTGGAGTGATTGAACAGGAAGTCTTTGGTTCATATACTTTTTGGAGGCCATCATGAAGTAACTCCATGTCATTGGCATCCCGTGTAGCCTGGAGTTCTGCAGCTTTCATCTCCCACCATTGGTTTTTCACAATTATTTTTTCAGACAAGCTGCTTTGTGTGCTGGTGCTTATAGACCCTCTTCTCACAGGTCTTGTCGCTGAAATGTTCTTTCTGAATAGTGAGCAGTTTGTCGGTCAGCTTGCTGATCTCTTCATCACATTCAATGATTCATTGAACCAGTGTGTATGTACCTTTTACAGTACTCATTGTATCATTTGCAGTGCTGTAGATAGCTTCTGTAAAGGATTTCCATTCTGCTTCTACATACTTTCCCTCAAACTCTGTGTTGGATAATTTTTCCTGGACTTCTCATGAGACTCTTGAGAGACATCAGATTTGTAGACAGGTGATATCCATCACATGTTCGGATGTTTGTAGCTCTCATCAGGAGGCACAGCACTGGCAAAAATCATTGGTCAAAGAAACCCAGCACAGTTGAAATAGTGAAAAAAAAAGTTCCAAAAAGATTTCTGTGTACTTTCCCTGGGAGCTGTCCACAAAGATCATATAAACTATTCAGTATTGTAGTGTGTGTGTGTGTGTGTGTGTGTGTGTGTGTGTGTGTGTGTGTGTGTGTGTGTGTGTGTGTGTGTGTGTGTGTGTTGTTGAGAGAGAGAGAGAGAGAGAGAAAATCTTAACTGTGTAAGAAAACAGAATCTTTAAATGTACAATTTATGATCCCAGAAATCGGAGCTAGACAAGAAGAAACTTCTGAGATGGGTCGCCAACAAGGAAGCGCTACAGTATCTGACAGTACATATGACAGATATGGACAGATTCAAACAGTATCAGCTCAACCCCATACTGATAGAGCGTATCTCTGGCACAGAGGGCAATGCGAAAGTCAGAAAGGTAATGCTTCCTTCCCACAGCTGTAAATGCTTTAGATATGTTTCTGTGTTTCAGAGATGTTTGTCATTATTTGTACTGTGGGTGTGGGCATAAAGTTTCTTTAAAATAGAAAAGATTTGTGCTGTATTATAATACTATGATGGTATGTTGTTGTTGCTCTTGTTTCATTGTATACATATATTTTGAATAGGTTACAAATAGATTTTAGAAACATGCATACAGAAGCTCGAAAGCAGGGAGAGCGGGAAAAATACTCAGCACTGAAAAGGGAAATAAAAAGTAAAGTCAGAAGAGACAAAGCAAATTGGCTGGCACAAGAATGCAGTAAAATCAATGAACACAACGAAAACAGGAAGTCGAGGGAGCTCTTCAAACAAATAAAAAAAGTGAAAAAAACAAATTTCAAAGCAACAAACCAATGCATCAACAACAAGGATGGTCACACTCTGACTGAACCAGATGATGTCTTGGATAGGTGGAACGAATATGGCACATCACTTTTTGGCAAGCCTGACAGCCATGAAAATAATTTAGAGCCAAATTTGGAATTGATCCCTGGAGATACGGAACCTGAACCTCTGCTCAGCGAAGTTGAATCTGCCATTAAAGATCTAAAATGCAGAAAGTCTCCTGGTCTTGACAATATTCCTGGAGAGTTGTTGAAACACTCAGGTGATGGTGGACTCAAAGTAATGCATCACTTATGCTGCAAGATATGGAAGACTTGTCAGTGGCCTACAGACTGGAAGCTCCAGGAATTTGTCATGTTACATAAGAGTGGAAATGTCAAAGACTGCAACAATTATAGAACAATTGCACTGA
>CM060308.1:23097339-23102339 GCA_030674185.1 Monoplex corrugatus | reverse complement strand
TCAAATAGTATGCTTTTGTTTGTGCTGTGTGTTACAATATGTGTTTTTATTCAGTAAGACATGTCAGATTGATCACATGTACTGGAATGACAGATGTGCAGACAAGTGTTGCTGGTTGATGTTTTGTTTTATTCTTCAGTTGATGTCTGCTGGAAGTGATCTTTTTCATGACATCAAGGGGAGTAAATATATCAATGTATATATTGGAAATGAATTGTTTTGATTATGTGTTTGGATTCTTTCATCTTTACATCTCCCTTCATTAATGTTTTTTATTGTATTAAACTCTTCCAATTTGTTTCAGTGTAGTGTTTGTTTAGAAACAATCCAGTCTGTTTGGAGCATGGGCAAGTCATCCACTCCTGGTGATGTATGGAGATCACACAATGTTACTGGGTAGTGCTCTTGGTGACTGGGTGCATGCTGTGATGTGTTTGCACTGGATGGAGGGGTCCATGGATTCTGGGGCAAATGATGTAAGAATCTTCGATTGCACATGTACCGGGGCACCAACTTCGGTCTGCATGGTGTATGAACAAGATTCACTACAAATATCGGTGACTGTGGCTAATCACCAGTATTTCATTTTGGCCATTTGTATGTGGACATGGGCACCAGTTTTCATTGATGATAGAATATACAGTTTTGTTATAGCATCATTTCTGAGTGGACTGGAGTTGGGGACATTTGGAAAGGAAGTGGCTGGGATCTTTGATCTATGGCTTCAAATGTTTGCTGGTGGTGGTTGTTGGAAGGACAGAGTGGAGTTGTTGACTCATCAGCAATTGAACTGGAGATGCTAGATTATCAACAGGAGTGTAGTGGTATTCCAGAATGCTGTGCATAGGATTGCATCTGTCTTTTCAAGGATCTTTTTTATTGTCTGGACAGTCTTCTTAGCAAGGCCATTCATTAAACAATATCATGGGCTTGACGTAATGTGATGGAAATCCCTAGTTGAAGCAAACTTTCTGAACTCTGCTGTAGTGAAGTGACAATCATAGGTATGCCGTGTCAGGCAAAGTGGACAGTTTCTGTCGACTGTGGCAGCTGTTTGTAGTTCATCAATTTCAAATTATCAGCTGCAGTGTCAGCAGTCACCAGGTATTTTTTGCTGTTCCATGCTTCTGCTGCCTGCCAGGGGCATGAAGGGATTGTATTTAGAGGTTCTTTAGGGCATTTGAATTGGATTTGGGGTTTACATGGGACAAATGGCAATACGGTTTGAATGTCTGATGCCGTACCAGGCCAGAACAAAATGCCTTTCTTCTCAGTTCCGAGATGGCATGTGTAGATTTTCTGTATGAATGGCTGTAAAGGTGAGTATCTTCTTCCCCTTGAGAATTATGCCTTCAAGAACAGTCAGTTCATTTCTGACGTTCCAGACTTCTAGAATGTTGTTGTTTTAGTCTTCTTGTTGGTCAGGCCAGTCTCCTTGTATGGTTTGAGTTGTGGGTCTTCTGTTGAAGCCTTCTGTCTCCTACATCTTGCTGTCACCAATGGACATGTTTTTAGAGTTACAGTGTACTTGATACTAAGGATCATCTGAGTTGTTCCTGGGTTCAGCTGATAGATATTTTTATGAAAGAGTATCGTCCATTGGGATGAGCTGTCCAGAAACATGAATGATGTACAAGTCATATTTCTCAGTTGCAAGAACATGTGCAAGTGATGTGATGAAGCTTTAGGCAATAGATTCCAAAGGCAAGGGTTAATGGTGTGACTCCACTGTCATTTTATGTCAATAATTGTACTGATGGAAATGTTTGCACGAACATGATCACAAGGAGTTTTTTTTCTCAATCTGGACATACTTTATTTCAGTTGGGGTTAGAGATGTTCATGCGAAGGAATAGTGTAAAATGGATTACCTTACTTCACATGAAGAAAAATGAAGAACTAATGTATGGGGAAGGTTGGGAGAATTGGGTCTGGAAGCATTCTGGGATGTACTTGATAATAACTGAGCGGTCTTAATATGTATTTAAATATTCACTATTTGAAAAATAAAAGATAACTTATATATAGTCACAGCATAGATGCCCCTTTTGCTTTCAGATACATGAAGCCATCACACATTTCCCTTGTGTACAATTGATCATTTAAATCAATCAGCTGATTAGGAACTCAATCAGTAAATGAATTGATCACCTACGTCAGAATCAGAGCACACTCAACCCTCCTATCAGCTGCTTAATGAGTTAATCAGTCACTTATGTCTTGTCATGCAGTGAAAAAATCGGGCAACATGCGGACCAACTATGCCAGTAGCCTGTCAGTCTGCTTGTCATTTTTCCTTGTTAAAGTGTTCAGTCAGTAAAATGATACCTCAATAAATCAAGCAACATATCATTTGTTCATTCCTGTGTGCACACTATCATTAAACTGAAACATGCACCAAGCCACTCATCCACTCACTTAATCAACACACACTCTAAAAGCACATATGTGAACAGACGTTAAAAGAAATAACGAACAAACACACACACACACACACATGTGTGTATATATATATATATATATATATATATATATATATATATATATATATATATATATATATATATATATATATATATATGTAACAGAGTGCCTTGCTCTGTTACAATCTTTCCCCATTTACCTACAACGCTCAAAGGCAACGCCGTGTAGCGTGCTTGCCTAGATAAAAAACGCCTTGCATTCTCTTGGCCTAATTATACTGGTATTTCACAGCCTCTGCCTATCCATAGCTATGCATTAATCATTCCAAAGATCTAACCAGTACATGACACATATACATTGTAGATAACACACTGCTAAACAATTAGCAGATCTACAATGTGTACATGTACTCTAAAGCAGGCCTATGACAAGATTTTGTCGTCATCTCCAGTCAGTATTATGTTATAGTTTTACAGAACGTAGAGGGGGCCGTCACTAATTTATGCTGCCTTTACTGTAGCATTATAGAACAATCGCCGTGTAATTGCCGGCGGGAACACTCAGACAATGACCGCAGGGCGCGTCTGTCTCAACCGCCTTAGGTATTTGTGGCTCGATAGCGAGCACATACCCACTCGTGAAACTGCCGGACAATGACCAGCGTCTCACTTGTGTGTACCGACGCGCTGCGTTAAAACTACACACTAAGTGTTGATTGATTAATTAGGTGAGAACAACCAATCAGACCTTGCCATCTGAAAGGTTTGAGATTTGAAAATATGACCATCATGCTCTGTTCCCAGAGTACAAATTAACAAGGCGCATCATAGCATGTGCTTTTCCACCGCCACTCTCAGTATTACCAGAGGTGCCCTTTCCTGCCACCACTCTTGATCTCACTGCAGGTGATCAACTTCACGGCTTACTGTAGTAAGTTCTGGATTTTTATCACTTTATTATAATTTGTCATTTGCAGTAAGCTTAGACTTTAGTGCCTCTTTTTTCTTTAGATTCTAGCTCGAGTCTATTGAGTACCGCACTAGATTTGCAGAATTCGCACAGTGAGAAAGTATGTTTTGATCTAAACAATGTGCTATCTCACAAGATCTGTAGCACTTAGCGTGGCGGCCACCATTGTGAAGATGGAACTGAGATTTAAATGTAATAACCACTATAGATTTAGCCCCTATTTTCATGTGGCTATTGTAGGACTATGGACAACCATATTCTGCCAAAAGCCAAGATACAAGGCATTGTTGTGCAGAGGAAGAGTATTTTATACTTGACAAGGTTGTATTTTTACATACTGACATGATGACTGATGAATTGAAACACGTGCTCAGCTAATTGATCTGTTTAGTGTATCCCTTAGCTGATCAGCACCACTGATTTGATGACATGGTTTAATAGTAATATGCTATACTATTTTGTTATCATTGTCTCTAGCACTTGATCTAGAATTATACTTAATCACATAGAGATAATGGGTAATAGATTACTCAAGTGTGTTGTTCTCTCAACACTGCTGACTGCTATTTGATTAGGTGCTGTTTGTGATGACATAGTTCTCATTGTCAAATACTATGTCATCACCACTGAATATTAACTGTCTGATAGCTACCAAGATGCAATGCATTATTGTGCACTATTTTATACTTGATAATGTTGTATGTGTGTACATAATGGTAGTTGATGAAACATGTGCTCAGCGAATTGATCCAATTGTTGTATCCCTTGTCTGCTCAGCACCACTGCTAATCATTATTAATATAGAATGTTGTTTTGATGACATAGCTTAACTAGTAATATGCTATGCTATTTTGTCATCACTATCTCTAGCACTAGACATAGAATTACACATAACTACATGGAGCAAATATTTAATGGATGACTCAAGTGTGTTGACTGCTATTCGATAAGGTAGACCCAATGTTTGTGATGACAGTTCACATAGTCAAATACTATGTCTGTCATCACTACAGAATATTAACTGTCCAATAGCTGCCCACTCAGATGTTATGTAATAATGTTACAACTAACTCAGCCCATGGCGGCCGAACAGCTTAATATGACTGTGCATTATTTTGCCAGTACATTATTGAAAGTCTACTCTATGCTAAGGCTATCGAACAAGCAGTATGGTAGTTTACCCTCAACTTATCAAAGGGTTACTCAATGTTTTGTCATCAATTAATTGTTCCATGTTTACAAGTGCTAGTGCTTTAGAGTGTAAATATCGACACCACATATTTTGGTATAATGTAGTAGTTCTTTACACAACATTTTGTTATCAATTATTTGTTGCATGTTTACAAATGCTAGTGCTTTTGTTTGTAAATGTAGACATCTTCTGTTAGAATGTAGTGGTTCACTCTTGTACATTGACATTGGTATTTCACAAAATGTGTACTTTGTCATTGTATTTATGAAACCTATTTTGTGTCTTACAGGCACTGTCTTCTTTGACTCCTTCTTACCTGTCTCCTTCCTCGTCTTCTTTTCTCAATAATAAAGAGTCAAGTAGCGAAACGAGGACTTGTCTTTTGATTGAGAGACTTCCCTTTCTGCTCTGGATT
>CM060308.1:23027339-23094839 GCA_030674185.1 Monoplex corrugatus | reverse complement strand
TGTGAAAGTTGATTGCATTTTATTCTTAGTTATTTGCTGTATGCCGCGGGTGTTAGTGTTTGATGTGAAAGTTGACAGCATTTTATACTGAAATATTTGCTGTATGTCACAGGTGTTAGTGTTTGATGTGAAAGTTGACAGCATTTTATACTTAAATATTTGCTGTTTGTCACAGGTGTGGACATTCTTCACCTGATCTCTGTTCCTTTTCCGTCCGTTTGGCACAGAGTGGAGGATGATGGCAGTCACCTGGATTTTGCTTTCATTGACAATTTTAGTCGAATCTTCCGTGTGTTCATTTCCAATCTTATGCATTTGGTGCCTGAAAACATTGGTTGTCGAAAAAAATAGTTTTTGATCGTTGAATTCTTTTTAACAGATGTGAATTGTTGTTCAGTTTTGACTGAAATGGAAAGGTGCCTTTGTTGTACATTTTTTGGCTTCATTATCAACAGGGTATTACAAGTTTGTGCTTGTGTGTGAGAGAAAGAGAGAGAGAGAGAGAGAGAGTGTGTGTGTGTGTGTGTGTGTGTGTGTGTGTGTGTGTGTGATTTCATTGGAACTCTTCTTGTTTTGCATTTATATGATTGTAAAACAAATTAACTTGGGTACAATTTATTGACCTAATAGGTCACAGATCTTTTTAATTTTTAAATCTGTGTTTGTCATATAGTCTAGGAAATATAGAAAATAAAAAGGTGATATACAGGGAATCTTTAGATTGTTTACCACAAAAACACATGAAGTAAATTGCATGTGAATATAATATCCGTAATGAAATATTATTACTTCATGATCACATTAAGATAAAATTGATACCTTTCCATACACAGTCACACACACACACACACACACACACACACAGTTATGTTATTATGTACTTAAAGCAGTACAAGTAGAACTGATGGTATTTGTGTATTTGTTTTTATTCTTGTATTATTCATCGCCACAGATGAGATTTGTCAGAGTGTTTATCACTGAAAGTAACACTTAATTCTTTCACGCCATCGCGCATCGCATAGCGCTCCATCCCTCGCAGCTGAACTCATGCACATGCTTACTCTCCCTGCTGACGGCCGATTTTTGCCACTTTTGTGATTTTTTCCCCCAGGCGCTCTTAAACCTACTGCTGAAATGTTTGTTATCAATGGAAAGTGCGATATTTCAATTTTTGAAGAAAGATATTAGTAACTTGTTTCAGATGAGCGGCTAGTAATTATGACGACAAAGATAAGATCACCGACAACAGGAAACACGACACATTGTTTACTTCAGAAACACACACAAAATCAACACGGTACAGGGGAATGAGGGGCACAAAACTGTAAATCTTACCTTCTTCCCAATAGTGTTCAGTTACATCGCTATCATTTCCTTCGTCATCAGAACCATTTTGCAGTATCAATTCAAGCACTTCTGCAGCCGAAAAAACAGAACTTGACTTTGCGTGTGCAGCCATTTCTCGCCTAGGCTAAGAACATGTGCACCCTGTACCAAGTCTGGAATGCGGTCATGGTCACTATCTTCTGTGACAAATTGCGGTCACTTGATAAGCGTAAGTGCATGGAACCAAGGTCTATAACTAGCTACGATACTGAAAAAACTATTCTAACCCAAAAGTAGATGTTTTTTCCCTTAGACCGTAGTCAGGAATTTTTTGCCGCTCTGCCTGCCACTAGTGGCAGACACGGCACTGGGGGTGTGAGAGGGCGCCTGCCGTATAGTGCAGGCACAACAGACAGAGATTGGCCTGCCACATATGCCAGGCACAACGCGTAAAAGTTAAAAACAATGACCACAACTGAAAAACAAATTATTCAGTTGCAATAAGAAAGTGCGTAAGCATGTGATCTATACAGCATTGTATTGATGTCATATTTTCTTATAATGTCTTTTTTTGTAATTCTTTCTTCATCAGCTGTTTTTTATTCATGTAATTTTAATGTTGGTGTCATTATTAATCAAATTAATCCTTTCAGTCCTTCACTCAACCGGCTGTCTTTGTGAAGTTGGTGGATAGTTTGCAGTCAGTGAAAGGGATAAGAAAGGGTTAGCGGTGGAGTATAGAGCTGTATTTTGGTGACGTGTTTTCCAGGAAGAACTGCCTCAATTTTGCAGAAAAAAATATTGTTACATAACTTTATTTTCCAGGAAGAACTGCCTCAATTTTGCAGAAAAAATATATTGTTACAGAACTATGCAGTGTATGTCAGCCATTGTGTGAGTGTGTCATTACTGGTCATAACATGAGTGGGTACAAGCTGACTGTGTATGTTTGTGTGAAACATTGTCATTGGGTGATTCTAAGTGAGAGAAGATGAATGAAGAGAATATGACATAGGTATAAGACCACTTGCCTGTAAACAAAATGTATATGGTTAGTATCTTTTCTGATCACCCATTCTATAAAAAAAAAAAAAAGAAAAAAAAAAGAAGAAAAAAGATTATTTCATATCGACCAGAGAGAGAGGAATGTGTCTGTATGCATGCCTGGTTGGCTGTGACAGGAATGTGTGGACATGAGTTTTTCAGCTCTTTATGGATGGATGTTTACCAGATTTGAGTCAAAGATGTAGACAGTCCAGGAGTCGCTAAAGTACATTTGAAAGATAAGGTATCGAAATCAAGGTTACATTGACCAAAAAGTGCCTAAAATGAGCACTTTCTGAGGAAGATGTGTAAACAGCACTTTCTCAGGAACTTCTGACAATGTTTAAAATTGTCCTTTACAGTTGTGACAGTTACCATTGCCCTCAGTTTGTATCGAATTTTGTTTCATTTGAAGCTTTTTCAAGGACACAGTGACTACATTCTAGGCTATTTGTCTCTTCATAATTACACTGTCTGAAACAACAATTCAAGGAATTGACTTTCTTTTCAATCCTAAAAACGAAAGTTTGTTTTTCTATACTCATGTCTGATTTTCTTCTTCATTTTGTGTCTGTTGTATAATTTTCTTCAGTATATCTCTATTAATGGAATATCACCATAGTACAACAGAAGTTTGGTTTTGAGAATCTTTCATTTCTGATAGAAGTTTGCATTAGTATCTCACGTAAGTGTTCAAAAGCACATCCTCATATTTTTAATGAATTTGTCCCATGCTAAGTGAAAAAAAAGATTTTTTATTCACTCTGGATCTCCATTCCTGAAGACGAAGCCCAGTCATACATGACATACGGTATGATTATTACATTATATATATGTGTATATTTATATATATCTCCTCATCATCATCAGGTGCCTTGCCACATGGTGTTGGCGATCATGGCCTTCCATCTGTTTTTATTTCTTTTGCCTCAAGCACCTCTTCCTCCCTCTTTGTCTTCAGACACTCTGCAAGTCCGTCCAATATCTTCTCCCTGGGTCTACCTGATGCTTTCTTTCCCTCCAGCTTTCCCGTTGTGACCAGGTGCTCCAATTCCCCTTTCCTCATAAAATGGCGTATAAATGTTGCCTGTCTTTTCCTAATCTTCCTTATGAATGATCTTCTTGTGTCTGCCTCCATCAAGACTGTCTCTTTGTTTTCTTTGCTGTCCATGGAACTCTCAACGTTCTTCTTAGAAATCACATCTCGGCTGCCTCAATCTCGTTCTGGCTTTGCTTGTTGACTGTCCAGGCCTCACAACCGTATAGCAGTACTGGTTGTATATAACATTCAAGAACTCTCTTCCTGATGTTAATTGATAGGTATTTGTTGGTAAGAATGCTTTTCGTCTTCTGGAATGCTGTTTTGGCTTGGCCAATTCTGCTGGCTATTTCTGATGTGCATCTGCCGTCTGGTGAAATGATTGTTCCCAGGTATTTAAACTTATCAACCTGTCTCAAGGTTGTGCCGTTTGCTGTTATTTTGCATGAGGGGATTTCATGTTTTTTACTGATCACCATGACTTCAGTCTTCCTACTGTTTAGTTCCAACCACTTACCTTTGCTTTCTATTTCTAGTATAATCACAAGGTTTTGTAGGTCCCTTTCATTTTCTGCAATTAGCACTGTGTCATCTGCGTATCGAATGTTGTTTATCATTTTTCCTCCAACCTTTAATCCAGGGTCTTCTTCTAGTTTTCTCATGATGTTTTCGCTGTAAAATGAAAACAGATCTGGTGACAAAACACAACCCTGTCTTACTCCTATTTGATGTTTTGGAAAGAGCTTATATTGTTTTCTATTCTCATTGCAGCTATTTGTTCCCAATACATATTTCTGATTATTCGTAGATCTTTTCCATCAGTAATGAGTCTTTCTAGTTGGTTGATCAATTCTTCATGTCTTACCCGATCGAAAGCCTTGGTATATTCAACAAAGCATAAGTATAAATCCTTATTCATCTCGATTGACCTCTCTAAGGATGTATATGGCATTAATAGTTCCATTCCCTTCCACAAATCCACACTGTTCATCTGTTATTTCTCTTCTGATTCTATTCCTTGTCCTCATCATGATTATTCTTGATAGGATTTTTGTTACCGGACTCATCAAACTGATTGTACGATGGAGTTCGCATTCTATAGCCCCTGTCTTCTTTGGTAGTGCAGTGAGAATTGATTTTGACATATTTTTCCAGTGTCGTAAATTTCATTTAGGAGGACTTATTTTTTTCAATGCCAAATTCCTCCAGGGCTTCAATCATCTCTGTAGTAATGTTGTCTGGTCCTGGGCCTTTTCTTGGTTTCATCTTTTTCAGTGCTGCTCTAACTTCATCTTTCATTATGGGTCGTCCTTCAACGTTCTTTCTTACAACGTGTTCTTCGTTTCTGTCATCTTCAAAAAGGTCTTTAATGTACTCTCCCCATATGTCTAATATTTTGTCTTTTTCCATGATAAGCGTTCCATCTTTCGATTTTGTGCATGTATTTTTCCTGTGGACAGTTTCTTCAATTCGTCTGTACATACCCTGAGGATCCGTTTTGTGTCGGTCTTCTATTTCTTTGCACTTTGTTTTCAGCCAAGCGTCCTTAGCTTCATTGCACCTATTCCTGATTTCTTTGTTTATCTTCCTGTATATCTCCTCGTTTCTCTTTGCCTTCCTCCATTCCTTCATCAAGCCTAAAATTTCTTTTGTCATCCAGTTCTTTTTTTGCTTTTCTATCTACTTCAGGGATTTCTTCACAAGCTTCATTTATTGAATTTCTCAACTTTGTCCATTGTTCCTCACTGTCACTAACGTCTTCCAGAGCACTGAATTTGTTTTGAACATGTATGTTAAATTTTTTACATATCACTTCATCTGTCTTTAGAATCCAAGATTTAGTTTGATGTTGCTTTTGGTCTGTTTCCTTTTCCTTAATTTTAGCCTAAACCTTCCCACTACAGGATTGTGGCCACTGTTTCAGTCTGCGCCTGGTAGTGTTTTTGCTGACAGTAAAGAATTTCTAAATCTTTTATTAATCGGGATATAGTCAGTCTGATTTTTGGTATTATCTCCTGGACTCATCCAAGTCCATTTTCTTCTATTAGGCTGCTCAAACCAGGTGTTTCCTACTATGAACTCATTCATCTGTGCCCACTCTACAAGTTTTCCTCCCCTTTCATTTTGTGTACCAAAACCATGACGTCCAACTATATCCTCCACCCTATCCTGTCCCACTTAGGCATTAAAATCTCCCATTATTACTTTAACTTCTTGTGATTTACATTGGGCCTTGGCCATCTCTAATACTTCATAGAAGTTGTTGATGTCTTCCTGAGTACTTGCGGATGTTGGTGCATACACCTGAATGATGTTGATATCAAATGGCCTGCCTCCCAATTTAACCAGCAAAACTCTGTCGGACTTAGCCCAGTATCCCCTAACTGCTTTTGATTTGTCCATTACAATGCCTACTCCTCTTTCATGTGAGTTTCCACCAGAGTATATTACTGTATACTCTCCTGATGTTATCATGCCTGCCCCATTCCATCTCACTTCCCGTATTCCTAAAATAGTAATGTTAAGCCTTTCCATCTCCATTTTGATATTGTCTAATTTTCCTTTTTGCAACAATGTTCTAATGTTCTGTGTTGCGATTCTGGTATTTTTTCTGAGGTTGAGGTTGATTGCAGTAACTTGCTGACGGTCTTGTGTCACCTGTGCAGCATGACAGTCCCTACCAAATGAATGGAGCACCTATTTATGTCGTTATTTTCATTTTTCTTTCGTCTGTCCCATCATTGTTCTGGGGAAAATACGATGCCTTCCATCGGTTTGTTTATGGTCTCTCCACTAGCCTTTGTCGTTCCCACGACAACCTACAAGGCAGTAGGGTGATTTTTTTCAGGGTTAACTCCCTTAACCTTATTCTCTCCCGAGATGTCCACAAAGCAGTGGAGCTATTTACCCATTAGCTTGGGGGTCTGGTTCGTGGGCACCAGGGCGTGTCCACACGCCGTTGTGCCTGCGTGCCGCATGTCTAGGGGCCAGACCTCCTCTGAGTCCCTCGAGATTTAGCCTGAGTCCGTGAGGTGCTCAATTACCACATGTCACCACGAGGAGGCATAATGTAGGGCTTGCTAATGGAAAGGCTATGTACTGACACGGAGAGACTTACGCATTCTGCTCTTCTTTTCGCATAGCTGCAAGCAGCAGTGGTGCAGGCTGAAAGTGAGAGGTGACAAGCACGCAGTCACTAGCCGACACACTAGACGCATCACGCCTTTGACACACATACATATATAAACACACACACATGTTTGTGCATGCACACTATCCAGAGGTTTATTTTGTACCTTTATGTAACATAAACATGAAAAGTAAAATTGTGCAGGTCTAGATAAGTTTTAGTTTTTCACTTGCTCAGAGACTTACAATGATAAATGCTTATGTTTGTTTTATCAATTTTTTCATTCATTTTGTAAAAAGGGAGATTATAGAATAGCTTGACTGTTTTGTTTCAGTTTAGGATCACATTTGTGTCGCCCTTGAGAAGTCACAAAAGCAAATTCAATTTAGCCTTTTGGCATCGTTAGGATCACATTTTTGTCGCCCTTGAGAAGTCACAAAAGTAAATTTAATTTAGCCTTTTGGCATCTTGGCTGAAAATACACAATTGTAGCAAGTTTGTTGTTACTTGTTCATGAACAAATCATTTACAGGTATGGGTAATAATGTTCAGGCCTAATGTAGAAAGAAGCATCTGTTTTCAAGATTTCATTGCTGCTCCATTCACCTGTATGTGTGATATATGTCTTGCATACTTTCTATTCATATTGACAGTTGGGTACATGTATTACCTGCATTTTTGGCGCCAAGGAAATGTGTTTATATTTTATATTTGTTTTAATGTCTTTAGTTCTGTTCACATTTATATTTAGGGTTGTTTTTTTTAAAACCCATGGTGATAAATTGAATGGAATGGTCAGTGCCAGGGGCATATCCATACATTACGTGCATGAATGCATTGTAATGTTTACTTAAAGTTCTTTTCCAGTGGATGTGTATGTGTGTGTGCGAAGTCAGCCAGGTGTTGCGTACATTTTGTGATGGTTATAGCCCTGATATGGCTCATTACATGTATGTGATATTTTTTCACAATACATTAGCTATTGTATGACTTTCCCTCCCTAAATCAGTTATTTTAATACATGAAGTGTTCTGTGTGTGAAAGTGTGTTGATGAAAGAAAAATTGCACAAAATGATGTTTTGAGGTTATTAGTGGTGGAACTTGACAATTCTGATGATATATGTTAAAAATCATTATTCCAGTTTACTAAATGTCTGTATAGATACAAGAAATGTTCAGCTTCATTTGTTGTAGGCATATTTCACATGGTAAGTTTTTGTTATGAAAAAAATTAGTGATGATGGAATCGAGAAATAAAGCAGCAAATAGGGTATTAGTTTCCCAGCAGCTGTGATTCAGTTTGGTCAGTGTTAGCTGCTGTCCCTTCAGCCTGTCTTTCAAGTCATTATTCTTACTACAAACCCATCAAACTGTTCTTCATAATCATTATTGTTCCTACCAGCCCATCAGATTTTTCTTCAACTTATGACTAGCCCAGCAAATTTTTCTTTCTTTTTTCTTACTACTAGCCCTTCGATTTTTTTTCTTTGAATCATCATCCTTACTATGGTACTTTGAAGTCATTATTCTTACTATTAACCTATCAAACTTTTCTTTCAAGTCATTATTCTTACTCAGTCAATTCATGCAAAATTCAGCATATATATTCAAAACAAAGTGCTCTGGAGGACAGTGGTGATAGTGAGGAACAATTGACAAATTTTAAAAACAGTGAATGAAGCTTGTGAAAAAATCCCTAGAGTTGAAAGAAAAGCAAAGAAGAACAGGATGACAAAAGATATTTTAGGCTTGATGGATGAATGGAGGAGGGTAATGGGAAAAGAAAAAGAATACGAAAGGATACATGAAACAGGAATAGGTGTAATGAAGCAGGGAAGATTGGCTGGAAACAAAATGCAAAAAAATGGAAGACTCGAAACAGATGCTAAGTTTATGTACAAAAACATTGAAGAAATGCCCATGGGAAAGAGATGTGCACATCAACTGGTTGCTTAAAATCTAAAGATGGTACAATTATTATGGAAAAAGGCAAAATATTAGGTAGATGGGGAGAGTGCATTAAAGACCATTTTTGACATACAGAAAGGAACAACATGACATAAGAGAGAACACTGACGGACCACTAATGATGAAAGACGAATTTTGGGCAGCATTGAAAAAGATTAAACCAGGAAGCGTTCTTATCAACAAAAATTCTATCAATTAACATCAGGAAAAGAATTCTTCAGTGTTGTATAGAAGCAATACTGCTGTATGGATGTGAAGCATGGACAGTCAACATGCAAAGTCAGAACAAGATTGAGGCAGCTGAAATGTGGTTTCTAAGAAGAGTTTCATGGACAGCAAAGAAAACAGACAAGACTGTCTTGAAAGAGACCAGCACATAAAGAACAATAGGAAAAGAAGAATAAGAAAAGACAAGCAACGTTTATAGGACATTTTATGAGGCAAGAGAAATTTGAGCATCTAGTAACAATAGGAAAGCTGGAAGGAAAAAGAGCACCAGTTAGACCAAGGGAGAAAATATTGGACGGATTTGCAGAGTGGATGAAGATAGAAAGGGTGGGAGTTGTACTTACAGCGACAAAAGATAGATTCGCATGGAGGATCATGATCACCAATGCCATGCAGCAAGACGCATGATGATGATGGTGATGAGGAGGAGGAGGATTCTTACTACTTTTCTTTTAAATCATTCTTTCTACCAGCCCATCAAACTTTTCTTTCAACCCATTGTTCTTGCTGCTGCTGTACTAGCCCATCAAACTCTTTTCAAATCATTATGTTTACATCTGTAAACTTTGCACTTAATTTCCAGTAAAAGTGTGTGTGTGTGTTCAAATACTCATTCATCATCCTGTGTTTGTAAATATGCAGCCTACATAATGTTGAGGACATTCATTCATTCATTACCAAGAGGAGTGTACCTTTGAATCATTTGTTGCATCTTGGGCTTATATACCTCATACAGGAAGACAGGCTGTTATTGATGTCCAGTTTCTCTTTCACAGTTTCAAGTGAGGATGGTTGGGGTGTGGGTTTTGGGGAAATGTGCTTTGTTTGAGGGTAACTTGATTATACACTATCATAGTTTTGTCTGTAGTCCTTGAAGTGGATCCTTTGATTGGCTGTTCTGTAAACATAAATTGGGGTAAGAATGGCTGCAAATATTTTGGTTTTTGTGTTAATTTTTTTGTTTGTCTCAAAGGTGAAAAGGACACTAAAATTGTTTTTATTTTTCAATTTTCCTTTCTCAAAAAAAAGAATGATTCTTGTGTATTTCAGATTTACATGTCATTTCCTGTATTTAAATGCAAATGCAAATTCTGTTAATTAAGATATAGGTAAGTCCTATTACTCTCATGCTATAGTATAGTGAGGTGAAAGAGATCTCAACAGTTTTTAGGACAAGCATTATGAAGACAGTGTGTATCTCTTTGCAAGAGTCGTATTTGCATTTTCCCACATCTCCCCCTATCTGCCTTCTTCTCTTATCCTTCTTCCTTCCCCTTGATCTCTCTTCTCTCTTTTTTTTTCCCCCATCTTTTTTTTTCTAAGTAGGAGGAGTGTGAAGGATGTCACCTGACTGTCTATTTTTAGTTCCTTAAGCAGCATGGTCATTGGGGGAACTGATAGTATGCAGCAGCAGACATGATTCTCTATCTGTTGTGTCACAAACTGATGAAGTAGTAATAATGATTCATTTAAGTAAAATCAGTTCTTAATATGCATCATTGAGGCTTTAATTCAAAATGTGCCTTACAAAAGTATTCCATGGTATTGATTGATGATTTGTTGGTTTGCAATAATTTTACATACATAGTATCTGTCTGTACTGTACAAGTGTTGTTTTAGCCAGCATCTTTCTATGCAGATGTTGAAAATTGTGCTGTACTCTCCATGTGAGTTGCAAAACTTGGAAAAGGGGGTACGATCATATTATCATGACAATATTCTTTAGTATTAAAATGGTACTGACGCTCTGAAAGTGACAGTGTTGACTTGCAGGTAGTCACGTTATAACATACTGTCATTAGAACCCCTAAATCACTTTCCATCACCTCTTGTTTATGCAGATGCTGAAAGTGACAGTAAAGATTCAGTTTCATTCGCCTTCAATGCTGCATGTCCAAGTTTGAACAGGTATGAACATGTCCTGGAAACTAGAGGTGTGTGCAGTCTCCAGTTTACCAAATTTAGAGAATGAACAGCAGCACGGAAGAGAGGATGGGCACTACTTTTATAATGCTGGCCCCAAGAAAAGATGAGGCCTCTTCCATCTCAGTCCTCTGTGACCTCCGGGTTATGGGATAATCTCTACCTTTTTTAAGGATTCAGTTTGAAGTGTTAGCATCTGTCTACAAAGAATAATTTATGTGATTGCTTGCTTGTTGCTAAGTAAAGGTTTTTCCTTCATGGGAGTGATCATAGGCAAGCAAGGTGTCCCAGAATTATGAAGGTATTGTCTATCTCCTATCCCTCACTGCTTTAGAAGAATTCCCACTTCCCTTAATGGAGAAAAGTATTCACTTTTAGCTGGGAGAACTGAGTTGTGTATCCAAGTCAGGACATGAACCTGGTTACCCATCCATTTGGCAATAACATTTGAGCTTTTATGAGCAAGTTGGTTGGATGTAGCACTGCATCACTACCGTATTCGGTCCCTCTGATGTGCTAGTATGTGTGAATAATGATTTGTACAGATAGGTTCACTTGTTGGTAAATGTTTGTCTATAAACAAGCCTGTGATTTTATTCAGCAAAAATGAAAACCAAAAAAAAAAAAAGAGGAAATGTTCAAAGAAAACAGGAAAACTGCAGAAAATCTAAACAGTACTTGCAATAGTCACAAGGCTCAAGAAATAATTTTTTAACAGCCATGATTATGACCTCAACCATTCTTGTCCAGTTTATGAACAATGTCTCCGACTTGTGAACCATCCACTTGCAGGCATTCTTTATTTTCATTTTCTATCAAATTTTTTTTTTTTTGCAGTCCCTCTCTCTTTGAACAAAATGTTGCAACATTTTGCCTTCAAGCACACAACCACCACAAGTACAGTGAATGCCATGACAACAGTATTTTCACTACTGATCTTAACTCTTTGCACAAGTGGGAAGTAGTTTTGGTGAGCCTTACACAACAGCGTCGCTGGCCTCTATAACAGACCACGTAATTCCACAAATAGGCTTTCTCCAATTTTTCTCTCTCTTTCTCTCTCTCTCTCTCTCTTTCTCTTTTGTGTTTAACAAAAATCCCACAAAATTTGACTGTGCATAGTAGAAATCCATTGAATGGTGGGGAAAAAAACATTCTGGTAAATATATGAATTATGGTGGTTGTTTACTTAATGGTGAATACTAACATGCTTGTACTTATTGGTGAGTACTGACATGCTTGTACTTATTGGTGAGTACTGACATGCTTGTACTTATTGGTGAGTACTGACATGCTTGTACTTATTGGTGAGTACTGACATGCTTGTACTTATTGGTGAGTACTGACATGCTTGTACTTATTGGTGAGTACTGACATGCTTGTACTTATTGGTGAGTACTGACATGCTTGTACTTATTGGTGAGTACTGACATGCTTGTACTTATTGGTGAGTACTGACATGCTTGTACTTATTGGTGAGTACTGACATGCTTGTACTTATTGGTGAGTACTGACATGCTTGTACTTATTGGCTGGAATTGTCAACGCCAGGGGCATACCTGTAGATGATGTGCCGAAAGGCATTGATCTGTTTACTTCATTTTCTTTTCCATTTTTTTTTTTCAGGGTCAACAATGTATTGTGTATGTTTTGAGATGATTATAGCTCTGATATGGCTCTGCTCAGTCAGCTGGGCATTAAACAGCAACAACAACAGTGATTATTTTAATAAAAAAAATAATGATAATAATAATTATAATAATAATACTGAGATGATGATGATTGTGATCCATCCAAAACTTGAATACAGTGTTGTATGGTAACATTTTATTCGTATGTACATTAAATTTGTGTGTGTTTTTTTCTGCTGCTGCAACTGTTTATTTCGGAGTATATCTTATTAACAGTTGGAATTCTTTTCTGGGTAAAACGAGTATGATGTGTTATCAGTAATATACTTATTTTAATCCAAAACAAGTGCGACTGCCTGCGTTCTAGCAAACAGGAACCAGAAAAAACACGAAAGAAGAAACGAACATGTATTTAATACAACAAGACAAGACAGGTGCAAATTTTCGGCCAACCGGCCTTTGTCAAGCATAAGATTACAAATAAACAAACACCAGATACAAAAATTTTGAGTCTTTTTCTCAAAATTTTGTACCTGGTGTTTGTCTGTTTCTTTGTAATCTTATGCTTGACAAAGGCCAGTTGCCCGAAAATTTGCGCCTGTCTTGTCTTGTGGTATTAAATACATGTTCGTTTCTTCTTTCGTGTTTTTTCTGGTACTTATTTTAGATTTTCTTTTTTCGTGAATGCCTTTTGATTAAATCAGGTCATAACAATGATTATTGAACATGCAAGTAAATGACTCATTCCTTTCTTTCAGAGACTTAAATCAAACGGACCTTGGAGCGCAAGTTATGCTCCATTCCAGGGTAATCTAGAGAGTGTCGTTCATTGTACAGAATAATCAAAAAGTGCTGTAGTGCCTTGTATTTTCAAATAATGATAATTACATTGCTTTTGTCACTAACCCTCCACCTCCCTTTCGTTGCATTTTTTCCCAGGACCTTGCCAGCATGAAGGGCTTATACACAGGTATAGGGCCTATGCCATGATTATCTTGGATTTTCTCCATCATATGGCATCTGTGGCATCAGTGCATTATTATGGAATTTACACCGAGTGCTGAGATGACATCTTGAGAAAGTGAAATTAAAACTGGTGTTACATGGCAAAGAAATAAACACAATATCAATTTAAAGATAAATGTATAATTATAAATCATTCACCTGAATATATGGCTATTCCATTCCTGGAAAAACTGCTGAACATTTAGTTAAGTTGCTTCAGAGAAATCAAAGATTGTGGACAGTGTTAGAAACCATACTATTTTCAGCGTACAATTTTCATGGAAATAAAGGTTATTTTCAACAAAAGAAAAGCAATGTGTGTGTGTATGTGCGCACGTGAGTGTGCGTGTGGGTGTGTGTGTGTGCCCACTGACTAAACAAGAGACAGGTGGATGAAAATCGTCATTAATTATGAAAGGACCACATATTACAGTTCAAACGTATGCTTATTAATTAGACATTATATTGACAAAATGTATGAATACAAAAAGTATTTAGATTATGTGTACTGGTACTGAAGAATAGACAGGTGGATGAAAATTTTCACAAAATGCTGATAGTAAAAGAAGACATCTTGCAGTTCAAATGTGTGTTTATCAATAAGACATATGCTACACTAAGAAAATATAAAACATGGAAAGATATTCAGATTACATGTACAAACACCTGATAAACTTTTTTTTAACATTGTATACTGTACCGCATCGAACAAATGCTAATTTTGCCAAACAGATTTCTTGTACTTGATTTTCTTTTCCTTTTTTCCTCTGTTGAAGTATTGTGTATGTTTTGAAATGGTTATAGCCCTGATATGTCTCTACACAGTCGGCTGAGCTTTAACTCACTCCCTACTAGGCGATTTGGAATTTAACATTCCTCTGTATACTGGGCGTTTGTATAGGTTTTTAAAAAAATCATTAAAAAATAACGGCTATACACATATTCTTTTTATTTTGACACATGATTATCATCATATTGAAGAAGCATTTTCCAAAGTTTCAAAGCTGTAATCTTTATGGTACTCTTTTTGTTGCCAGTTGTAAAACAAGGTATGTTTTCATGGTAATGAAAATGAGGGTGATCACAAGAGCATATAAGGGAAGTTTTCACTGTTCTTGAAAAGAGGACTGTTTTTCACATAAATCACATTGGAAATACCAGTAGAGAGTAAACAATAACTAATTGAGAGTTTCTACTCCCTACAAATAAACTGAAATCAATAACTTACTACTGATAACTTGTCGATTTGTCATTTCACATTCTCCTGTATACAGGCGGTTTGTACAGGTGTTTAAAAAAATCATAAAAAAATAATGAGGAAACACACAGTCTTGAAATTTCCACACATGATTATTGTTTGATTGAATAAGCATATTACAGAGTTTCAAAGTTGTAACTTTTACAGTTCTCTTTTTGTAGGTGGTGATGAGAGAAAATATGTTTTTGTGACGACAAAATTGAGGGTGGCATCAATTGGATAGTGGTAAAGTTCACACTGCTCCTGAAAAGTGGACAGTTTTCCACATAAATCACATTGAAAATCCCAGTAGAGAGTGAATAATGGCTACCTGAGATTTCTACTTTATACAATTCAGCTAAAGTCAGCAAAATGCTGCTGACTACTTGGCGATTTGTAGTCAGCTTCAGCATACCAAGTGCTTGAATGGAATTGGAAAATTCATGAAAATAATTAACAAAGCACACATTCTTGAAACAGTAACATATGATTATTGTTTGACTAAATAAGCACAGCACAAGGTTTCAAAACAAACTATAACCTCAACACACAGACACACACACCCAGACACACAGACACACCCAGACACCCACATCCATACACACACCAAACACATTCATACATACAACATACACACACACACACACACACACACACACACACACACACACAACACACAAACACATACACAGAGTGCACACACACAGTACAAACATCCACACACAGTACAAACATCCACATGCACATAAAAGTGCAGATGTATACACACATACACACACACACACACACACACACACATCACACACTTTCCACATCACACACACACACACACACACACACACACACACAAACACATACACACACACTCACATACACCACACACACACACACACACACACACACATACACACACACACACACACACACACACACATATGCATTTCATTCACTGCTGTTCCATTTTCAAACTATTTTGCTAGTTCCCCTTATGCCTGAAGGCTTTGATCACTGAATCTCTTTGTTTCATCAACCATGTGCTTCATAATCAGGTCACTGAATATTTGATCAAAAAATGAATGGGGGCGTGGTCTGTAATGCCATACAAGTTTAGCCTATGTGTTTTGCTGTCTGTGTATGGAGGAATAACTGAAAGGAAAACACACACACATAAAATCTTCAAGCAGACATTCATCACGAAACAACAAAACCAACCGCTGTCAGATCAGCTACTGGGCTATTTGCATAAGTACCGCGCTACGAAGGCCACGGGAACACATTGTGTCACTCACCACACCCACCCCTCTCTTCCTTTCACCTTCTCTGTCGGACACATTTTCATCAATTCCATCCCTTCTGACGGGCTAAAACCACTTTCTTCATACTGTTCTGCATCTTCAGAGTCAGACCCCTCGGTAAGAATGACTTTTTTGCCCGACATAAAGTGCAAACACGTCTTGTTCGACCGCTGTGAGCGCAACTCGTTTGCAGCTGAGACGCCATTGCTCTCTCGTGGTAAACAGGAAAGGGGTCAGCACAAAGATAGCTCTGTGGCTGACCGGTCATAGGTCACTCGCCACGTGCAGTGGTCAAATATTACTCTGTGGTAATGAGGCTTTAGCATGACCCACTTCAATTTCCACTACACAGCACTCTGTCACCAGTGGAATTTTTTGAATATCAGATCCGCATATCCGGATCTTAGTAAGGAAGCACTTCGCCAAGCCTGTCCTTATATCAGGATGTTAGAGCTGAGTGAGTTAAACAAGAATAACAAATAACAAGCCAAGCAGCACCCTCCACATCTAGTAGCCCAGACTAACTTGCCTTCATTTCATTCCCTTGCCAATACCCTGACTGACAGGACCCAGATTTCACAATTCTTGTCCTGGCTGTCACATGTTTGCACTTAATAGTCTGTAACTGGCCGTTTGCCTTTCGTTCATATGGTCTTTGTCTCTCTCAATCAATAAGAACGATTCAAATCGTGATTGGGAATTTTCCCCTCCAATCGGTCATGATCATGTAGGTGAAAGTTCTTCAACAGATCGACTGGTTCCAGACTGTTAATAGGGTGGGTTTGTGGAGCCCAGGTTCAACCAGTCTCTGTGACTAACGACCCCCCCCCCCCCTCATGTCAACTGTAAAGTTGCAATCTTACAGCGAAGAAGCAGAAGCTGAAGCTGGTTTGGTCATATTCTGTGAGTTCTCAAGAAACTTCAGGAGAGAACGGTTCAACCTTTGGAATGAGTCACTCATCTCTTAGACAGATAAGCAAGTTGATCGCTCTCCTTCTGCTCTCTTTCTGGGTCACTATCCAGTACACGATTCCCCTACCGGGGAATACTGCCATATTTCAGACCTGCCTGACGATCCATACACGCATCTCACATTCACAAATGCCAGTCTCCATAGGTGGGGACACAAGAGCTCTCTCTCTACTATGGCCATACAAAATTTTTGGGCACCACAGCCAATAGAGGTTCTTGTCTTCATTAGAACGACCCGAAGCACTGCCTTTCCCTCTCTGCAGGCTCGAGATCCCCTTCCCCATGCATGGGTTTGGGTCGATCAAAGAGTCACAGTAATCCCCCCCTCAAGTGGGGTCTCATGCACTACCAGCCTCAGACTCCGTCAACGCCCCTGCATTAACCATAAAGGTGCTGGAGGCTTGCATCCCAGATCAGGTCAGAAGGGTCCAGCCTATGACAATCAATGCAGCAGGAACCTACCACTACTTTGTAGAATCGCACTCCTCCACCCTGAGTTTGCCATCATTAATTCCCTCTCCATGGAGTGGGACATTGAACTCAAGGCTGCACTACTGGTACTGGGATCCTCTGAGATACTCCAATCTTAACAGGATGCCACGTCTGCTCCAGCAGCTACGCCAATGGGTAAATTCCTATGGGCTGCCTGTAGCAAGTCCTTATGGAACCTTTACCCTGAGGACGTTTTCAGATGGTTTGAGATCTCTTTGCATGAGAGGTGCCTTTCAACCAACTCAATTATGATTCTTTACGTTGGCAACTGGGAGAGGCTGGCCAGCCATCATTACAGCCATTGTTTTCCTGCAGCAGAACTTCAGCTTTATGTTAAGCTTTCCGAACTGAATGCTAAGTCCGGCAAATCCCAGAACCTAGAGTCCAAGACTGCCCAACTGCAGATCCCGGTAGTAGCATGTGGGCTCGCTTGGCTTTTGCCAAGGAGTCCACAGCTAGATTCCCAGTCAACACCATCCAGGCTGGGTGGGATGGGTTATTTAAGGCCTTCAAACTTCCAGCCATGAACCACTTTCTCTTTGAGCTATCCTTTCCCAACCTAAGTCTCTTTCTGCCCACTACATCCAGCCATTCTTAAATCACGAAGCTGTCCTCAGACAGACCTCTGCTGGATCCCCTTCACCCCCACCTCGGAGAGAGTTGGGCTATGGCCACAAGCACCCTTTCAGGACGCCAGCTGTCCAAGCCCTACCGCCTCAAAAATATGCTACCAGTCCCAGAATCAGGTAAATAAACAGTTTACAATTTATTTGATTTTCATTTATAGATGTTTAAATAAAGTGTATTTTGTGTATCTTATTTGCCAAGATTGTCATGGCCAGCCAAAATACAAAAAAGGAAAACGACCTAAATAGTGGTTCCTGTGGAGCACTTTCATCCAGTAGGGACCACCATGATGTGCAAGTGACACCCGACCATCAGCAAGCTACTGCGATCAAATTAAAAAATATCAAAATTGCAACGTGGAATGTAAGGACATTGCTGAAAAGAGAAAAATTGGAAAATGTCAAGATGGAGATGCAAAGGCTTAACGCCAATATTTTAGGACTAGGGGAAGTGAGCTGGAAAGGGGGGGGGGCATGATTGGTTGAGGGAGTCAAAGGGTTAAGTTTTTGTTTCACTAACAAAGATTACAATGCAAGATGCTGGTGGACAGGATGCAGGAGTCAAAGGGTTAAATATCTGGGAACTGTCATTTCACCAGACGACAGATACACATCAGAAATAGCCAGCAGAATCGGCCAAACTAAAATAGCGTTCAAAAAGACTAAAAGCGTTTTTACCAACAAATGCCTATCAATTAACATCAGGAAGAGAGTTCTTGAGTGTTATATAGAACTGATACTGTTGTACGGTTATGAGGCTTTGGACAGTCAACTCGCAAAGTCAGAACAAAATTAAGGCAACTGAAATGTGGTTTCTAAGAAGAATGATTGATAGTTCCATGGACAGCAAAAAAAAAAAAAAAGGAAAAAAAAGAGAGGCAGATTTGAAGGAGGCAGACACAAGAAGAACATTAACCCTTTGGCTCCCGCGTCCTATCCACCAACCGCAAAAAAATTAACTCTCTGGTTGCCTGCAGGAGTCAAAATCAGGAAAAGACAAGCAACATTTATATGACATTTTGTAAGGCATGAGAAATTAGAGCGCCTGATCACAACAGGAAAGATGGAGGGAAAGAGAGCACCAAGAAGACCGAGGGAGAAAGTATTGGAGGGCCATGATCGCCAACGCCACGCAGTAGGGCACATCATGATGATGATATGTGTGTGTGTGTGTGTGTCTGCGTGTGTGTGTGTGTGTGTGTGTGTGTGTGTGTGTGTGTGTGTGTGTGTGTGTGTGTGTCTGCGTGTGTGTGTGTGTGTGTGTGTGTGTGTGTGTGTGTGTGTTTTTGTTTTCTTTCTTGCTGTCTTTCTTTCTTCTTCTTCTTTTTTTTTTTTAACGTTGTCTTTCTCAAAGGTGTCTGTTTTGTTTATTGTTTTATTTTGATTTTGGTTTTTTTGCTTTTTGCTTCAGACCAGACAATTTATTCAATCGAGTAAAGAGACTATTTCTTGCTGCTTGTTTTTCTCTGTTTCAACATTTACAAGGGAGACAACCTTGCTTTCCCTCTCATGCGGCTGCAATGTGATCCCTGGCAGTCACAGAGAATGAACGACTGTGATGAGTGGTTTGTGTCACGTATGATTAAAACGTGTTTACGGGGAAAAACTGTTTGGACCTGTTATTTAGTGTGTAATTATGACGTCATGTCTTAGATTTAATAGTCCATTTTAGTGTTGTTTGGTGTCATTTTAGCATGTCGTAGTAAAAAGATGTTTACGTTCATCGGAAATTTCTGACCCTTGATGCAACTTTCGCTTCCGGGATTACACGACGCTTTCTCAGGAAAGGAAAGCGCGTAAATAATAAGCGGTGCAGTCAGCCAGCCCGGTGACTGCTTTTATATGCTTTGCACCATGAGTTTTACAAAGACTAAAAAGCTAATGGAAGAGGGAGACACAGTGTTGCTGTATCTTGGATACGATAATTTTGTTCCAGTGCAGCTCACACGTGGATCTGTGCACCAAATTCGCTACGGAGCCATAAAACATGAGCGCTTGATTGGGGCGCCGTATGGGGTAAAACTAGAATGCCCGAAAGGTTGGGTTTACCCTCTACAGCCGAATTCTGAGCTGTGGACACTAGGCTTGCCACACAGAACACAAATCCTCTACAGCCCGGACATCAGCATGATTGTGTTGCAGCTTGGTCTGAAGCCTGGATCAGTTGTGGTTGAGGCAGGCAAGTAGAAAATAGGCATAGATCTGTTTTCTCAGTATGTACGGAATGCATGTGCTTGTGCTGTGCATGTGTGTTTGGGCGGGACGGGGAGATGAGATATAGGCCTACTGGTGGGTGGGAATGGAATTATGTTTTGTGTCTTTGCTACAATTTGCTTAGGCCTACATAATTTCTTTTGGTAACAGTAATACAGGATTTGAGAACATTGAAAAAAGATCAGGTTCATGATGATGTTACAAGTAATGATGCCAGGAAACAACTTTTCACTTGTCTTATCCATTGTACCTGACACAGGTTCATATTACAAGTAATGATGCCAAAAAACAAAACAAAACAACAAAACACACAAAGAAACAAGCATTTCTTGAACCCCTTCAGTACCAATATACTGTTTTGTTTGCGTTGGCTATTTGCCAAGTGATTTTTATGCAGGTAGGCTAATAACTCTGAAAAATTGTAGTATGCAAACTGTTGCATAAAAGTAGTCATAACCTTTTTTTTTTCTGAAAGGAAAATATACAGACTGAGACTGTCCAATCACAATAGATTTAAGTGTATTTGACAATTTAATTAGTGAAGACTGGCCCATAAAATTGAGAAATTCTACATTTTGCATAATTCATACCGGGTAGCATACACTCTAGATGAGTAGTAGGCTATAACTAGTATAACTATAAGAAACCAAAGTATTCCAAGAAAACATAAAACTGATTTAAATATGTCTCCTCATCATATGTGCATACAGAGAATTGAACATCACACACAAGCACACACTTATTCTCTCACTGCCACGCCCACCACTTTCTTTTCAGTTCCATAAAGTTTTCAGACAGAAATGCTGATATACACTACTGTACAGCGAGCACAATGCTTATTCCCACTTGTTGCTGTGACTACTTGTGTGTGTGTGTGTGTATTTGTTTTCTTTCTTGTGTTACTGCTAGCCAAATACTCTGCACTCCACACAGGCCACACTGATGTGCTGGCACACTGGCAAAACTGCACCAGGTAAATAATGTTCCCCCCTCCTCACAACTCTCACCCTCAATGGCCAACTCATAGGCTAGCAGTTGTCCAGTTCATAGTCTGGGTCAGTCATAGATTATATAAAGGTTGTCAAACATCTGCAGTGATGAAATAGCTAAAATCTTTGGTAACACGCTGCCTTTCTCGCAACACTTGGCCCTGTCCAAGCTTCATCGTCAGCCATTTTGGAAAGCTGAATCAAAGTTGGTGAAGGGGATACTCACAAAAATTGCTGTGCAGTGACCATAGCAAAGCATGATTGGCTGCTGGCCTCATGCATAACTCATATAGATGGGCAAAGTTTTCAGATTTGTGCGACTTGTGATGTTATTTCTATTTTGAGCAGAGGGAAAATTGGGGAAAGTTCTGTGATGGGTATACCCATCATGTTGGTACTGTGTCTGCAACAACAGTATGACGGGTATATCGTCATATAGGCAGGGAACAGGTTAAAATCCATTGCATCAGTCATTTGAAATCAGTGATTCAGCTGTCATCATCATCATCATGTGCCATGCTGCATGGCATTGGCAATCATGGCCCTCCATATGCATCTATCCTTTGTTGCCTCAAGAACATCTTCCACCCTCTCTGTCCTCAGCCACCCTGCAAGTCCGTCCAATATTTTCTTCCTTGGTCTACCTGGTGTTCTCTTTCCCTCCTTTTGTGACCAAGGTGCTCTAATTGAGTAATTCCCCTTTCCTCATAAAGGGGCTATAAATGTTGCTTGTCTTTTCCTATATAGATTCTTATCAGTGATCTTCTGTGTCTGCCTACATCGAGACTGTCTTCTTTGTTTCCTTTGCTGTCCTTGAAACTCTCAACATTCTTCTTACAACCCACATTTTGGTTGGCTTTGCGTGCACAATAAAAATGGGGAAAATTGTATACCATCATTAGGAATAATGCTGACCATCATTGCTTAGGAGCACCAAGCCAACTTATTCCCTATATTGGATGATGTTTGCTGTTATAATGTTGTTGTTATTGTGATATAGTTATAAAATCAACCAGTTTTGTTTGTTGTGAGTAAATCAGTAAATGATCATGTCAGTAAATCTTGGAATGTGACAGACTTTTTTCATTGTTATCACTTATGTACTAATTGAAGTTTCTGTGTCATGAGTGTTAAGGAAGAACTGTTTGTGCATGCATAGAATCTCCAGACAGGTGAACGGCCCGAATTAATTATGACCTGGCCTGTGTGACACTGACAGTATTCCATTATTTGGGCGTTATAAAGCTGACCCCTTTCCTTGTGTTTACTATCGGATTTGCTGTGTCACTTTGTAACTTAGTAACTTACATAACAGGATAGATTCTTTAATTCATTTGGGCTTTAATTTAAAACACCAGGCATTTGATTTATCTAGGCTTTAGTTTAAAAAAGCAAACCAAAACCAGAAGTTAAAAATGAACAGTTTCCCTTACCCTAATGCTTGATTTATTCTCTTTTTGAAACGAGAAGGCAGGAATATCATTATCAGTATATTGAATAACATAAATAGTATACTCCAAATATTATTGTAGACTAAAGTAACAGCCAGAAACCTTAATTTTCCACAAATGCTTCTCTGTAAACACTAGTTGTTCTTGGCTTATGATTGTCACGAGTCATGTACGTGTGTTTGATAATAATGATAATAATAGTAAAAATAATGATGATAATATTAATAGTGACTACTTATAAGTCTTCATCTCACAAGAGCTCTAACATAGCAACAAAGGGAGAGACACATTTTCACATGTGGTCACGGCTACGAAATGGTGTCTGAAAGTGTGACACATAAGCAACAAAATGAAACACCTGTCAATGGAAGAATATTGTGCAAACCAAACAGCAGGACAAAAACCATGACATATAATCCAACTTGCAAGTCAATCGGACATTTATCACTCCTGTAAACAGAGATAATATGATGTTCCTTTGTACATAACATCACACGATGTCACAGACCTTGTAAAGGAAAGAACCTGAGAAGGAATGTATATTCTGTTCAAAATACCGTGAACACGTTAACAGCAGGTCCAGTTGGTACATCTGAAGGTAGGACAGGAAAATCAAACACTCTAAACACAAGAAAATAAAAGGAGAAGATTTTGTACATAACTTCACAACAATTCTTTAGTGTGTACATTTTAGAGCTGTACCACGGAAGATAAAACAGACTTCTGCTGTTTTGAAAACGAGCAGTGTAAAGAGAGATGACAAAATAATTATGCGAAGCACTCAGGTAATGCCTAATTCAGTAATTGTGAATGTTTTCATATTAAGGCTTACTATATGTACGTTACTGGAATGTCCACTCACCTCCAACATTTAAGAAATCTCAAAAACTGAAAAATCTTATTGTTGTGCAAAATAGCTTATGAGTAACTCAAAAAACATGTTGCAAACAAAAACAGGCCATGAAAATGAAAATATTACAAGAGCACATACCAGAACAGCACCCAAATAATTGTCTGTACATAACTTCACAACAGTCACAACAAAACATTGTATTGCAGCATCCTCTAAAATGCAAACCTCTGCATCAAACTATCTTTCACTTGATATAAGAAGAACCAAAATGCCACACACGACAGTCAGTTTCTTTTTAAGTGAATTGTGGCTTGCTGAATTCAGTAAAGATCTCTTTAGTACATAACTTCACAACATTCTTGGAGAGAATCTCCCTTTTCTTCAGGAAAACAGTACTTGTATCGATTAATTTCCACAAAAACAGGGGTACAAGAGCTCAGGGGATTGTATCAGCATGTTTTGAATACATTTGGGATTGATAATGAGGGTGGAAAACTAGCTTTTCTATAGAATGTTCATGACTTAGCATACCAGTTCATAACTTCACAACAGTCACAACATAATATTGTACTAAACATTCCTCTAAAAAGCAAAAGATGGCATCAAACCATCAGTCATTTGAGATAATAAAAACCAAATGTCACATATATGATAATCACTTTCTTTTTAAGTGAATTGTGATTTCTTAAATTCAGTAAAGATCTCTTTAGTACATAATTTCACGACATTCTGAGAGAATCTACCTTTTCTTCAGAAAAAAAGCAAATACACTGGTGATTTTTTTTGGTATAAAAACAAAACAGTTAAAAAGAAGCTACAGGGATTGTATCTGCATATTTTGAATACATGTGGGATTAATAAAAAGTTATTTTAGAGAAAAGCATCGTTTTCTATAAAATGTTCATAACTTCACACACAGAAAACATCTTTTGCAACACTGCACACTTAAAAGCATAAGCCACTGTGTGTTATGTCGATAAGATTTACTTAAAACTGTACCAACAGGCTATTAACAAACTATAGAGTCAATAGCAGGTGTGTATTTGTAATAAAAGCATCCATTGCATCCATTAGAATTTCTTTCTTTGTTCATAACATCACAACAGATGATTATACTGCATTTTTGTGTGAGGTTATGTACATCATGCAAGTTGCTGGCAAAATTTAAGGCATAAAGTATTTCAATTCAGAATTCTCAAAAATAATAGTATTGACCTGCAGAAGGCATTTTACATTAGTAGTACAAAATTTAAGATCAGTACCGTATGTTCATAACTTCACAAAATCCAGATCATGCAGATGCTGATGTGATGTTATGTACGTCATGAAAAGTACACAACATCGTCCAGAATTCACAAAAAAGCCTAAAATCATTATTGAAATAATCCAAGAGCACCAGCATGTCAACAAACTCTTTTTTCAACATTATTCTTTAATCAGATTACATTTGTGAACAGTGGTTTGGTTTGGTATGATTTTTGTTGTTGTGAAGTTATGCACTGACCTATGAACAATAAGGCCAACGCTTGCAGGGACCAGGTATCACTAATCAGTGCTTTTTATTAACTTCATGTATGTAAGAATGATGAATGTACATTTTCTGCCTGTGGTTAACAATAAAACAAGAAGTCATAGGTGTACATCACCATCACAACAATCAGGCTGATCGGTCCCTACAAACACAAGACAAAACCAACACTAAACTGAAGAACTAAGTCAGCAAGTTCAAAGAGTAAGGTTAAAGGGATGTTAATAATCAGTTATAACAACTATAACAGGACAGCAACGGACATATCAATGTATTAACAGAAAAAAACAAGCGATCCTGGCCAGATTGTGTTGTACATAACATGAGAAAATGATTCACAACAAAAACTTGATCAGCTTTTTTTCCTTCCTGCCATTCCACAGGGCGAAAGGCACAAAGCCGCATCAATGAAACAACCAAGTCAGTGTGGTCAGTATGCGAAAGCTGAAATGTCAGTCCACATGAAAAACATAGTACATAACACAGTGTTCACAACGGAAAGCAGAAGCTGAATTTCATGGCAGACTGCGCATATTGTAAACATCACATCGCTCTTTTGAATAAGACAAACTTAGATATATTCATTTTTGAGAGAATCAGTTATTTTTATTTCATGGGTTTTACCCGAATTAGTGCTAAATCAACGATTCTTACGCGCAAGGGAAATTTCACAATGAACAGTGATGTACTACAAGCAGGATTTGCTTGGCAATTTTCTACTTCCTGTGTCCACTATTTGCCGATGTAGAAGTATGAGGGCTTTATGCATTCAATTTAATGTTGACCAAGTCCCAGACATGAAAGTTTCTTGTACTCGTGGCGTATCGCTCAATCGATTGCACACACTCTTTGAAGTGTCACAAAAATGATCTCTGACGATAGTGTAAACAAACAACAAAATATTAATTTTCGGAACTGTTATCAATTGCTGTGGGGGGAAATGCACCCAGGCGCAGAGGTCATTACTTTACTTCACTTTCACTTTACATTAAGTTTGGGGCTATATTTGAGGTTAGAGTACGTAAATTTAGCTCCGAAGTTCGGAAGTAGCGCGTGTGGCCCGTCCTGACGCCATTTCGTAGCCGTGACCATATATAAAACAAATGTATGTGGGTTGCCTGTGTCTCATGTCTTTTGTTATCATTTGTACATATATACTGTATGTTTTAATTGTTTATGTCTTAGTAACAAGTGAGTGTGTGTGTATATATATATATGTGTGTGTGTGTGTGCATGCAAGTGTGCGGGTGTTGTTTCATGAGATCATGAGCAGATGTGCCTATCGACCCCTTTGCTCTATGGGGCTGATTTCGGCATGAAAGCAAGATTTAACCCCATTCATGTTTTTTTTTTAATGTAATAGATTCACATGCAAAAATACACAGAATCTGAATAGACCGTTAAAGACTCAATAAATCATGGAAGTGTTCCGTGGCTTTGGAAAGATAAAACACCCAGGATGCATACGGTCCACTAAAGTGTAAATAAACAGACTGTGCAGCAACATAATGTCTGCACAAGGTGGGCCAAAAAAGGTGCATGCATGCATCCAAGAAAATTGCTCAGAATGGGGGGGGGGGGGGGGGGGGGGGGAGTTTACACTAAACTTTCAGTGTATACTCTGTAGTATTAGAGATACAGACACTATATTGCGTATGCACACAATACAAACTAGCACCTGCCCACACAAATACGCACATACACAGTATGCATACACGCAAAGATACACACAAACACATCTATAGACATATAGAATCTTATCAGTAACTGCTAAAATTTCTGTTTTCAGGCACTGGCAGTGGATCCCTGTCCCATTCTTTGATTCGTTGTATCATGCCAACTGGTCGATTGCACACCTTTGAATTCCATGAAGAGCGGTGTACAACAGCCAGTAAGGAATTCAAAGAACATGGCCTTGGTGATTATGTGATAACGAAGCATCGGGATGTATGTACCCAGGGATTTGAACTGGTCAAGGAAGCAGACGCTGTGTTCTTGGATCTCCCAGCCCCATGGGAATGCATTGGTCATGCCAAACAAGCTCTGAAAGCTGGTAAGTTACCTTTGTTAAATCATTAGCAGTGTGTGTTCTGTGTGTGTGTGTGTGTGTGTGTGTGTGTGTTATGTGTGTGTGTGTGTGTGTGTGTGTGTGTGTGTGTGTGTGTATGTGTGTGTGTGTGTGTGTGTGTGTGTGTGTGGAAAACTTCTCTATTGTTGATGTCAAAAATGTATTTTAAGAATAAATTGATTTAAAGAATTAAAGATCTGTATAGGTGAAGTAACATTTTCTTGTCAGCACCCTAATCTGTGTGAGTTGCGACTCGAAGAATGTTCATAGCTTTCTGGGTGGGGTTTTTAAGATGCTGGATATGACTAGGAAAATTCAACTTTTGATCAAAGATCATTCTCAGAAATTTAGCTTCTTTTACGGCTGGAATGATGGACTTTCCTGGATGAATTTTTGGATCATCATAGAATTGTCAGAGGTTATGAAAGTGTATACACTGTGCTTTTGGTTGCTGAAAAAGTAAAGCTGTTTATCTCTGCCCACTGTTGAAATGATCTGGTTCCTTGTTCCTGCCTAAACATGGACAAAGAATCTGAGGCCTTGTCTTCGATGGAGATGTGGGGGCCTATCCTTTGCAGGAACAGCTGCATCCATCCGAGAATCATAAGATCGTTTTGAGGATGGTGAAGTCACCTGCTTAGGTGGTACAGAATGTCTAAGTGATGTGCATGGGTCAGTTCATCAGCTATGTGTTCACCAGGGAATGTAGCCGGAACAAGGCTAGAGGGGCAGATTGGGGAAAGGTTGACAGACCATTGCTGGAGTTGAACCCATGCTCAGAAAGTAAGTTGAACCCTGCGGAAAGTGCATCTTCCCTGGGGTTTGTGTCAGGGATTTGGTCAAAGGAGCCCCACAATCATCCTCTGAAGATGACTGCAATATAGAAGAGATCAAAGGGATTGGATTTGGAGTGTGATTGTCGACACAGGTAGAATTGGTTCTGTGACCAGCCAATGTGACGTGGCAAGGAGTACTTGTTCAAGTTGTGTTTTGAGATCAGCAGGTGTAAAATCAATGCGATGCCGGTTTGAATCACTCATGATAAACAAAAGATCACTGAAAAGCTGGAGAGTTCAAGAATAAATGCATAGACGAATTCAGAACTGATCTAACATTGAGAAAGCCGAGACTTGACTTGAGCAAGTCCATTCTATGTAACAATGCAAAAAAAATGAGGATTGACGGGCAATATTCAGCACTCGGTGAGAGGAAGGACAAGTGATTTGTCAAAGCGGATCACATGCAGATCTCATTGGGGCCGTGGTCAGCTACATAAATTTTGGCCAATGACGGAGAGCAAAACTGGTCAGGTTAGGTACAGTGTTTGATTCAGTGTGTACAAAACAAAGTGAAGTATTTTGTTTGCTTTTCAGACACAAGAGAATAAAATAATTTAACCAGCTCCATGTCTCAATTTATCAAGTCCCATGCTGTGTTCAAGAAAATGAAATAATACATGTTGTCATTAATTTAAATGCATAAGTGATTTAAAACTGTACAATTATATAATAGTGAAGTGGAATTATTTTCCCTTAAAATTGTCTACCTCCTGTTGTGTAACTGGGCGTCCTGCCTCTGACTGTGCTTTTTCCTCTTGCTGACACTGTGACAAGACACGGACTATGATCAGACAAACATACTTAACAGTCATCTGCTAATACATCATATGTACATACAGTAACACACACACACACACACACACACACACACACACACACACACACACACACACACACACACACACACACACACACACACACACACACACACACACACACACACCAAAAAAGCCATAATTTTTATTTCTTGCATGAGATTTTTTTTCCAGCACTTGTGTGTGTGTAAGCATGTCATTTTGCTTTTTATCACTTTTGTGACTGTCACCATATGACAATGACACCTGTAAAATGCACAGAACGTTTAACAGTATCATAGAGGATTGTCCATATGCTTGACGTTCAATGATTTTCTAAGGATTCAGTAACCAAGAGGATGGGGTGAGCTATTGCCAAGTCATTAGTGGCACCTTGTATCAGCTAGACCATGGAACAGAAAAGTAAAAGGATTGTGCCATTTTTTGTGAACATTTTTTTCTTAATGGCAGTGCTATTTGTTGCTTGTTGCAGGTGGTCGAATCTGCAGCTTCTCCCCATGCATAGAGCAGGTACAGCGAACATGCGATATGTTGAAAGAACATGGATTCACAGACTTCACTACATTGGAATGTCTGGCACGTTCCTTCAGTGTTCAGAACGTCAAAATGCCTCATGTGGATTTCGGTGACCAACCAGATTCAGCGACTGAACAGAGGAACATCCAGATACAAACTTCTGGGGATGATGAAAGTATTGGTAAAGTGTCAAAATCAGCAGAAGGTGCTACAGGGAAAGGTGAGAGTGTTGGTGACACGATTGCGCCTCTCCAAACTGGAAATGAAGCTGAAACTGGAAGTTCAAATACACCATCCAGGTCGTGTAAAAAGGCTGAAGTGAAAGGTCGAGAGTTCAAAACTGGAGCTCCTCCTGAGGCCATGCAAGGCCATACAGGATTTTTGACTTTTGCATCACTGTACTGAACGTGAACATGTCACTAATTGAAGGACCTTTTTTTTTTAATTTGGACCTAACGCTTTTCATTGAAACAAAGTAAAAGAATGTTTTCAGTTATCACTCTCAGTGCGGTTGAGCTTTTTGAAATTGTTCAATGATCATATTTTTCTCTGAGAGAAAAGGTAATTGATTCAGATCAGCATAAATAAGAGAACTGCATGGGATGATGGGATACGTGTACATGCATGCATGCGTACATGTGTTTGTGCTTTGTGAACTAATATAAATGGGTTTTGTGCATTTTTATCCATCTGTTTTCATCTCTTAATTTCTCAAGCTGTTTAACCACTGGTGGCCTGGTAAACCGCCAGCAGCTTCACCAGAGCCCCTTTAGCCAGATGTTTGAGGGTGACCCGGGAAGAAAGTTACTGGTTTGTGGGAAGACTGGCGTCATCTTTCAACTTAACAGTGTCCTACTTTGTTACCACCTTCCACAGCAGGAACAAGGGGTTGGAAATTAGGAAGCATCTGTTGTTGTAGGCTTCATTCAGAGGAAATACCAAGAGAAGCTGTGGTTTGGCAGTCAGAAGGGCTGGTTGAGATTGTAGGGGCCAGTGTGGGTGTTATGGTTCAGAAAGGAGAGCAGAGCTCTGGACAAGTACACACACAAGAGAACCACATAGCCAAACAACAAGGTGTATGGTACCTTGTTTGTTTCCAGTGCAGGAAAGAGTAATCAATATGACAGGGCACAGGCAAAGACGAAGCACAAAGAATGAGTAATCCAAGAACATGGAGTTGTAATCCTGGGAACAGAGACACGCACTACTCCTTTGCGAGAAGCACGAGTACTGTAATGGCGCACAGGAGAAACACAGCCACTTCACACAGTGGCATTTTACTTCTTCAGGTGAATCACAAGCGAATATCCCCCCCCCCCCCCCCCCCTTTTTTTTTTTTTTTTTTTCTTCTGAGGGAGTAGAAGGGTGGAACCACGGAGCCAGATAGCAGTCCACACAAAAGCAGGTTGAGGGGGAACAGTGGAAGCTTTTTGAATAGACAGGGATGTGATCTTTGTTAGAAAGTACTGGAAAGATACGTGACAAGTGGATAATGGCATTTCTGAAAAGAAATACAGAGGAAGGAGAATTTTGGGCGCCTCCATGAAAGTAGGTCGAGGGGTACAATGGAACAGACCAGACGATGGTCTTTGTTAGAAACTACTGGAGTGTACGGGACTGATTGAAAGGATCAGAAAATAGCAGGTCTCATGAACAAAAATAAGAAATGCTGAAAGGGCTTTCCCGCAAGGGGGGAAGGTGTCAAACCAACTAGGTAAGACACAAGTGTTGAAACAAGTAGTGAAACACCATGGATCAAATGATCGAGAATTACCGCCTGCCTGCCAAAGCCGATGACAGGACAAGAAAAACAATAGAAGAGTCCAAAAGGGGTGAAAATATCCTGAAAAAAAGGAGATGTGTTTAAAGAATTAGGGGGAACAGAGTGCCAGTTAAGAATGAGTGGCAAACACTATTGAACAAAACAGAGAAAACACCAGGAACATTAGAGACACTATGAATCAGAGAAAACAATCAGGCACACAAAGAAAGACTTGCAGAGCATTGTATGATATTGACGCTTCAAAGTACTGAGACAAAGGATGATGGTCACTCAGGCTGGAACATGTACCAGGAAAGGGATGGGTGTGACGGTGGCACCTGGTGGTGGACATCATTCTCTGATTTCTCTACCGTCTGTTTGTATAGTCTCCCACATCAGCTGAGCTTATGCACTTGTAAGATGGTAGATATAAGTGGGTGCATGTGGAATCATCCGAGTGCCTTGAATTCCTCTTTAACTAATTCCAAAATGTAAGATGGTTAATGTGCTATTAAAATGACATCAAAAGTAATGTTACTCTTCCTCTGTTTTGTGGCAAGATGCAGTGTCAATAATATCAATGGCAAACCATTCAGCAGTGTTTCACGTTTCTTTTGGATTGCAGGTCTTTGTGTTTTCATCAGAAGCATCTTGTAATAGTCTTGATTAACAGTTTGTCCTATTGGAATGTGGTACGCTGTCAATACACCCTTGTTACAACAGGCTTTCATTATCATCGTCTTTAAATTTCCTTCATTTCTTCTACACTTTTTTTTTAAGGATCATTGCACTCAGGGAGGTTACCTTTGTGCTCACCTTTTTTTTTTCCCGTCCCATTTTCTACGCTATCTTAATGGCCAAAGAAGCCGGAACAGTTTTTATAATGCGATGATGATAATGTCGATGAGATCGATAATCATGATGCTATGGAGTTCCATCTAGGATTGAGATTGCATGACAGGGCTGTACTCTATGCTTACTATCATAATATATCCTGGCGTCAACCAGGCCTGAGAGATAAGACACCTGCGCCGCTGGTCAGAAGATTTGAACAAGACCCTCAATGAAACATCCGTGAAGTGGATGAAACTTGACTGTGTGGCCCCAAGTCTTCCCAATGAGCCCATAGTATGCCCAACTCTCGGTAGGAGCCAGTTAGAGCCAAAAAATCCCACAATGATTTTTGAAGGGACTGATGGGGATTTGAACCCACAACCTTCCAGTCCGTAGTCCATTGCACTAACCACTACACCACAGCAACTTGGTTCTAAACTTGATGGGCTTTGAAGAGACAGGAGTGTGCCACTCTGACAATTGTCTTCTAATCCAGGTTTAATGCATGTGTTAAAATCACATGAACAGATCCACAACTAATTCCAATGTCATAAAGAATCTCTTTGCAACTTATTTGCCTGCCTTCACTCAAAATTGTTTTACTATTTGAACATTTTTCTCATCATTAAGATCGGCTTGCTGCCCCAGACTACGCTTGCTTTTAACATCATTTCTGTCACTTTTAAAGAATGACACCCGCCTATAAGCTGCAGCCTGAGAAAGAGCTTGTGTCACACATATACAATTTGTTGTGTTTTCAGTATGTCTGCACAAGGACTTCCTTCATAAAGTTGTTTTAATGTAATTTTTATGCACTGTTCTTCAACATTATATATGGCCATGTAGCTTGGGATGACTGTACCCAGTGTGACATCATAAGAAATAATGTCACAATATTTGCACATAGTTAGATCACAGAATAACTGGACCAGGTGTGTGTAAAGTTTCAAAGCATTGCAACAATTACTTTTTTTTAAATGAATGGGACATTCTCGCCATTTATTTGATGACCCATTTGTATCTTTTGTCCTTGTTTTGACACAACACTTTCATACTAATGAATCTCACAACTCACATACTCATGGGTGAAAGTAGTTCCGGAGTGTTCCGGAATTCCGGAATGAACCGATTGACTAAAGTTCTTTTCCAGAATGGCAAACTTGACTTCAGGAAAATGCCAATGCAAAAAAAAAAAAAAAAAAAAAAAGTCTTTCACACTGTCAGCTCGGCTTATCTGCATAATTCAATTATCTATATTATTTTTCCATTAGTCTTCGTTTGTATCGAACGGCGATTCTTCACTGGTGCTTGGCAACACAGAAAGGGTTTAAAGTTACTTCCCTTCCTTTTCATTCTTGCTCATGCGCATTCCGAGTCTAAACCGGTGGGAAAAAAAGTTTGCGAGCGAAGATTTGTATCGACAGCAAATTTGGGCCTAACACATGCGATAGCAACAATGAAGGACGTGCCTGTTAATGCAGATGTTTCTGCAATAGACAAATCAGTAAAAAAACAAGTGGCGATGGCTCTGGCTAGAAGAAGAAGAAGATGGCGATTGTTTCGAAGTGTTTCCATTGCTTCAGGAATGGACGCAGGTTTTCAGGAATGGGAACATTTAGAGGACATGGAAATTTAAGGTTTCAGGATTGGGAGATTTTTTCACTTTCACCCATGCATACTCCAGTGCCACTGGAGCTGATTCCTTAAAACATTTTCACAGCATGTGATTCTGCTTTACATATAAACACAATCAACTTCAAATGAGTGACAGTCTTTATTACATTGACATATATATGATAACAAAACCACATTTTCAATACAATGAATTTGCAACAAAAAAATGGACAATCCCAAAAAACAACCTTCATAAATACACACACTGGCTATGTACAGTGACTAAACATACTCAAAATAAAATATATGTTTGAAAAAAATAGAGCAACATACACAGGGTGCAAAAAAGTAAAACTCATTATTACTCAAACTTTTCACAGCAGCATGCTGAGTATATTCTCCACTCAGTTCTCTTGCTTCCATTACTAATGGAGAAAAAGGTAGACTACTATCAACTAATGCCTCTGTGATTATGATTGGATGGTGATGTTAGTATGTGTGTATACACATGTACATCCATGCATATGTACATTTTCCCCCTTCCAGACTGTTGAAACATAGGTTCTGAATAAACACCGATAACATTAACCTCAATAAACTGAGCATTACCATTATTATACCAACCACAGGAAAAGACACAGAAAAGAGAGGAACTATGAACATAAACCTTTTTGATTCTGTACAAAACAACTGGAAGCAAAGTCAGACTCAAGAATTTCAATTTCAGCTAATTATTAAAATCAAATTCAACTGTGTATGTGAATACCAACTGTAATAATCTTAGATAACTGTACTGAGGGTGGCTTAGTATAACCAGTGATCACCCTTCTGTCTGTCCCTTCAATGTTCTTAAAAGCAGGTTTCTTTTTGATTGTGAAAGACATGTTCAAATGTATTACTGAAAGTAACACTGCTAACAGAGCCTATCCTCAACTCAATTTTCTTTAAAGCAGCCACTAGATGCGAATCCCTCTTAAGATTTAGAAATAAGTTATGTTCCATTTATTTCTCATAATCCAATCTGCAGCAGTAAATTGTTTCTAAATGGGAAGGGTATAATTTTAGAATATAAACTGGTACTTGATTCTGTCATAGTCCATGAAGAAAGGATGGTGGTTACCTCCATGAAAAAAGGATGGCAGTTCATGAAATCAGAAGTGATTTTATCTACGCATAGACTCCACTGTCTGCTCAGCTGGGCTGTAAACAACATAAACCGGCATGAATACTGAAAAGGGTTAAAAGTTCAAAAAGTTAGCAGTGATCTGGAAACGACTGAATCACCATCAACAACAGCTGACACTAACATTAACAAAACATTCATATTAAACAGCTGATGTGAACAATTGACATCAAAATTTATAATCTTGTGGACAATTTACCACAATGAGATGTTCAATTTTAACAGCTGGATCTCTGATGAACAGAAGACCGGACCACTTATTATGTACATTCTTTGAAAAGCTGTATATATACACTTGTTTACCTGCTAAAACAAATCCAAAAAAAATAATCCGTTTGAATAATAAAGATAACAAAATCTTTCTTCTCAATGACTGCTACAAAGGTCGCATGAAGCTATGAATTTAAAAGCACCCAGATCTCAAGAAAGAAAAACAAAGAAAACCTCTTCTCTCTGACACAAATACCAGAAAACAAAAATCAAACCCACCGCTGATTATGTAATTCATTCATTTTTTCTACTTCTGTCATTCTGAAGGAACTGTCTTGGTCCGGACATGTAGTCAACATATTTAAACTCAAAGATGAACAAACACAAAACTTGTATAGACATTCAATGTATTTCAGAAAGGTACAAGGGGAGAAAACATCACACAAATACAGTTGTTCAAACTAAATGTGAAGGTGACGGGAAAAGTGTCAGAAAGTACAAAAATGTCACCACAAGTTCAAAGCTTGTAACACTATTACCAGTATAACCAGTTTGCTGTTTCCCCAACCAATCATCACTTTTCTGACAAGCTGTATCATGGCAACTTAGGTATGAGCTCATCTTTTTTATGACAAAATGTGAAACATATCTACAGTTCATTATAACAACAAAAAAACAATTGAAAACTTAAATGACCAATTCCCATATTTGCTTTTTCAGAAAGAAATACATAAAACAACAGAACATTTCATAAAAAAGCAGCATGACAATCACAGTACTTTAAATGACAAGTGTACATGATAGAAAAATATATACAAACATAAACTAAGTCTGTGAATACCAAGTAATCAATTAAGCGGACCCCAACCCACCCCCACATTCTATTCTTTAAAACTACATTTCGTGAATGTGCACATATCTCGCACAATGAATCATTTGACTTTACGCGGATGTTCTTGTGCAACGTTATATTTATTTCAACAAGAGGCAAGCTCAATGCTGCTACAGGCAAGAAATTACATTAGCATATGATGATCCCTCATGTTTTTTTTTCCAAAATACAGAGGGGATCAGACATGGAAATGTAATAAGATTCCACAACAAACTCATCACAAACATACCACTTAACTCATGCAGACAATGTCTGACAAAATTGTACAATTACATGCTGTTTTTACATTGTCTGGTTCTTAAACGTGTGCCTTCAATGGTATTTCACCATACAACATGACCAGTGATTTCCAAATAGTCACCAAAACATACATACTTGTCAGTGTCTACAATACTCACACAGTCTCACACAGATTAATACACAAAGTGTACATTAGTTTTATTTTATCAAACCAGAAATATAACCCCACTCCAAGACAAAGCTTGATTGTCAAGCATGAACAAACATGCAGACAGGTCAATATTTTCTATAGCATTTTAATTCACTGGGTGAGGTTACAACTTGTCAGAAATTTCACACACAAATGTAGTCAATATGTGTGTGTGTGTGCGTGTGCGCATGTGAGTGTGCATATTTGTTTTTGTTTTTTCAGTACTGGTTCACTTTCAAAATATACACAGGTAAGGCATAGATCTCAATCGTGTTCCTCTTGTTCAGCAAAATGCTTCATAATCAATCAATTCCATACAAGCATAAGAAATATCAGTCTTTATTTTACAATGGATTATATTTATGCCTCTTTCATTCATCTTACATACATTCACACTGAATTTCAAGCACAGGAGAAGAATATAGGGCAGAGACAGGAATGGAGACAACAAGCATATTTGAAATATAAGCATTTAACCCATCCACTCCAATGCTCTAAGCCAAAATAGGCCTACCACCTACAAGTTCAGTACAGATCAGACACTCAACAAACAGCAGATTCGAAAAACTATCACACTCTTGTTAAGCAAATCACATCCCCATACTCATAGAGGCCTAAGCATCAAAAAAAGAAAATGGATGAAGGATCCTGGTCACTCCATCTTCGACATCTCAAATTTTGTAGTCATCAGTTCTTCATCAGAATCCAGCAATGTGGGTAGTGCCCTGAAAAACATAAACAGGTCTATACTACATACAGCTCAAAACCACTGACTAGGAAGCAGATACACATAGCCATCTCTCCACACACACAGAATGCAAGTCTACATTTAATATACAGAGAGCAGACAAGAATTATGACCACACGGATCTTACAACTTGCATAACAATGACTACACATACTTGCAAGTCAACAAAGACCTGTTATCTTTAATACAAACAACTGCAAGTTTGGGATTAATTTGCATTAGCACATGACTTTACTGATGTCATGGATCCGGCCTATAAACAGCAAAAAAACCTTTTTGAATGTGCCTAGTGTTCTTTATCTGACTGGGGGAAACATGTACTTATAACTGAAAATGTGAAATAGTGTAAGATTCCTACAGACAACCAATCTAAACAAGAAAACAAAACAAAACAAAACAAAACGAAAATACAACTGCAAGAAATTGAATGTCAACAGAAAGGCTAAGAAACAGTGAACAAACTGAAAATCAAATCTCCAAGTTAGAGACAAAAACTGACAAAAGTACCATACTCTTTGTTACATGGACAATAGTAGGCAGGCCCTTACAGAATAACCATTATAAACATCTGAGGTTTTAATCCCCTACATTCTTCATTACTTTCACAACTTCTGCGTGCACACACTCACACACAAGCACACACACTCATACACACACACACACACAAGCACATGCACTCACATACACACACCACACACACACACATGCACTCACATACATACACACACACACACACACACACACACATGCAACCCATCATCTCTCTTGCCTCTTTTTCATTATCATTTACGCACTGTTCATCCAGACTGTCTTATGATAACTTACTTATCTGCAACTGATGATGGAATGTTCTCCTCCACCCATTTCAAATCATCCTCCTGCACATACACAATTACAATTACCAAGCATTGGCACAAAACTATTTTCTACCTGTACTACTACTCAAATGCTCATGCCCAGTGTGCTTGTTTGCAGGCATGGGTATGCCTGTGCATGGGGGAATACATACATGTTTGTGTGTACCTGAGAGGTACAAAAATAATACAATGTTGTACTTATGACTATACAGAAGCCTAGGCCAACTAAAGTGACTTCATGATTGAACTTCTGATACGTGTGAGTATACAATAAACTCTGTTCAACTCGCGAAATGAAAATGCACATACACAGAACACACACTTTTCTATATCACCGCTCCAGATGAAACATATTTTTGTGCATATCCATGCAATAATCTCTCTCTCTCTCTCTCTCTCTCTCTCCACACACACACACACACACACACACACACACACACACACACACACACACGCACACACACATGGCAGCATTCTTATCTACATGCATGTTTGGCTATATAATTTGGACCATGAGCATTACAAATGATGTCTTCCTGTCTCGACCAGTTTCAGCGGCTAATGCTGAGAGGAATCAAAAGTACCCTTGACAGGGCCTCACGGTCCAGCCTTAAGCGCCCTCTACACATGTGCATGTGTTGCTGAAAGCTATGCTCAACTCATTCTGTAGCCCCAACCAAGTCTACAGCCCCACTGTCTACCATGGCAGCTTCAGTGCGGACAATCTGACATACTACTATACAGGCAAACATGTGTTAGATCATTATCAATATCATTAGTAGTAGCATTATTCTTATACTATTACAGAAGTCCAGCCAACTGCGCAAGCCATTTCAGAACAATAACCATCTCAAAACACACAACGCCTCGCTGACCCGCAAAAAAAAGCTGAAAATTAAGAATGCCTACACATATCAATGCATTTGCAAACATAATCTAAGAATACACCCCTGGTGTTTACCACCCTGCCCCATCTATCACCAGGGAATTGAAAACACAAATCTGAATACAACTATACAAACATAACTAAATACATTGAAACATATACATTTAAAAAAATGACTTAAAATTACCTAAAATTGCTTCTGTGCATTAATTTCTTATAGCCAAAAATGCGCTTAATATATGTATCCAATTATCAATCCTAATAGAAAGTATGTCAGATTTTAAAATGGTCCAGTAAAGCAAACATTGGTAGGCACAGATAACAAATAACAAAGGAACAAGGCAGAAACAAAGACAGTGACAAAAGAGAAAATTTCTAGCACAGAATTCCCAGAAGGTGGAGATACTGTTTAAAATACAAGAGCCCCTGGCATCCTCACCAGGGAATGTATCTTAGATAAAAACACTGGTACCGGTTTAAAGATTAGAAAGGGACTGCTGGATATATATGGTCACATTAGCCACTATGAATAAATGCCCCTAGAACCATCGGCTCTGATCATTCTGACATCCCCAAGGTAAAAGTCTATGAAGGGATTTTCAGAATGCCAGTAAGCTGCCTCCAAAAACTGCTTTCAGGGAGGTTTCTGCTGGAAAGCTGCATAGATGGCAATAGCTGTAACCGCATGGGCTCTAAGGTGCAAGTGACCCCCATCTTGTAAAGCCTGTTGGTAAGCTTTTGGGGATGGCTTGTGAGATCTATCTGAAAACAATGCCAACAGTAATGTCTTTATCAAAGTTCCAGGCAATGGAGATATGGAGCAGTTGTTCAGAGATGCAGTGATCCTTTTAATTCTGTCTTGGGACTGAAAACTGCTTTCGATCTTGGTTTATCCAAAACTGGGCACAGTGAGCAAATGTTCATCTCTGGAGAGGGATCCTGGTTTTTGGTTAAGCATAATAGAATCACCTTTCAGGAAGACATCATCTTCTGGGTTGCCATTAAAGGTATGACTCAAGAGCCTGACAGGTTCTTCGCGAAGGAAGTCTAGTATGATGCATCCCAAGCATTGCACCTCAATCTCTGAGGAGGAAGTTATCAGAAAGAGGGGCCATTAGATGAAATAAAGTACTAACATTAGCTGCACGGTAGCCTTTGACAGTGCTTGAGAATAAACCTGGGTTGGTAGAGAGATAGGTGAGGAAGATGCTGACTGACTGGTTGTGGATTATGTGGAACGACATGGTTTTGAATACACCAAGCAAGCTCCCACTCTGACATTTGTAGATGTAACGGGACTATAAAACAAAAACGGGCCTAAATCACCTATAATTGCTTCTGCACATCACATTTCCTTAGGCCCCAAAATACAGCAAAATATTTAACCAATTATTGGTCCTAATTAAAAGTACATAAGACTTTTAGAACACATAACAGTGAACAGACCAGCAAGGCAGAAAATGATAAAAAGAGATGGCAGAAAGCAAAGGAACAAGGCAGAAACAAAGACAGTGACAAAAAAGAGGAAATCTCTAACACATAATTTCCAGAAGGTGGGGATATCATTCGTACTGAAGGAGTACCCAGCATCTCCATAGGGAAAGTGACTCCCAAACCTTGTCTGTGTCTTTCCTTGGTTTATCAGCGCCAAGACGTCTCTCTGAGAAATTTCCCTGGCTGAAGCGCACTTAAGGCAGTTACGTTTTTTTTTTTCTGGCTGTAGTGTGGTGGAAGATTCTTGCGGAAAAGCCTGAGCCTTTCCCCATGCTGTGTGATGATTCTGAGGTGAGCAAAGGTGGAAAGAATCCTTCGTCACCTCCCTGTCTGGTGCACAACACAGAGATGAGAGGTTGTGGACGTCTCACCTGGTGACAGATTTTACGACAACCTCTGTGATGTAATGGTGTAAGACCTTGGGTGTGAACAGGGATGTGAAGTCTATCTCCATGGTTCGAGCTGAAGGAGTGGTGGATCTCTGGGATCTAGCACAGTCCTTCCTGTTTGATTTCAGATTCCACACTAATGAAATGAGGCACTGTTCACATGAAAGTTTCGTGAAGGACTTGGATCCTTGACAGAGTGGGGCTGTTGCGCAGTCTGCCGACAACCACGTGGGGATGGCGACTGGTGAATGGAAAGTGTGTAAGGGTGGCCCGATAAAAAGCCACAATCTTCTAAAGGGTGGCCCGATAAAAAGCCACAATCTTCTATGTCCAAGTCCCAGAACCACACTGAGAGCCTAGCTGACATGGGAAGCCTGCTCTCGAATACACCCAGTGCTTGTCTATGGGTAGGCGATCTGGTCTGTGACAGGACATGGTCTGGTCTCTTACCTCTCTCAAGTGTGCCTCGAGCCCTATCTTTGGCGAGACAGGCTCAACTCCTTCGATAACAGCAAACAGGATTTCTTGTCAAGCATCATTAGAGGACAGAAGACAGAGCTGACTGGGATCTCCACAGGGCACGGGAAGACTGAGGTAATCTCTCCCTCGTCTTGAGGCCAAAAGGTGTCCACTCATGAAGATGGATACTCCTTTGGCAAATGGCTATGGGGGGTGGGGGGGGGGGGATCAGGTATGCCACAAGGTTTTATCTCCCACACTTGCCTCATGCAAGCTTCCCCATTTGTGGACAAGGGAAGGAGGTAATCTCGTGGTGGCATATTGCCAGCAGTAATATCACGCGCACCACCAGTCTTCAGCAGGTCAGCCATACAGGTCAAACCCAACTGAAGAAGTTGTGTGTTAAGGTAGTGAATCATCCAGCACAGCATGTCTGCTGATGTAAGGGTGACACACAATGTCTTGTAAGAGAGGCATGTCTCATCAAGCTGTGGACAAGGGTCAGCTGAGTCTTCAGGCAAGCCTACAACCTTGCCAAGTTCCATCCACCATACACTCCCTATAGAGTCAGTTCTTGCTACTCTGAGGGAACCAGCACCATACTAGCTTCATTTCTCTTTGTTTCAAAGAAGAAATCAAGATGCATCTAGTTTCATGAATGCCATGATGCGTGGCAATGGAGTGTGGAGCGCTTCCAACACACAAACTCTTAATATTTGAAGCTTCCTGTTCTGCAGCAATTGAGCCCTTCTGAACAACTAAATTCCTAGCAGAACAACCAATTCTCCTACCCCTCCCAGCTCCTGTGAAGATTAGTGTTGCCTGCTCAGCAAGGGAGAGGTTTCTAAAACTCAACACTCAGGAATGAGTTTGACTGACACACAAATCAACAGAGCTATCCCTTGTGTCAACTCATGTGTCCGAGGCTGAGAGTTTGGTTCTTCCCTATTAGATTTTTAATTCCACAAATCAACCATGATCCATCAAGGAAGAACAAATCATGCAAAGACAATACAATGAAAGGTACTCAGCTATACGAGGCCACATTTAGACTGAACAAAGATGAGGCAAGACAGAGCATAAACCTGAACTAAGACAGACAGGTCAGCTGAGACACTTCCATTCCTGAAGACGGTGGCCACAAAAATTGACTGAGAAGGCTTTTACCAGCACAAGTACATGCACAGGGGGTGATAAGGGCTGGATCAAGAGGCCCTGTTAAGGCTACTTCCAATTCCTCTCAGTATTAGCCGTAAAAACTGAAGGAGATTGGGTGACGTATTGGCATCATAATGCTCACAGTCCTACCAGTATAATACATGAAGCCAAAAGAGAATTTTCCTATTACTTAAGACTGCTGGTGACCTATCAAACAAAGATTTCAAGAAAAAATGCATGTACTTTACAACACAACAGATGTTTGGTTCTTTGCTAGATCTAAACATAAGCCATGTGGAATATTCTTGTACCTAACTAGCAGCGTGGGCAAATGATAAATGGGCCACATTTAACAAAATCATAAAAACAAACATTACACACACACACACACACACACACACACACACACACACACACACACACACACACACACACACACACACACACACACACACACACACACATAATCCCTGTATCCAGCCACATACCACTTTACTTCTGGGATCTCGCTGCTTTGGTGATCCATTAGCAGCTTTCACTCCTCTCATCTTCATGCCATCTGTGCAGCAGAAGTAAAATTAAAAAAGTCAGTATGTGTAGACATGCTTAAGAGTAACTTAATGCCACGTAGTACAGTTCAGTCATATGAGCTGACAGAACTATCTGACCAATTCTTCAGTGACTGGTCTTCAGAATGCAATGAATATTAAACAATCTTACAACTGAAACGATAAGAAGATAATAAAATTTTACAAGTGGACCATTTGTGACTGGGCAACCAACAACCATTCGCCATTTGCAAAAAAGCACAAATCATGATCTGCCCAGCTGTTGTCAAGTCAGATTCAAACAGACCTTGCCCTATAAAGCACTGCTATGTAATCGGCGAAAACAATATACATAGGATAGGAAATGTTATCTTGCTGGCTCATATACCTCCATTTTCAAGTTGGGAAATCCAAATTCACACAAATCAGAAAGCTCTGTCCATCTATATGAATTATGCATGAGGTCAGCAGCCAACCACACTTTGCTATAGTCACTACACTGCAATTTTTGTAACTACCTCTCCGCAGATTTTTATTTTGTTTCCAAAATGGCTGACAATATAAAACTTAGGCTGGGCCAAGTGCTGTGAGAATGGCAACATGCTGCCAAAGATTTTAGCTATTTCATCACAGCAGATGTTGGACAAGCTTTACATGAACTGTAATTGACCCATACTTCCAACATGGAGACTACCAGTAAACAGGGTCAGGTCTTAAGAAAGTGGGAGAGTGATGAGGAGGTGGAGGTATTGTTTACATCACTCAGCAATTGGCAATGTATATTTAGTCAGTGATCTTGCTGCTCACATGCTTAACATGGCCAGCTTAAACAGGAAAATTCAGTGCAACACATGGTGATGAGAACTGCTAACTGCACTGTATTCTGTCTGCGTTTCTGTTATTGGGAAATGAAACATGAAAGTGGTGGGCATGGCAGTGTGAAAGTGAGTGCATGTGTCTGTGTGTTTGTGTATGTAACTATTCAGTACTATGTATGTACCAAGGGTTTGGAAACATATCTCCATTATTTTCATAGAAATGTTTTCTTAGAATATTTTGTTTTTTTATGCTATTAATCCATAATGTATGACAATAAACTGCATGAAATTTACTTACACCAATTTCATGAGCCATTCTTTACTAATCAACGTATCAAATATACTTAAAATTATCATAAATTGATGTCTGTTCACTTCCCCTTCAGAAAAGCAAGGTTATGATGACTTTCATGCTATAGTCTGCATGCCAAAATGTTTTGTGAATTATTACTCTATCCATGCAAACATCACTTGGCAAATGGCATACACTAGCAAAACAATGTATTTGGCAAGTTAATACAAACTCATAGAAATGCTAAGAAATGCTTGAATATTGGTCAAGAAGGGACAGAAGCGCTATAAAACTATCCAAAGTGTCTGTGCACATAATGTTACTTCCCTTTAACTGGTACCAATACACATAAAATTTCAAACCATCTTCGACATTAATGCAAGTGGATCAGTCAAGTCATACTCCATGTAGATGTATGCACAACAGGTCAAGTTAAGGAGTTTAGTTCAAAACTGATATATAATATCCAATTTCTGTTGGAACTAACTGAATTAAGTTAAGGAGTTTAGTGCAGCCTTTATATAATCCAGTTTTTGTTGCAATTAACTAAATTAAACTATGTAACAATCCAATTTTGTTGAATGTAAAAACTGCAAACAAAATGTACCACAGGGATGCAAGTAAGAGGGGGGGGGGGGTTCCTGAAGCCTGAAACAATTTTTTAGAAATTGTCCTAAGCCTAAAACACACTATAAAATACTTATGCAAGCCTGAAAAAGTTTGATAATCAGGGTTTGGGGGAGAGGGGGGGGGGGGGCATCATACACACATACATGTGTGTGTAGGTGTATATTATATACATAAATGTATTTTTGCATTTATAAATATGTATTATATATATATATATTGTATAAAATACAGCGTACTACTGCAGTTTAGTCTAAAACCTATAAATAAAACAAAAAATGAAAAACAGTTACAATGGCCTTCATTCCATCCATCTCTGACACTTTTTGAACTTGTGCATGTCGTTCTTGCACATGGAGGTGCCAAAGTTTTCTTTAGCAAGTGACAATTTTTTAACTGTGCTGAGTTGTCTACATGCTTGTGAGTGATTCCCCCCCATGCTCATCCCCTGCTTGAATTTCTGTGCAGTGTCTTGCTATACAGCACACATAAACAAGCACCCACAACATCAATTTTCTTGGACTAATTTTTGAATACATCCCCATTGTCGTGCCTATCTTCCAGGCAAATCCACCTCCAGCTATTTTTAACCAAGTCCTCCCTAATCTCAGCAAGCAGCTTACATCTTATCTTGTTAAGAACCTTACTTTCATTCTCTCAGGAAAATGGTGCCTTTTGTAACTTCACAACTGAAGAGCACTGCCAGTAGATGAGAGTTTTACAAACACACAACTCTATTTCCAATTTTTGCAGTCAGCATTTCAATTTGTTTTTTCTTTTTCATTGTTATACATCTGTGTAGCTCTCACTCTCTCTTGCTCTCACGCTCTTACTCTGTCTTCTTCCTGACAAAATCAAGGGGGAAAAAAGGGACTGCCAGTCACGTCTTAAAGCCGGAAACTATACAAATAAAATCTTGCTGAGCCACAAAAGTAAAGAAAGAACATTATCCAAGCCAGAATTCCAGCCTAGACCAGAAAACATGCACCCCTGTGTAATATAATCAATGAGAAAACATTACAAATTCAAGATTTATTCTTGATACAACAGCTTAACTATTGATATGAATGAATAGATTTACTGGAAAGTAAAATTAGTATTTCTTAAAATGGAAGAATACTTCTGACAACATCCACATTAAAAAAATAAATAAGGAAACGAAAGTCTTCCTTTATTTCCACAAATATCACAGATGATTGCAAACATCACAACACTGTCCAAGAATATGAGAGACCACAATGACAGAGGGATTTTACGAGTAATTCCTGTTCATCTGGTACGCCTACCATATCCAACTTACGCACTACGATCCACATTTGCTTATTTTTGACCAGACCTACACACTATCACCAAAAATTCAGTTCCAGGACACCTTTGGTGTGGCACCACAAACACCCCACCCTTAATGTCCATACTGTGCCAAAACACTACTTCCTCTTCTTCCATAATAATTACAGAGGCACATCACTGCTCAGTATCACAGGTAAGGTCTTTACCCAAGTGGTTCTGAAGAGGCTGCAAACATTAGTCCATCTGGAAAAGAGGTTTTTGTTTTTTCCAAACAAAATGGAGATTGTTAGAAAGGTCTGACTGTTTTGCTTTTGTCTGCATTGACAAATAAAAAATGTTTCCCTTATGACAAAAAATTAGAAAGGAAAATAATAACACACTCACCAAAGGCATCATTCATCATAGCATCTTCATCGTCTTCTTCATCAGCAGCATCCAACAGAGGAGAAAAGGCATACCTGCACACACCAAGGAATTGATATCAACCAAAAAACTGTATATTCACACATACCTCAAGAACTGATCTGAAAAAGACATTTAACATCATATACACCAAAACAAAAACCATGTCTAACCTGCTCAGCTTAGTTCTCTCAGTCTCTGTCATTGGCCAAAATTAATGAAAGATGTCAGTGCCTCTCATGTGACCTGCGTGCAACCCACCTCAACCAATCAGCGGTCTTATGCAAGTTGACTGTCTTGGCTTTTTCCTCCTTTAAGTTTTGTCATGTCTGAACAATCTGAGCATAACATAATTTTTGCTCTTATTGATCATGATTTGCACCCATCAGTCCATAATGCTCCTGTGGTTTATCAACCTAATGCACAGCAAAACAAAAATGACTGTGACACTGACTCAGGAAACAAATGTTCATTTGAACTACTGCTGGCTCCACAACCCCCATCCTTAATATGGATGAAGACGGCAAAGAAGATATGCACTACAAATGTTGGCATAACTGTTTTTGTGTACATCATGCAATTCAGCTGGAAGTGCTTTAAACTCATTTCCTGTGGATATCAAAGGATTTAACAGGGGATTTTATTCCAAATCCCCTTTTAATAAATACACATAACGTATCTTACACGTGCATAAACTCAGCGAATGCGAGACACCATACTAACTGCAAAATACTCGTCAGGGTGGTCGAGAAATCTTTACAAAGATGTCTGCCACCAGGTGCAGCTGTAGAACCTACCCCTATCCCCAATACCCGCTTCCAGCTCAAGTGACACTTGTCCCCTTTGGCGAAGAAGGTTAACTCACTGTAATGACACTTTTCTCCTCTACCTTGCCATCACATCCACATCCTGAGCATTTGTATCAGTCATTAAAAGTTATGTAATGAAATTTTTAGAACTGATCAATAACATCTTGGACTTGTTTGTGACAAAGTATGAAACTTTATTAATGAAAACTGGATGTTCTGGCTTAGGAAAAAATATCATATTCTGAGTTCAAACATAATGCATACTTACTTTTTCTTACTGAAGCAAAAAAACACCTATCAATTTACATCAGGAAGAAAGCTCTTCAGTGTTATATAGAACCGATACTGTTGTACGGATGTAAAGCATGGACAGACAAAACACAAAATCGGAACCAGATGGAGGCAGCTGAAATGTGGTGTCTAAGAAGAATGTTACGCGTTCAATAACAGTAAACAAAACAAACAAGACAGTCTTGAAGGAGGCCGACACAAGAAAAACATTAATGAAGAAGATTAGGAAAAGACAAGTAACATTCATGTAACATTTGATGAGGCAAGAGAAATTAGAGCACCTATTCACAACAGGAAACCTGAAGGGAAAAAGAGCACCAGGTAGACCCAGGGAAAAAATACTGGACAGACTTGTGCAATGGATGAAGACAGAGAGGGTGGGGAGATAAACTTGCAGTGACAAAGGATAGATTCATATGGCAGGCCATGATCGCCAACACCATGCAGCTGTGTCTTTGTTTCACCACTTTCAGTGACAGCTACAGAGCAGCTTTGTCAGTGCACGTTCAACCACACGCACATTACAGTTTAATAACATTTAATGAAGACACAAATCACAGTAAACACATAAGTGATTCTGAACATTTGCATTATTCTGAAGAAGTCTTTATGTGATGTTTGTTTACTTCTCATGCTTTAATAATTTAATTTTGTTTAATCTGTCTGAAAACTGCTGAGATTGTCTTCTCGATATCTTTATTCAATGTTTCTCTCTTTCCCAACAAAATTAAACAGGTGGCTCTCTGTCTACTGGGTGAGCAAACATAACCTTCAAACAAGTTTAAAGAAACACTTTATCCAAACCAACCAAAACCCAATGGCTTCCTTTCTACATAGAAAATACATTTAGAATATTCTTAAAAACACACAACAGAACATAAACACTTATACATCTACAGAAAATGCAGCACATCAACAACACATTTTTGGGTTTCCTGATAAAATTACATAATGAATAATCATTCTGCAAGTCTAAACTATAACAAACACAGTCCAAACAGAAGTAAACTATGGCCGCCTAGGCTAAACCAGAGGAAAGCAGAGTGGGAAGCATACCTCTGGTTGTTAGCAGTGGGCCTCCACAACAGCATGATGATGAGCAGCAGGAGCACAAAGAGCATGTGCCAGAAAGCCTCATCCACCCATAGCTGTTTCCAGTCCTGTGGGACATAAAACATCATCATCACAACATAAAGTTTGATGTCACATTAACAATTTTTACCTTCTGATTAGGTGAATGCTCATTTACATGTTCTAAGCACGCGCGCGCACACACACACACACACACACACACACACACACACACACACACACACACACATACACACACACACACACACACACACACACACACACATACACACACACCATCACCATCACCACACACAAAAACCTTTCAAATAACAATTTAACCAGGCGATCTAAGAGTATAGAACATTTTGTACCTGCACAATTTTTATTGTTGTTTAAAGCCCAGCTGACTGCGCAGACCCATCTCACATGAAAGTCAACAACAGCTCAACAAAAGTAACCATCACAATTAGACATATATACCATTAATATCTAAGTCACCATTAACCAGATGATGTAGCTGAGTGACAATGAAGCCAAACAACAACAACAACAAAAAGATCATGTGTTGTACATTATCTATACTGATAAATGTTTACACAAGCAATGTTTTCATTTTTTCAAACTGATTGACTGGATGTTAGTTTCAAATACATACAATATAACAAGGAGAGGAAGCAATAACAGCAACAATGACAGATGACAGGGTTGTACTGCCTTACCTTGATGCACTGTCTGAACTTGTGCTGAGTCATAGACCAAATCATATACGCCACAGAAGCTGCACAACATCATTTTGAAATGTTTTACTATCAGCTTCAACAAGCAGGTAAAATGAAAAAGTTCACACAGACACATAATATACTTGCTAAATTCTGCATATTGTTTGCCTTTTTTCCTGATCAGGCTACTATGAATATAAACAGAATAAAACTGAAACAATGCTTCTATTTTTGGATGGGGTGGAGACTGGGAGAGGGGTGTATGTACATGAATGTGGGTGTGTGTGAGTATGTGTGCACATATATGTATGATCATCTCTCTGTCAGAGAGAAAGGGAAAGGGAAAAATGTGAAATACCATAAGTACTATCCACTGATGCTATATAAAGCAAATTTAACCAGTTCAGTGCCTATAAGCCGTCAGCTGACGTTGCACAAAAGGTGTTGCTATATTGCCTAAGAGCCGTCCGCTGACGTTGCAGGAGTTTTCTGATTTTTCGTTCACAACTGTGTGAGCCAGTAAGCACACAGGAACGCTGCACACTGAGCTATATGTGTCTACAATATAAAAATAGGATGTAAATTAGGATACGTCATAGGGAAGACACCTTTATTGTCGCTAATGATTTGGTAACTGGACCACGTGAAGTGGAGCACAATGGCGACGCAACCTTCGACAAGTCGAACGGTGGCTCACGTCAGCGGACTTTCACGACTCTAGAGGCCGTTCAAATGATTTTATAGCATGATGACGATTGAGAGAATTTGTTATCTGATGATTCGCTTCAACATGAGGGTGGAGAAACTAACAATGACCACGCCGACATTCAACGCTTGCTGGCTGAATCGATGCAAGCAGACGATAACAAGTACGAGTCAGACCGCGACTGCCGTGGTCAGTGCGAGTGGCGAGCGCGCAGGCCGTGACACTTCGGACTTTGGACCCAACAGCAGTGAACGTGATGGTACATGGTGAGATGGGTCACGCATGTGTTCGTGGTGTGGAAAGGGGGGAAGATGAGAAGGGGGAGAGGAACAGGAGAGGTGCAGAGGAGCTGTGCCCCAGTTAGACGGCATGGCAGGGGGCGTGGCGATCAGCGAAGTGTTTCACTCATGAAAATCTGTTGGCCTCCAAATGGACAACAGTCAGACATTCCTCAATTTTTATGAAATCCAGGATTGAAAGTGGGAACCGGTGACCGTGTGCTATGCTTTTTCAAGCTGTTTCTGACTGATGAGCATGAGCTGATTGACTTATTTGAATAAGGATTCTGATTCTGGGCTTATTTTCTCTTGTTTTGATTGCAGAACCTGAAGAACAGAGAGAACCAATTCATGAGTGTCATGTAGTTTGACTGTTCAGTGTCTGAGTACACTGACTGTCATGTAGTTTGACTGTTCAGTGTCTAGTACAATCACTTTTATGTTTAGCGAAACCAGGTCTATCATTGATGGGAAGGTTACTTACTTATTTGTCTGCATGGGTTTAGTATCGTTTCATGAACATTTTATGATTTCATATGTTTTGTTTTCATTTATGTATGTAAACTGACAACAAACAAGTCATTTTCAGCTGTTTTTTTGTTTGTGAGTGTGTTGGGTATCAATCTGTAGAGATGGAAACTTACTTTTTAGACAACACAAAAAAATTATTTCCACTTTGGAATGCCTGGACAGGTCTTTGCAATCAAGCTAAGAGAAAAATAAGCCCAGATTCAGAATCCTCGTTCATTTTCCTTCAAAAAACACTTGTGTTTCTTTGTTGTATCTCTTACAGTTTCTGCACTAGAATTTTTTGTTAATTATTACCCTCGAATCCTCAAAATTCCCCGGCAATGGGGAAGCACATGTTTACGTTTTTCTCTGGCACTGAAAGGGTTAACCTTGTGCAATGTAACACACATTACAATATAACAAATTGTGCTCACACACAAATATAAAAACAAAATCATGAAAGCAACAGAAAGGCACAGACGAAGGGAACCAAGAAGTATAACTCACCCAAGACAGCAAATATCAGGGTATTGGTGAAGTGTCTATACAAAGTCAACTTCACCACATTACGACGAAGTCGCAGGGTTCGTGTTGTTTGAATCAGACTTGAAAAGATGTACATTTGTTAAAGAAAATAATGACATAATTTCATTCTGGAACTTAAATGTATAACTTTTCACATATAATCTGCAACAGTAACCAATCAACAGTGATACATGTCTCTCTCAATTTAACCCTTAACTGCTCAGTATAATAGCACTTTCGAATAACTGCTTGCCAGGGTAAAATTTAGCTTTTTAGGGTAGGTTCAATAAAATGGTTACTGCTTATTTATTTCTTGACAGATCTCTCAGATTTTTTGCATGTTTTGTTGTTATGCATTGGTCTACAATGTCCTGTCAAAATAACTTGATTATGTTGATAATTAGTATAGCAGAAACTGACATAACTACAAAAAATTACCAAAAAATAACAGCTTTCGAGTATACACAAATACACTGTGCCACACAAAATGAGTCAGAACATTGGAAAAGTGGTTTTACTATTTATTCAACATCAGCACTAACACATGACAGTCATATAAATCCCAAGGAATGTTGCTCTTGATCATAATCTGCTCATAATTGGGAGTACTATTTTTTAGGAAAAAAGGGGCATAATCATGCTTTTTGCAGTATGTTCACTAACATGTACATTACTCATCCACTTATTGAGTTATTTGTTAGATTTTTTGTGGACTTCTTCCTTATACCCTTGTTTACAATTTCACATCATTCTAATTTGATTTTGTTGGTAATGATGATGGTTCACACTAATAACATGTGATAAATCAGTTTTTGTTTTGTTTTCAATTTGAGAGTTTTAGAACAATTCAGCACATAAAAGCCCACTGAACAAAGCAAAATACCTTTTGGTGTTTGCTCAGCAATATTACAAACACCTGGGATTCAAACTGATGTCAATAAATGTCCCTCTGTGTAACAATCTGTATGTTACTGGGGGTACCCCAATTCTACTGGAAAGGGGCATAATTTTACTATTTGGGGTAGGTTCAGTACCGCAATCACTGCTTATTCATTTGTTGACATATGACTTAGATTTTATGGCTTCTCTTTCATTTTACCCCAAGTTATAATGCTATATAACAATAGTGTAATTTTGTTAGCCATTGGGAAGATGGCCAGGGATATAACGGATGGTGGTTTTACAGAAAATAAAAGTTTCTAAAAACATACACATGTTACAACACATAAAACCTGTAAAACACTGACAAAAACTTCTGTTAGTGTTTACTCAACATCACTGTAAGTACACAGTATGGTCCAAATTGTTATAGTATAATATTATACATATTGGTAAATGTTCAAAATGACAACTATGGGAAAAAAAAGTCTGAAGAAAAAAATAAACAATTGTCTGTTCAAAAAGAAAGACCCTCCCCCCACATACACACACACTTGGTATCCATTTGTTATCACATAAAACACTGTGGGAACTGTGTTAGTGTTTCTGAACATATTGTACTCACATTACTGCCATACTGTTCTATAGGAATCCAGCACTTGCGCTTGGACATAATCCTCAGGTTGTCTACATTCGTTACTTCATAACTTTGGGGGATGGTGTTCATTTTTTTGTCTGTCCAAATTGTGGTTCAAAGAAACACACAAGGGGATTCATTCTATACTCCACTTGGTCTTCTTTCACTGATGGCACTCAGTCTTGTCACAGCGTTCACAAAACGGTGAACACACACACAGGTGAGGAAAAAAAAATGCACTGTAGAATGGAAAACTAAGAACACAAAAACAAAAGCACAAAAAAGCAGAAGAAAATGAAATATATATAACTGAGGGGAAAAAAAAAACTAACACAGAACACCCTACTGCCAATACACAAACTTGGTGTGGTAGTCCTTGAAACATTGGCCTAAGCACAATCCAGGCTTGGATGGGCAGGAGGGGCAGTAGTAGCGGGATTCCTTCCGCACTTTTATTTTCTTCGTGCAGACCCGACACGGCTTGGTGGGGTTAGACTTGTTTGGTGTCGGTGGCAGTGGAAATAAAAAGTGGTGTGCACCCACCCTCACCTCGTCATCTGTTTTTCCCTCTTCCACAGCTGGCACCTGATCTGGCCAAATCCAAGAGGTGATGACACTCTCCAAAAAATTTAGGAAAGTGTTACAGGAGTCATCACCTCTTGACTTTTGCAAGATGAATGCATTGCAGGCTGCAACCTGCAGAAAATGGAAAAACAGTTTTTTTGTCCATTTCATCGACTTACGTGAGCAGTCATATGGGTGAAGCAGCTGATCTTGTTTGTCAACTCCACCCATATTCCTGTTGTAATTCGATGAAACAGACGGACGCATGTTGACACCCCGTCGTCCCCGGTGTGGAATGGGTGCCTCAGTGTGGCCATGCACAGAGGACAGCAGGTGCACCACTTTTGTGCTGTGGTACTTTGTGGCGACGATCTTGTTGTCACCACAAAGAGCAGCTGATGATCCGGGGTCCAGCTTCACTCCACGTAGCTCCTCTGGAATACCCCGGTTCTCCCGGACGGTGCCGCAGGCCAAGGTGTTCCTTTCCAGGAGGTAGAGGTACAGCCGCAGACTACTGTACCAGTTGTCCGTGTAGACATGGTAGCCCTTTTCCAGGAGAGGGGCTACCAAGTACAGCACCATCTTCTCGCTGGCCGAGAGAGTTGGGTTGTCTGCATTTACGGACTCTAGGACAGGCTGCACCTCATTGACGGGGTCCTCCTTTCCAGCATACACCTTGAAGCGGTAGCAGTAGCCACCACTTCCCTTGACACCGCCGTCAGACTCACAGCACAGGTATATTTTGATGCCAAACCGGGCACGTTTCAACGGTATGTATTGACGAAATATCAGTCTACCCTTCCAAAGAAGTAGACTTTCATCAACACATACCGCTTGCCGGGGCTCATACACCTCCTGGAACCTCTCATGCAGATGATCCAGAATAGGACGGATCTTGTAGAGCCGGTCGTACGCTGGATCACCTGGCACTGGCATGGCTGCATTGTTGTTGAAGTGCAGAAACTGAAGAAGAATCTGAAATACAGAGTAAACTTTCAAGATAAGTAAGCAGACCCACAACTGGGCACACACACACACACACACACACACACACACACACACACACACACACACACACACACACACACACACACACAGCCTACACACACACAACACACACACACATACACACACACACACACACAGCCTACACACACACAGCCTACACACACACCCACTACACAAGCACACACTGACAGTATCACACACACTTGAATATATAAAAACACCACACTGGTATAAAAAAGTGCTTTTGTCTTTTACAAAATGAATAAACTTGCATGGAAAACTTACACACAGAAAATAAATAATGCTTATGCACACACGCGCACGCGCACACACACACACACACACACACACACACACACACACACACACACACACACACACACACACATACACACACACACACATTCACACAAGCACACACTGACAGTATCACACACACATGAATATAAAAACACCACACTGGTGTACCAAAAAAGTGCTTTTGTGTTTTACAAAATCAGCAAACTTGTATGGAAAACTTGCAAACAGAAATAAATAATGCGTATGTACACATGTGCACTCACACACACACACACGCACATGCACACACACACACACACACACACACACACACACACACACACGCACACACACACACAGCCTACACATACACACACACACACACACACACACACACACATTTACACAAGCACACACTGACAGTATCACACACACTTGAATATATAAAACCACACACACACACACACACACACACACACACACACACACACACACACACACACACACACACACACACACACACACACACAAAATGAATAGTGGAGGGATGAAGAATCAAGTAGTGAAAAAAAGAAAAGAAAAAAAAATAGAGCTACTTGCCTGGAACCGGTTTCTTGTCATGATGGAGCTGAAGACTGGAATTCTGTACAGCACCTTCTTAGACCAGTACAGTTCAATTGAAGGTAGCCGCACAATGCCCATCAGCAGAACCAGGCCCAGAAACTTCCTCATTTCTGCACAGTCGACTTTCTCCCACTTGTTGGCCCTGGAAAACTGTGGAAGATTGGGGTGTGCCTCGAGAAACTGGTCAGCATACAGGTTTGTCTGAATGACGAGATGGTTGACTAGGTCAGAAAAAAATAATTCCAAATAGTCAACCGGCCTAAAATTAGCACAGCTGACCTTCAACCCCGGATTTCCAGTGAAAACTACACCAGGGTTGGGGTGCTGTGCATCAGCTTCTCGCCATTCTCTCACTAGCTGTTGCTGACCACGCCTCACGCCACGCCCCCTGCCGCTTCCACGGGGCCCTCGCCGTCGTCCAGACCCCCTACCACGTCCACGACCCCGTCCCCTCCTGACAGGAGGGGGTGCAGTGCTTGTTGATGGTAGAGGATCCCCCATTTCCTCTTCTTCACCCTCGCTAGCACTGGTTTCCCCACTGCTTTCACTGGGAGCGAACGAAGGATCCACGTCATCACCAGCACCTATCTCCGATAAAAGTGGATGGTGCTGGTTCCCATCCGTCTCCTCCTCATCACTGATGTCAGGATCCGATCCTCCCATGTCTTCTTCTCCACTGTCTTGATCGTTGAATATCTCGTCCAACACATCAAGCGCAGTGTACCGCTTGAAAACAGGTCGAGCCGACGACGTACTAGGTCTCGCTGCCATCTTGAATTCGCTAATCACTGTAACCTCTCAACTCGCGATTTGCATATCCTGTGGTCAGTTACTGGTGACGTGAAGGATATGGGGCTCTTCGCTGATATCAGCAACAGAGTTGGAAACATTTTGCGCAGTCATTTCTTGTGTAGATTTGCTCGCTTTCCGTGACGAGTTTACTACGAGTGGCACTCGTATACGGGCGTGGTGAATTTCGATTTTACTACGAGCGTTACTCGTACCAAGCAGAGAAGAGGTTAAGCATACAATTATGAAACAACAAACAGCAATGTTAATAATCTTAGTCTTACTTGAATGGAGAAAGCTGCTGACAATTACTACCTAGGCGAATCACAAGACTGCTGCTTAACCCTCTGACTCCCGCACGCCATCCACTAACTGCAAAAACTTAATCCCTTGACTCCCTCATCCTATTCCTGCAGGAAGCCGGTGGATAGGGTGAGAGAGTCAAAGGGTTAAGTTTTTGCTTTGCTAGCATGGTTGACATGGTCGACAATGAAGGATGCTGGTGGACAGGCTCAAGAGTTAAAGGGTCTAAACAGGAGTTTGCTGCAATAGGCTAGATGCTGCAACAGAGTTCTGTAACAAAACTATCAAACCAGCCACATTATGAATTGCACCTTACAATATTAATGCTTTGTAATCATAAACAGGAATACATACTAAATAGGAGTATTTAGAGCTCTTTACATACATAAGTTTTAATATAAGCACTAAGCACAACAAGAAAGATTTTTTATAACCTGCATGGCTGTTAGGGTGAGATTTTTAGAGCTAACATCAAAAGGGCAAGTTTAACATCTCTTAGAACCAGCATTATGGGGGTGACACCCTTTCCTCTCCATTACAGCCTTATATTCCTCATTTCTACAGAGGGACAGGTATCCATTTACATGTCAGATGGACTGCTCTACTGTGCATAAACCTAAATTTTTCAGGAACAGACACTTACACATCAAACTACCATATCATACCATCGTAACAGAATGAACCAGTCACTAAAACATAAGGATATCCACCAACAAATAATGGCATCCAGAACAGCCAGAGGAACAGCTGCCAACAAGAACTGATTGGACTGGTCTGCCTTGGGCTGAAACACATACACAAGGATATCTATTTTTTCTGGACAAATCAGTGAGAATCTGAAATAAGTCTTAACTACATGCATTGTATTCAACTGGTATTGCTTTATTTCTAACCTTTTATACACCTATAACCACAGATTACTGAAAAATCAAGAGGCATTTTCATACTTGTTCAAGTTTCAGGCACAGATTTTATACTTACACACTGTCTCCAATGTTCCTACAACCAATAAAATGATGCTTTTATGTTTGCAGAAAGTTCTACAACATATTCAATACATACATGTTCTCCTTTCATGTTTGCAGAAAGTTCTATGACAGACTCAATTCATACAAGTTCTTGTGTCTACATTCAGGCTGCATATCACAATCATGCAGGTACAAACACGCACACACACACTCTTCTTAATTACATCTTGCAAAGTTTTCTCACGGGATCCATCACTATGTGGTCATGTTCCAAAGCATGTATATAACACACAAATATATACACAACTAGTTATATAAATGACAAAAATAAGAAAAGAACTCACACTGGTGGCTCGCATGCTGCCTTCAATAGCTGCTAAAATGAAAAACAGGCCGCCCACAAAGAGCACCTTGTGGAATGTCTGTCCTAATCGAGGCCTGCAATACAAATCAAACATTTTCCCATAAACACTGAAGTTGTTGCACCATATACATGCATACAGAAGAGTGAGAGACAGACAGATGGACATAGCAAAACATATGGGGAAGGGGAAGGGGTAGGGTCCTTGCAGGTTTCACTCTTTGGTTGTTATGTAAATACTCATTACTGTAAGCGGTTTTGGAAGTGTGCCTTGCTCACTACCCTGCTGCTTTGGTTGTAAAATGGTACCACCACAGGCATTCGTTTTTACCACAGACCATCAGCGACATCACTGGAGTTTCACTGGGGACAATTCAAATAACATACACATACATCGTCTTCCTGTGAGAAAGTAGCCAACTTCCATACTTTGTTTAGTTTAGTATTATCTGGACATAAAGTAAGGAAGTTTTTTTCTCAGTTATTTTCACACTTTAAGATGGAGGAGAAGACATGGAGCAGTTTTCAGATGACAAATCATATGCAAATCCTAGTAATGATTTCAATTTACTTGAGCTGACAGAAGAAGCGAGGGCAATTTTTAAACCCTGGTTGCCAAGCCAGACAGCTAAAGTGGCAGTGGAAATGATGTGGATGATAAAAATCTACCACTGTTTTATCACAGGCACCCGAATTTTGAATGGAAGCGGAAACTATATGCCACCACTTCCACATGAAACAAACCAATCAAAGTAGAGCAGGTGACTGAGCTAAAATCACAGTAGAGCAGGTGACTGAGCTAAAATCACAGTAGAGCAGGTGACTGAGCTAAAATCACAGTAGAGCAGGTGACTGAGCTAAAATCACAGTAGAGCAGGTGACTGAGCTAAAATCACAGTAGAGCAGTACTAGATAAATCATAGGCAGTGCTATTCACTAACATGGAGCTAATGTTTCTAGATATGCTTCATAATGATTTTCTATTTGTTTCTTTCTTAAACATGGAGAGTATCCTGGAAGAATTGACAAACTAAGCAAATGAAAATGCAGGAAGGACAGAGAGCCAGCAAACAACCAAATATATTGGAAAGAAAAAACAGTTGATGAACTGGAACCGCACTACAGTTTTGTGATTATCAAAAAATAATCAAAACAGCTGGTACTGGTAACAGGGAAGTAATCATTTCTTGCTCTAAACCTGATTTGGAAACATGAGTTTTAAATCACTAATGTCCACTACAAAGGTGATCCCAGAGACATACAAGGACATTCTGACACCAGGCAATCGAAAAAACTATCAGGCAAAAATAGAAATGACAGAACAGATGAGAGCTGACACACAAAATAAGATAGTGATCTTTTTTCTTCACGCAATTTTCCCGGGTGTGTGCATGCCTGTTGTTCTGATGGTTTGGCCCACACACTATACAGTCTGCATACATCATCTTTGGTGAGTTACCCCACCATGTTCACAGTCATACTCATTTTTCAGGAGGTGCATGCTGAGTACTTAAAAGTTTCCATAAGCCACTGCACACTGACACAGCTTACAGTATCTCTAACATATGTATCCTATGATATGTGTACATGAATGGGATTCCAGGCAACAGCAGGTCTACATATATGCTGTCATGGGAGATACAAAAAATCCACCCTTTACCTGCTAGACAGGGTTGTACTCAGACCCTCCAATCTGAAGTTGGACATCCTAACCACTCAGGCACTAGATCAGTCAGACAGTGAATAAAAAGAGCAGCACAAAAACTACAGCTCCAAGTACAGTAAGTGTCTCAGATTTTACAATCTTCAGTATCAGACTGCAGTTTAGAAAAAAAAAAGCAATAACATCAGTCATTAAAATAAACAAAACCAAATCCTTATCACATGCCTTTAGATAGAAAGAAATGCAATGTCTGGGAAATTCTGTAGATGCTTCCACACACACACACACACACACACACACACACACACACACACACACACACACACACACACACACACACACACACACACACACACACACACACACACACATACACACACACAAAGTCATAAGACAGCAAACAAATCAACCAAAACTTTAAAGGATACAAGGCTACACACACAATTAGACTCACTTGACAATGCCAAAGCCAAGACTGACAATAATGACCAGCATCCTTGCCAGAGTTCGTTTCAGGCAAGACACTAGCTCAGCAAATATTACTGCACCATGCACTGAAAATCACACCCACAGTTTTAAATTCAAAACATTAGTGGTAATATGTATGATATGTAAAGCACAATATCTTATCTTCAGAAACAGTACTAGTGATATGTAAAACAGTTTCCATATTCGTTAACATGTGATATGTATATGTAAAGCATAGTTTACCTTCAGAACAGCAGAAGCGATCTTTAAAACAGTTCCATATTCATAACAGTAGTAGTGATATTACACACAAATCTACTGGAGAGTGGTTCCATACATCATTTGGAGTTTGTCAGGGCTGCCTTCTGTCCCCCCCCCCCCCACCACTTTTCAATGTATTCCTGGAATGCATCACTACTGACATGTTTGAATATCATGTCAGCACAGCCTGCACTAGAGGAAAAATCATCACAAACCTTCACTTCGCAGAAATTGATGGCCTGGCAGGCAGTGAGCAAGAATTCACCAAGCTCATTAAAGGCTAGATGAAACACTGACAAGATATAACATGAAAATCTGCACTGAGAAAACCACATTGATGGACAACCACAATACCACAACCACTACTGATATAACTGTCCATGGACTGAAGCTAGGATCTATTCAACTGTAATGAGGGATCCAAGCCAGAAGTCCTCTCAAGTGCAGCAAAGACAACCACAGCACTGTCAAGACTGAAACTTGTATGGAATGACAAGAACATATCCATGAAACACAAGATCAGCATGGGTGAAAGTGCAAAAATCTCAATCCTGAAACCTTAAATTTCCACATCCTCTAAATATTCCCAATCCCGAAAACCTGCATCCATTCCTGAAGCAATGGAAACATTGGACATTGCAATCTGTCATACATGGCTTTAATCGCAATACAATATCTGCACATGTGAAAAACAAATTATGAGCAACAAACCATGTTAGCAACATCTTACCTTCGGCAAAATAGAACAGTCTGAGGTTTCTTGGTCTACACACACACACACATAGTTCCAGCTGCAGATGGTAAGTCGCAGGCATTGTTTTGATAATGATAGTTCAGTCTGATCATTTTCAACTTTTCAAAACTAGTTACCAGTAAGCATTATGTACAAAATTGTTCTGATGTCATTAAGTTCTTGAGTGTCAGGGTTCTTCACACTGTGAACAACTCTCTTCACATGGAAATTTAAGTAAAGGAAGTCCCGCCAAACAAATCTAAACTACACCACTTTAAGTCAATCAATCACATCTAAATTTAATTGTACTTGTCAGTATGCACTTGTTTACAGTGCACTTAATCAAATAAATCTCAAATTTTCTCTTGACAAAAGATCTTATGTCTTTCAGCTCTTCTTCAGCTTTTTCTCTTTTTGCCTGGCCTGACGTATGTTTATCCTCTACTCCCACCACCAGGCCTCCCAATGGCAAATGAAAAAAATCCCTGAAAATGTAGGGGGAGGGGGGGGGGGGGGTTGGGGGCATGCTCCCCCAGAATATTTTTTGAATATAGATGCAAAATAGTGAAAATGGTGCAATCTGATCCTATCTGGAACAATTTTGGGCTTGTTTGTGATCCTTTATACTAAAGCAATTAATTTATACACACTGGTGTCAGATGTTAAGAAAAACAAGTTGTGTATTTTTCTAACATGTGCTCAAACAACATTAAGTAACAGACTGAACATCTTCGCCGTTCTTATCAGTTTTTATCTCATCTGCTACTTCTTTGGCTCGAAATGGTTTGAAAGGCTGTAGATGCCTGCTCGCCTATAGCTAATTGACTTTGCAGAGGCACAAGACACAGTAGGCTATGCCAGCCTCTGCTATTTTTGAAAGCCATGTGCTTATTTCCACGACCTCGATTTATCATGAAACTCACTCCCAACAGCACTTATTTTTGCAGTCTTTGTCAAATGTTTTTCCTGAGGCAGACCACCTGTCCAGAATATTGACTCGAGACATGATCACGCTCCTCAAAAGTTTTGCAGTTGGCTCCGAGGACAAGCCGCACTTCACAGGAAAAAAGGTACTCCAGAAGTGATTTTAACAGGAATTGATACCCGATTTATCCCCCTTCCCAATGTTTCATCGTCAGCTACGAGAGAGCTTCAGTCTGACAAAAGGCCTACTGTTTCGTAGAAGAAAGCACATGATTTTTTTGTCAAAAGCAGCCTGTGGATTTTCTCAGATTTCTGACAAATATCGGAAAATTGGGAGCCCTGCACCACCATTTTCAGCAGCTTTCTTTGCAGATATAGTAGTACTACTAGTACTAGGGAGGGGGTCAGCATTGCTGGTACAGGATAGGGTGCACATGCGGTGGTTTTGGTGGCACACCTGAATGAGATTGCCTCTTTCAAACTGCTGCTCACACGAGTGCTGCGTTTCCAGTGTTAAACTGCACATGCGCGTTAGTGTTCTCGATTCTCTGAACCCATATGTTTGCCAAGACACAAGGGGAAATTCAATACTTCCCTACACTTTCCAACAAAAAAAGAAGAAGTTTCAGTTTAGCTGTTATCATCTGCATTGTGCCGATAAATGAATTCAGGTGAGTTTGGAAACACCTGTCTGACCTTGCCCCCCCCCCCCCCTCCTCCACTTTTTCTTCTATTGGGTGTGTGTGTGGGGAGGGGGGATAGTAATCAGGATGCTGAGTTGCCAGTCCGGAAAACTCTTTTGCCAATGTTTTCAATCCAGCATTCCGAATCATTCTGGACTACTTTCACCCATGGATCAGGCTCCCACGTGATCTGGTATATTTCATTTTCCTGTATGCATATGAGACATGGACCCTCATAGTACATTTAGAACGACATACCCAAGACATGGAAATGAGATGTTCACCAATAAACAAGTGCATTAAACTATCACAGCACACTGGACCATGTGAAGATCTGCTGACATCAAGTTAACAAAAGAAATCTGCATGGTATGGCCCTTTAACAAAATCCAATGGCTTTGTTAAATCAATCCCTCTGGGAACTGTCATGAGAGGGTGATGGAGAAGAAAAGATATTGATGGACTGACACAGTGGAATGGACAGAGAAAAGAAACCATCTACAGATGGCCAGGCTTTGGCATATGACTGATATAACTGGAGGAATCAAGTGAACACTTCTTTGGTCCAGCGCACCAATAACTCTTCACAAAGTTAAGGGGGCAAAAAACAAGAAGTAGTAATATATAAAGCACACAAAGCAAGCTTCATATTCAGGACAAAAGTAGTGATGTGTAAAGCACAGGTCCATTTTCAGAACAGTAGTAGTGGTATGTAACAAATTTACAAACTGACTTTCTGAAGAAAAAACAATAACTTGTTCACAGTGGTGATACATAACAAACCTACAACAACACACATTCAGAACTAGATGTATCCACTTGTTCAAAGCAATAAACTGTACAAATAAATTCTTTAGACGTGCAGCAATAACTACAGCAATGACACAATGAACTTATGATCACTCATACTTGAAATCAATACAAAATAGATGAAAGCTGTCACTTACAGTGAATGAATGGATCTCAGAAAACACAGAACTATGTTGTTTTCCTTCTTCCAGTGTCATTTTGTGCAGTTTTGGGCAAAAACATACAAGTATGTTGCCATTCCTTTCCTGAAGCTCAGTGCACACAATGTGCAGGTGTCCTGGCCATTGTTTCCCTGGAAATCCTCTGCCCACGACCGTGAAGTAGAAACTGATTATGGTACAGTACTCTGCCTTTGCCTCCTAATTCATCCATCCCCTACTTCCAGGACTTATGGTGCCCCTTCTCCCCCGATAGTATTCACCGCAGGGTTGTGAGACCATTTCACAGAAGTATAGGTTCACCCTATATCCCAGCCTCACCTAGAATACTGCCACCGTTCTGTCCATGACTGCTTATTGGTTATTTGCAGCTAACCCCCATATCTAAGGATCATTCCCGGTGATGCCAACAGGTGAGACAGGTGAGGGGAAAGATCTAGGGAGGAAAAATCCTTGGACATTTTCCCATCAGATCATCTGTTTTTGTCATTTTTTTAATATAACTAGCATAAAAGTCTTAATACAATGGAATACTCTTTGTTGTTGTTGTTTACTTTTCAGCATAATTACAATATAAGTGAACTCATAACAATATAACTGAACAGTCATATCAATACACAAAACTCAATGGTTTTAAAATACAATTCAAATTTACACCAACATGTTTTGCAGGAGCACAGCATACACCATGCTTCAGTGGTATATGTATTCTTGACTCTTAGCAGACTGGTTATCAGTCCAATTGACAAAACTTACCTGACTGTCCAGTTTTGTTGATGTTTTCATATTCAGCAAAGAACACCGCTTTCTCCAGCATGCCTGTCAATGGTCAACAAATCAAAATTCTTGTTCGTACTGAGCTTTATCAAATTGTATTGCCCCAAATAATGTGACAGCACACATTAATATGCAGACACAATGCATGTATTACAATCTAAATAATCCCCCAACTTCAAAAATAACACTTATCAATACCCTTACCTTTTCAGCAGAGACACAAAAATAGCAGAAAAGCAAACAACATGAGCACACACGGAACATCATAGACAATGTATAATGTCAGTGAAAAAACAACACCACACCAAACCAAAACAAGACGCACAAAATCAGTCTTCTGATAATTAAAACAGCAAAAAAATCCGGCTGTAACACACAATTACATACACAGTTTTTGCAACACCAAAAACTTCTAAAATTACAAACACTGTAGACAAAGTATAGACCCTTCTTCATACACACACAACAGCAGAAAAATCAGGCACTACAAACAATCGAGTCACAGGCATACTAGTAAAGCCTAATGCTACCAATGACTAAGACAACAGAACTTCTTTATCTGTGTGCTTGTACTATCATAAGTTCCACAAGGATAAAGAACTGATGGTCTATAATAAGCAGGAGGCCCTGAAGAGAAGAAATGCTGTCTGCCTCAAGGTCTCCTTCATGTTGTCGATCCAGGCTTTCTTTGGTTTGCCTCTTGCTTGCTGGATTCACTTAGTAGGTTCCGTTCTGGTCAGATGACTGAATCACTTGATTCCAACAGAAACTGTCTCTTCAATAAACGTTTTGAGCAGAGAGTGAAAGATTTATGTCTTGCATGTACTATGTACATAAGACTGCATGGAAGAAGTTCTGTTTAGTTGCAGATGATTGTGATTTGCTTTTAAGAAATCTGCGTTCTGCACAGACCATTCTATCTACATTCTATCTAGCAATCTGTATTCTGCATAGAATTTGTCAGTCTTCTTTCCTAACATTTATAATGATAATGGCAGGCTTTAAGTACTAAAATGTTATGAGCATGATATAATAGTAACAATAATACATTAATACCCAAACCCACCATACTTTATGAAATGACCTTGTCCTTTCCATTTGTTCATAGAGTTTTCTATGTTCTGACCTATTGTCATGCTTGTTCTTTTGAGGAAGGTGTAATAGGTCAAAACAAATACAACTCCTCAAACAACCAATTTGACAAAGGATCAAGTCACATCACACTAAAATGGTATGTAAACATGACTTACCCAACAAAATGACTCCCCCAATCCAGAACTGTACTCGGAGAAGGTCTCGCCAATTACAAGCCAACAGCACAAGCCACACCAGGCCGTACACGATGTACACAAGTCCCATGACGCCATAGAAGATCAGCAGTGGATAATCCATGGCAGAGATGAAGTTTTCATCACCATAAAACATGCGGATGGTCACTGAAATACACACACAGACTTGACTAGAAAATGTGTGTTTTGCACCTCGATTCAGGTCAATAACAGTGTCATGGCTAACCCATGACTAAGAGTGCCAAATCTTGGCCACAACAGTTCATGTGTTTAATTCCTGAATCAAGAATATTTCTCCCATATCCACTGACTTTTACTGTATCCACTAGACTTTGAATGAATGACTGGGTGAGACTTACGTTACGTACAGCATGCATTCAGCAAATTTACAAAATCCCACGACAACAAAGGAGTCGTTCCATGAAAAAAAAAAATCCTTGGCTAACTTCTGTGGGAGAAAAATATACTCTTTAACGTGGAACATTACCCATAATGGGGAACACGGCACAGCCATGTGGTGACACATTCTTCTTGAGACAGTAGCCTGATTTCCATAAAGGAGAGTCTGTTTTGAAAGAAAAATGTAGATGAAATAAATTTGGAGTTTAAAGTTTGTTCAAGAAGAATTCCTCACATTTGAACAATTACATATATATGCACTCCACCCAGATCTGCCAGCAAGTATCCAGAAGACTCTCTAAGCCTGCACAAAATCCTATGCACTGGCAAGGACCTGAAATGGGGAAAGGGAAGAGAGGGACCTACAAAACAATAAGCTGACACTACAAGAATGATAGCAACAGAAGGATGGGCAGCAAATACGCCAGTTTTCAATGTTGCAGACTAGGACTAAAACTGATATATCAACCTTGAGTTCACAGCTCTACCAAAAAAACAAAAAAAACACCATCATGCAAAAAAACAAACAACTATTTGTGACAGTAACAGATAGAAACCACACACCAGTAAGTGCAGAAAACTGATAACTGAAAAGAATAACAACAGCTTACAGCATACACATTGAACATGACTGACTAAAGACTTAAATTTTCCACCACACCTTTCAAAATGACGGTGGGAGAAGAATCTGCAGAATAAACAAGGAATACCTGATGATGTTTGTTTGAATTCTTCTTTCTCAAAAATACATCCAAATAGTCATTTTATCAGAAACTCAAGAGCCATAACCATACTAATATTAACCATGATATTACAGTTCTACTTGTTATACTGTGTTTGGGAGGGGTGTGGCTGGATATGAGGTAATGATTTACTGCAAACAGAAGAGAGAGAGAGAGAGAGAGTGTGTGTGTGTGTATGTGTATGTGTGTGTGTGTGGTGTGTAACTATTTAATGGTTTGTTGATTATACCAAGACTTTTGATCGAGTAAGACATGAAAAACTGATCAACCAAATGGAAAGGCTCAATACTGATGGAAAAGATCTAAGAATAATAACGAATATGTATGTATTGGGAACAAACTGCAGCAATAAGAGTAGAAAATGATATTGAAAGTTCTTTTCAAAATATCAAAAGAGGGGTTAGACACCGATGTGTTCTGTCACCAAATTCATTTTCACTTTTCAGCGAAACCATCATAAGAAACCTAGAAAAATGGCCTGAGATAGAATTTCGAGGAAAAATGATAAAACAATATTCACCATGCAGATGACACTGTTCAAATTACATAAAATGAAACATATCTAAACAATAGAAAAATCTTTTGAATATAACAGAAATAACAGATATAAAGGACTACAGCTAAATTCTAAGAAGACTAAAGTCATGGAAGAAAAAAAAAGAGAATACAACTTCTTTATGATATCCATCCATGTAAAATAACAACAAATGGTACAACACTAAGACAAGTTGGTAAGTTCAAATATCTCGGAACAGTCATCTCATCAGACAGCAGATGCATGTTAGAAATATCCAGCAGAATTGGCCAAGCTAAGACAGCATTCAAGAACATGAAAGCGTTCTTACCAACAAACATCTATCAATTAACATCAGGAAGAGAGTTTTTTTCAGTGTTGTATTGAACCAAAACTGTCAAATGGATACAAACCTGAACAATCAACAAGAAAAGTCAGAACAAGATTGAGGCAGCTGAAATGTGGTTTCTAAGAATGTTAAGAATTCCATGGGCAGCAAAGAAAACAAATGAGGTAGTCTTGAAAGAAGCAAACATAAAAGGGACATTAATAAAGAAGATTAGGAAAAGACAAGCAACATTTATAGAACATTTTATGAGGCAAGAGAAATGAGAGCACCTAGTCAAAACAGTTGACCTAGAGGGAAAAAGAACACCAGGTAGACAAAGGGA
>CM060308.1:22819839-23022339 GCA_030674185.1 Monoplex corrugatus | reverse complement strand
CTGGTTGTTGGGTCTTGAACAGAAATTCTGGTAAGGAGAGTGATCTCCAATTCTATGGAATCCATCTTCCCTCACTCTGCTTAGAGCGTGAATTTCGCTGCAACAGCAGGAAGTAGCTAGAACCAGCAGAAAGGCCGTTTGTCAGAAAGGAATGAAAAGGGAATCACCACAGGGGTTCAACAGGAGGGAGCCTGAATGCATCTAGGACAAGAGCTAAGTCCCATTTGGGAATCCTAGAGGGAATTGTAGCTTCTTGAGCTGATAGGCCTCCAGAAATTTCTGGAGAAGGAAGTCGTCCAAGAGGGAGTGCCACCCCCAATTGTTGTATGGTTGTACAGACTGCAGATCTGTAACCCCTTGTGGTGCCAGAAGCCAGGCTCTCTGACAGAGAGATAGGAGATTTAATTAACCAGCTCAACTGCAGATGGAGTGTGGGGGTGGACCTGGTTGAAGTTGTACGAGAGAAGCCACCTCTTCCGCTTGGAGCTGTGAAGTGATTCAGTGTTTTCTACGGGTGATGTCTGCTGCAGTGGCTATTATCAAACTTGATGACGCTGACCAGTGACAAGTAATCTGATCAAAATATGCTATTTACTGAATAGAGTAAGCAATAACATATTTGAAATATGTTCTCTGTGACTGAACCAACAAATGAATTTTTTATTTACCAAATACAACCATCGCATTATAGATAAATTATCAAACACTTTTACTGATCTGTCAATGTTAATATTACATATTTAAAACAGGACTTAGTGACTAAAATCTAATTGTCAATCTAAATTTTGCTTTGACTGTAAGGCATTGTCTATCTTTGATTGAAGTCACATTCACAATAACAGTCATGCACTGTGCTCTCACAAGATCCCATTCTTCTCAAAATTGTGAGATATAACTATAAAGTAATTGACAATTTACATAAGAAATGAACAATACCTCTATCGCTTGGTACTGAAATCATATTCCACGAAACTGAATCCATATTGTCATGATCAGCACCATCAAAGTCTACATATTTGTGATGGAGCATGGGAACACCCAGATAAAGACCTGTCTGCATTTCACTGCTATGGCTGACCAAAGATGGGTAATGTCAGAATTACAACAACAGAGAAATTTTCCCATTTCTGAATCTTTGACATCTCATCTTCAATTTACCAAAGGTTTATGGCAGAAAGTATTCTAAAAAGCACTCTAAAATAATTTTTGACTTTTCAGAATTTTTATAAGCTTTTGTCAAAAATGTATTCACAAAGTTCAAACATATCAATAAAGAAAACTATCATTTTGTTTTTTGTATGCAAACTGATACACTCTGAACTTTTAAAATGCATGCGAAAATTCACAAACGAAAATTTTGCAGTTTAGCCTGGTTTTCCTACACTGTCACATTATAAATGTGAAACATTTTATTATTTTATTCCTGAGGTTTCTCCCCCCTCTTTTTGTTTTTCTCTTTTCTTTTCTGTTCAAAAATACTGTCTTTTACAAGCTGACTTACTCTATTACATTTAAACACCATATGGCAAAGACAATCTTTGCAGTCATGAACTGTAAGAAATGATGGTCAGGCCTAATCAATGGTAAGCATATTTAATATACTCACCGAAGACACACGGGTCCCAGCAGTCTGAGCCTTTGCTGATTCTGGTTTTGACGCAGTAGACAGATTCTTATCTGCAGCAAGGGAAGGATGGTTTTGTTCGTTTAGAGCTGAAGTCTGTGGCTGAGGTTCCTCTCGTTTTTTCCTTGAAGATGCAGCTGAAGAAGAAGCCACGTTGGAGGCATCTGAAGGATTCTTTTGATTAGCATCAACAGAAGACCCCTGAATAGCTCCTCCTTGATCTGGGGAGGCTGGAGGGGCAGCTGGTGGTGCCCCCTGGGCATCTGAAGATGCTGTTCCACTGCCTTTTTGGGATGCACTGTCTGGGGCTGGGGCCGCTGCAGCACTGGTCTCTGTTGTGTTCTGAAAACATTTGTGATCTAGTGATTTGATATAAGTAGGTATCGGCAGCCAAAAAATAAACTTCTGAAAAGGTTATTAACACTATATTTCTGAAAAGTACAAGAACAGATAAGCACAATGCAAAAAAAAAGTAAGTCTCTAGCTATATTAGGTCCAGAGATAATGGCAGTTTACGTACGTTTTCGCTAATTGTGAAATGTAGCAAGTTTGCAGGAACCTAAATTTTCCAGAGTCCTCAGACAGAGAATGTCATTCCTGATTTTAATTCTTAACAACAAAAACTAAATAAAAAAGCAAGCATACAAGCAGATCTGTTCATACATTTACACAGCAGTGCTGCAAGCTTCATAAATACACCATTTTGTCCATGTTCGAAATTGCATGACAAGCCATTTTTGCACCCCATTACACAAAAATAAGAAGATAGAATTGGCTAGAGTTTTACTTTTTCTCAGAAACAATGTTATTGTATGAAACTTACACTTTTGGGGGCAGCGTAAAGTGACAAAAGTCATGAGTCATATGGCTCCAAAAATGGCAAAATATCTCATTTGAATGATGGAAAAAGCACGGTTCACGTACCAAACCAAATTAAAACGCACATATATCACTTATGTTTTGATGGATTTCCTTGAAATTTTTCATGTGAATCAAATAGACAGAAATTTTGCATGTGAATCAAATACAAAGCTATAGCTTCACTCTTTACAAGCAAATGTTGCTAATACACAAGATTTTAAGATTTTGTGTGCATGTACTGATTTAGTCTAAAACAATGTGATCCACAGACGACTTTGTATCATACTGGCACAGAAAGACATCCTTCTCAATAACATAATGAAACTAAAATGTGTAACAGCAGAAGATACATGCCTGACAATGCAGTATATGACTTACAGCCATTTCTATACTCATTCCTAATGTTTATCAATAAGTTATTTTCATCAGTTATTTCGCAGTAACATGCATCTTCCCATATCCACAGACAAAGAAATTTTCAATGTCTGGTCTATCTACTGAAAATCTCTCCGCTTCTTTTAAAACTGTCTCAATTTTTGTCTTCAGATTAAGTGGAATTTTGTTTTAATACATCAAAATCATAATATTTGTGCTAGTACTCAGCCAGAAATTCAAACCGGAAGTTGGTCGGTGAGTGCATGTCGTCTATCAGATCAGATTCGACAATGTTTATCATCGCAAAGAAACTGCAAAGAGCAGTTTTGCACAGTCACATACGTGCGCACGCATGCACGCAGACATTATCAGAACACTATATAGCGTCAGGCAAACATGGACACATAGCTCCACAAAGTCCAGTGAGCCTTTCTAATGGCAAAATATAAGAATACTTTACTCTCAAAAGTAATAGCTGGCACAAATTAAAGAAAATACTTGAGAAAAAATTCAGATTTTATTTCTATTTGTTTTCAAGGCAATGATGATTTTTTTGTGGATGAAATAACCATCACTGCCACCAAGACTTCAGCAGCAGACACTTACTAATAAACTACTTCTACAGTTAAAACTGTTGAGAAGTGAGTGCGAAAAGTCACGGGACGACAACACAGCTTTTGTTTAAAAAATTAGTAACACTGATTAATCATCACCTCAGGGGCTAACCCTGATCACGCTTGTCACGACAATAGTTGCGCCCCTTTCTCACTGCTAGTACAGGGAAGTCGCGACAATGGGCGCGCTGGTCAGTGACCGACTTTCGCGAGGTCAAGGACGCGTCCCCTCAGTGGAAAATTCCACTGACCACGTCAAGTGCGTAGTTGCTTGACTGAAGCGCCCTGTAACATGTATATTCAGCAGTTTGACTGAGAGTTTGAGTTTGTGGAGTCATTTTATCCAGAGGGCGTGGCGACACTCAAAATGGCTGGCAGACGACGATGCGACCAGTTTAGAGATTTTCTGAACGAATTTTTTGCGGACGAAATCGCCGATGCCCGGGAAGGTGAAGACCTGCAAGATATCTTGGAGGGTCTTATGCTTCCTGGAGATGCCAGGCAGATCGATCAGGCCCCATCCAACAGAAATTTTGACGATGATGTGGCAGAGGGGTGGGGTGAGCGAGGAAGGCGAACTCGTCAACATGCCATTCGCGAGAGAGTCGCGACTGCTCGTTGATGACAACTTCCCCGATAATCCCCAACCTCTTGATTTCTTCTCTCTATTTATTGATGAGAGAATCATCGATCTTTTAGTTGAGCAGACTAACCTCTACGCCCAAAGAAAGATCGATGCTGGCAACCTGAAACCACACTCTAGGTAAGTTTCCATTTTTTGTTTCGTACACGCCCCCTTTCACGTCTTCCTCTCTCTCTATTTACCTCTCTCTCTCTCTCTCTCTCACTTTTTACCTCTCTCTCTCTCTCTCTTTTTACCTCTCGTTCCCGTTCTCTTTCTTTCTACACTCTCTCCTCTCTTTTTTCATCTCTCGTTTGCTCACTTGTTTGTTTGTTTGTTTTTTTGCTGAAATAGTTATTTCCTCCATCGATTTGCCCACTCTTCTGTTTTTTCTGTCTCTGCTCCTCCTAGCTCCCTCTCTGTGCAATTCATGTGTTTCTTTTGAGTAATTTAGAAAGGAGATTTAGGTGTGTGAGCTTTTCTCTGTGATGATTTTCTGCATCAATGGCAGATTTTGTTTTTCTCCTCACTGTAAGTGAACTTGTTACAATCCCTCTCTATCATTGGTTTTCTCTTTTTGTCTTGAATGAAAAAATGTGGTTGTGTGTGTTTGTATGAGTGTGTTTGTGTGTGATGTTCTAGATAAATAATTGCATGTTCTTTGATTGTTTTAGTGAAGCATTGTGTATCAGAGTGTGCATGTGTATGCTAGCAAATATGTGTGTGTGTGTGTATGCGAGTGTGTGTGTGTGGTTACATGTTATGCTTTTATTATTTTTTTTCTCTTTCTCTGTGTGTAACAAAGTGGATTTATTCCCAGGTTGCATCACTGGAAACCTCTGACCAGGGCAGAGATGAGGGTGTTTCTGGCACTCTGCATTTCAACAGGCCTCGTCATCAAGCCTACCATCCCAGAGTACTGGTCAGCGGATGAAATCAAAGAGACGCCATTTTTCTCCAAAAACATGACTCTCTGCGTTTTGAAGCCATCCTCAGTAACTTCCATCTTGTGGACAACACAGAGGATGACTTCACCGACCCCCTCTTCAAAGTGAGGCCTTTCTACAACCACCTGCGGGCCAAGTTCCTGGTCTACTCGCCAGAAAGGGACATCAGCTTTGACGAAGCGACATGTCCCTGGAAAGGCAGACTCCGCTTCCGGGTATACAATCCTGCCAAGCCTACCAAGTTTGGCATCAAAATGTATGAGGCATGTGAGGCCAAGTCAGGGTATGTGCTTGGCATGGATATATACCAGGGTTCCACACGAGGCACCGACTTCTCCGAGGCACTGGGCATCGAGCAGGAGCTGAACACCACCACCCGCGCCGTCCTCGGCCTTCTCAGCTACAGTGGATTGTTGGACCAAGGGCATCGCGTTTACATGGACAATTACTACACCAGTCCAGAGCTCTTCACCCAACTCTACCTGCTGAACACCTATGCTTGTGGTATAGTGCGTACAAACAGGCAAGGCATGCCACGTGTCTTCAAGAAGGCGAAGAGGACGGCAGATAGAGTTGAGCTGACCCAGGGACAGAGCATCTTCAGGCAGAATGACCATCTTCTGACCCTGAAGTACCATGATAAGCGCGATGTCCATATGCTGACAACAATCCACAGCCCCACTGAAGTCAAGCTGGACAAGCGGGATGAGGCAAGCAACCCCATCTGGAAGCCAACCTGCATTGTGGACTACATCTGCAACATGGGGGGGGGGGGGGGGGGGGGGGGGTGGACACTTCTGACCAAATAATTGCTAATTATTCCCTGCTGAGGAAAACTGTGAAGCGGTGGAGGAAACTTTTCTTCTATCTCTTCACAGTAGCACTCTGCAATGCTTACTGTCTCCACCGGAAGTTTGCCAACAATACGTTGACACACTATCAGTTCCGGAGAGAGATTGTGTGTCAGCTGATTCTTCAGTCTCCTGATGCACCAAAGCCAGTTGGCAGAGGGAAGAAGAGTCTGAACCCCCCACTGAGGCTGACTGGCATGCACAAGCCTGTACATCACATTGCCAAAGAAGGAGCCAAGAGGAAACGCCCCATGCATGACTGTGTTGCATGCAACAGACCCCAAAAAGATCGTGCTGGGTTCAAGCGCAAACAGTCGGCCTTCAAGTGTGAGCAGTGTGATGTAACCTTGTGTGTGCCAGAATGCTTCAATGTATACCACAGCAGGGTGGATTACAAGAGGGTTTTGCAGCAGCCTGGTGAGCCTGCCCCTGGTCCTTCTGGGGACCACTGACAGTCTCATCAACACGCCTGTCCTCACCTGACATTTCACCTGTTTGGCAGAGGTATTTACCTTCATGTTGATCTATATTTGATAATGAATATGTTCAAAACTAAATGATGAATACTGCTCATCAAGCAGTATTCCTCATTTAGTTTTGAACATATTTTGTATATCATTTATTGTTCAAAAACAAATAGTTTTTGAGATATAGCTCATTTAAACTTACTACCGTTTTTTTTGTTTTTTTCTGTTCGTTATATGACCAAACACAGCGTTTACATAGGTACGAATTATAACCAGGATAAGGGTTAAATACTAGCAATATAAACACCTTTGGAAAGCAGTCGCTTCACACAGTTTTACTTCTACTAGTTCCAGGTCGTTTAAAAAAAATCCCTTGGTGATAAAACATCAAACCGGAGATTGTACTTTCTATTCTTTGCTTATACAGGCTATACCTGCTGCGGATTTCTTTTAAAATCTTTCTAAATAAAGAGAAACATCAAAAACAATTCACTGAATCAAACTTCTAAGTCAATTTTCATGAAAAATCAGGCGATGTTTACATGGTTTGTCCTTCAGCTCGACGATCACAGGTAGAAATTTGTTGACTTGACTTTCAGCGATCGCTTCGAAGGCCGCCATGATTAGAGGTTCCCATATCCTAAAATGGCAGATCATGGATACTCGCCCTTCGGAGGCTTACGCACACCCTGGAAACATCACATCTCATAGTTCCATACACGGTTGGATTCAGCAAAAAATAAGCTATTTACGCATCCGCGGAAACGATCTGATTTATCAAGTTGGTCCTCAAATATTCTTCAAAGTTTGCCAATATTCCGACCTTTAGAAGACTAACAAACTAATAATCTTATAAAATAAATATTATATGGGAGTGAAGGACAGCGTTTCAACCTGTCAACTGTACTAATTTGCATGAAGGTAGTCCTGTGTGACCTGTATAATTTAAGTTGCCGTTAACCGGTCATCCCAAGCACTGCCGTGAGCCTGTCACCATTACGTCACACGCGGTGAAACTTCGTTGGTTGGTGTGGTTCTTTTTTTTTTGCACAGTTATAACAAAAACAAACAGCACAGATCGATAGAGGAAAGACCAATCTTTATCTTCATGATAACAACTTTGTCATTCATGTTCATTTGCAAGAATATTTGACTGATAAACATGTGCAATTTTTCCACTGACTGACACAATTCCCGCATTGCTGAAGAGAGGCTGCTGGTACCTAATATAAGAAACAACTTTATCATTACTAAAATCAGCTGCTCACACAGCTGTCAATATTTCAATGAAGAACTGTTACAACTCTACAAACTACTGACTCAGGAAAGAATCAAGTCATTTTACAAAGTATGGGGAAGTCAGAAAACAATCTAAATGCCCTGATTTAACACAGTTTTGCCTGAAACCCCTGAATCTCAAAATTATGGATTCTGTTTTTGACTATACATGGCTGTTTTAAGTAATATACAAATAACTTAGTACACATAAAAAGAACAAAATTATTTCTATTCTAAACAACTGAAGATAAATAAGCTGTGGGAACAGAAATGATTATGCAAACGGTGTAAATCCTCATGGAAATAAATCAGCTTATGGGAACAGAAATGAATATGCAAATAATGTAAATACTAATGGAAATATTTGTCTTCGATATCAAGTGAAGACTGCTGCAGCTGTATTTCTGATAATTCAGTTCATCATTGAGCTAATGAAATGAAACATTAATGAACAACAATTCTCTTGTAATACTAAAATTTGCAAACACTGAAGCAGATTTTCACACAAGCACAAACAGCAGAGGCCAATAATCTTCATCAGAATCATCATCTAGCTGTGATTCTTCCTGATCAAAATCTGGGTCAATGGCACTGAAGTAACAAAGTCAACTTCATCAGGACTGATCTTCATCATCACTATCTGCATTATGAAGACCTTCTTTCAATACTAACTTAAATGTAGATGTTCTTTTTTGTTTTGCCACTGATGCTGAACACAGTACCTTAATTTGTGAAAACTTCTCTATGTTTCTCATACAAGATCAATAATAACAAAGCTATTTCAATCTGTAGTATTCACGAAAGAAAGAGCCTTTAGAGACTCAAATATTCTATAAGTAACCCAACAGTCAATTTCTGCAATGCTGAATGAAATATTAACATTACTTTACCTAAGGTATGGATACGTCAACAACACACTTATCTTGTTTGGATACATTCACAACACAATGACCTTTACATCATGTCGCACACTGACAAAGCAGCCACAAGGTTATGTATGCAAGGCTTTATAAAACACATACACATGAATGAACCAGCAAGGCAGAAAATGATAAGAGGAAATGACAGAAAACAAACGAGCAATGAGAGACAGATTTCCAGAATGTGGGATACTATTTATACAGAAAGGACCCCTAGCATGACCTACCCATTTTGAACAGTATACATATATTTTTTTTTTTTTATGTAAATCGTAGACAAGTTTGTGTGATCTTACAGAGCATTCTTCTGCACTGTCATCTGTCACAAGGCTACACCACAACTGATTCATTTTAGAATTAATACTGAAATTGATCACAAGCACACACACACAAACACACACACACACACACACACACACACACACACACACACACACACACACACACACACACACACACACACACACACACACACACACACACACACACCCCCCACATATGCATAACAAAAGTTCACTGTACCGAAACAATATGTGGTTCCTGGCCAGGAATGCCCTGAAACAAGCATTATACCATATTATACAGAGTAAAACACAATTCCTGTAATTCATCAATCATTTTGAATAATGTACACTTACACTTGTTTCTGATCATAATATATATTGTTAATATATAAAAGAAAAAGCACTGTATGCTATACACCCAATTTTATACTACTTAAAACACCCTTCTGTTTCTCATTTACATATTCATAATCACATTCAAATTCATATTTATTTCTTTGTCATAATGGGTTTACCATGTGAAACTCAGGCTGCTCACTCCATTGAAAGTGCATCACCACAGTGCAGCACCACCTTTTTTTTGTTTTTTTGTTTTTGTTTTTTGAGCAAGACTTTAGAAAGGCAATAAGACTCATTGGCCTTCAAAGGGAGGGACCTGGAAAATGAACCTCTCTCTCCGATGTATAGCAGGGCAGGGCAACCAGGCAAATGCCCTGCTCTTCACAATCTTCAACTGCTGTGGGATCTTTAGCAGACATTCTATGCACATGGGTCTGACTCATTTGCTGAATGTTCCCACACAGTTACCAAAACTCACTTCACACACATACAGCCAATCCTTATTTTATAATATGTTTGTTATGTCCAACATTACCAAACTCACAAATTTCTCATCCTAAACTGCAAATATATGTCAAATAACTACTTAAACTACTTGTCCACTGTGTCAAGCTGACCATCAGTATCATGACAAAAATATGAGTTTAACTCCCCTCACCATTACACAGTCTCAAAGGCACTGGCAAAAGATATTAGAACAATCCTCCCTCTCCCCTACACAATAACATAACAGTCACAAAGGGCACAGACAAAAAGTGTTAAAGATATGTCACACATACCTCCAGCAGAAACTCCTCATCAGAGCAAGAATGATTAGAGCTGCCACTCAACCACTCCACTCTGTCATAGGGAAGATTGTATCGAGTTGTGGGATTAACCATGTAGCGATCCACAGGCATCTGCATGTGCATAGAAAAAAAAATCAGGTCAAAGCTATGCTGTAATGTTGCAAACCTGATTGCTGCTCATGACCAATCTTGCCACTGTGACTGTGATTCCTCCATCTACTTTACATCTATGTCATTGTACACAACATCTACATCATTGCACAACAAACTAAAATAATCAGAGCATCAACGAAAATCACAGCAAGGTGAAAGAACACATTTAGTTATTAAGTGGTGATATTTTATACACATGATACAATTTCCTGGAAGAACGTACAAAACAGTGTTGGGCCAGAAAATGCACATGATTCTTCAGCAATTCTTTTGCTGGAAAGTTGATAGCTTGGTAAGGCCACTTTCTGTCATTCTCCAGCATTCTGAGCTTAAAGTAGGGTGGAAAGAACACAGTCTAGTACAATCTCAGTTTGGTGTGGGCACTGTACTGGGGGACCCCCATACGTATTTATATCAGGAAGAGTGTGTGTGTGTGTGAGAGAGAGAGAGAGTGAGTGTGTGTGAGAGAAAGTAGTGAGTGAGTGAGTGAGTGAGTGAGTGTGAGTCTGTGAGAGAGCGTATCTACCTGGCAGCCACTTTCCTCATCTCAAGAATACAGCACATATCCATTTAACTATGCTATGTGAAACATCACAAGTTTCACTTACTTCATGAACTGAAATATGCAGATCCCTTCAACTACTATTTCATAAGCTGAACAGTTTGCTTGTTATAGGCTTGTTCTGTTTTAAACTTTGTGAAAAGCTGTCTGAATTTCAAACCCTGCTCTACGAGTTCAGAAATACACCACGCATCTTTGCAAAATTACAGAAACCACGTATGGCCATAACCTGAATAATAATTATGTCATTCTGATCAATTGTACTCACAAATTAATTGAAGAAGACACTGGGGAAATATACAAAATGCAGTTTAAAAAAACTACTATTCTTTTTGACAAACAAGAATTTTTCATCCTACACAGTCATTTTGCAAACCAACTCAGACCAAGTTCAAAACAATGTTCTAACAAAAAATCAATCCAAAAATGTTCTGAATACATAAGATACCAAAGATATTCTTCTAGAAAGAATCATATCTATCATAATCATTTTTTTTAAATCAAATGTAGATATTCTTCAAAAAGATATCTAGGATTTTTCTGACTTCATACAATACCTAGCAGATGCCCTAGCAGGAGTACAACTGGATTAAATGTTATAATTTTATATACTAAAAAAAAAGTTAGCAAAGATCTATTGCAAATTAAGCACAATTATTGTGCTTTAATACGCCTGGCAGCAGTATGTAGCCACACACATGATGATGCAAAAACATCATGTCTTCCTCATATCCTGCATAATGTGTGAACTCACTCAACAAGACTAGTGAAATCTGCTGCTTCAAAAACAGGATGAGGCAGCGAATATAAAGGCAATTTATAAAGGAACTTGGACGATGAAAGAATCTTAAAAACAAAGTTTTCATAAGTGTTCCAGTTTGTTTCGAATGTGTGTTTTCATGTGTTCCAGTCTGTTTTGAATGTGTATATATATATACACATTCGAAACAAACTGGAACATTTAATAAAACATTTTCTTTAAGATTCTGTCATTGTCCATGTGCATGTTGTTTTGCCCACAATGGGCAGGTGATCTGTTGCTGCACATCCTGCACACTCCCATCTTCAGTGGGCACGCCTACTGGATGTTTTTACATTTCTGTGTACTGATTTAATCACCAGACATGGCCATTATTTACTGGATCTTTAACACGCACATTTGATGTTCTGCATGAATATACATATGAGGGGAGCCTAGATACTGACAGTCTGCATGTGTGCCTTTTATGATCTAATATGACCTCTTGCACCACTCTCAATTAACCCTTTGGACATCAACCACTTAAGAACAAGCTTTATTTGTCAGGTATGCGTTTTTGAGACCTCGACAGGTTACTGGTGAAGGCTGGCCATGAACTTGTACTGTTCAATGGTTATAGTCTTTTTCATCATCAATAATGTGATACTTGCAGCTTCAGCCACTCTGATGAAAAGGGACAAATTGGTAGTAGAATCATGATATCCAAAGAGTTAAGCAAAATATGTTATTAACATATTAATACTTACTCAAGAGTCAATTTAATATTAGATATTTCTAACTGAGCATGAAGCATTTAACAAAGTTAACCCATATGACATCACTACATCAAAAACAAACAAAAAAACCTCTCAAACTTCACACGGTTCCTATAACTTATTTATAGTTTTAGAAAATATAAGAAAGAAAGATCTAAAACAAAAATAAATGACAGACTTATATTTGTTCATGTCTACAAGCTGACTTTACCTGCAACTAGTTTACTCTCCCACCCACCCCCAACCCCGAAAAAAACTGGTTAAAAACGTCGAAGAGAACATCTTTCTTTTCCCATTTTACACACACACACGCACATGCACACGTACATGCACACGCACACGCACACACACACACACACACACACACACACACACACACACATACACACACAGATACACTAACAAAAACAACTTTTCAAAAGTATTAACAAGAAACATCACAACCTGCAGTTTTGGGTCATTTGAAACTGCATTAATCTGTTCTGTGGCTGCAATGAATTCCATGGCACATGGCGACATGCGCAACAGCCAGCTGATTTCAACGTCACCAGGATCTTCATCACTGTCACATTTCAGTGATACTGCACACATGCAAGAAAAAATAAAATCATTATCATCCAATTCAAAGCAGTATACTGGGGCAGACATTATAATGGACAGTGACAAGTCAAAGTCTATCATAGGATACTGGACTATATCAGATCAAATTTTATTAGTCAGACTGGATGGCAAGTCATTTGGTATCAATATCATCCAAGTATATGCACCACATCCACAAGTTCTGAGGAAGAAATTGAAAATCTATATGTGCAGAATTACATGTAGAGACAGACAAGGCTCATGTAAAATCACAGGATATTACAATAAATAATGGTAGATTTTAAAGCTAAAGAGGGACAGGAAAAAGATACATAAGAAAATCAGGAATAAGTGTAATGAAGCTAAGTAAGCTTGGCTGGAAACAAAGTGCAAAGAAACAGAAGACCGATACAAAACAGACCCTAAGTTTACATACAGATACACCAAAGAAACTGCCCATAGGAAAAAGACATGCGCACTAACTGGTTGCTTAAAATCTAAAGATGGTATGATTATTACGGAAAAAAACAAAATATTAGGTACATGGGGAGAGTACATTAAAGGCCATTTTGACAATGACAAAATTATAGAACGCTTCATGAGAAAGAATGCTAAAGGGCCACCAAAAAAGAAAGATGAATTTACAGATTGTTAACATTTACACATAGATTTTCACTACACATTGGTAATATTTTGTCCATTAGATCTGAATAAAGCCACATAATCAAGACTGTGTGTGTGTGTGTGTGTGTGTGTGTTGTGTGTGTGTGTGTGTGTGTGTGTGTGTGTGTGTGTGTGTGTGTGTGTGTGTGTGTGTGTGTGTGTACATTTTACCATAGATCTTAATACACACTAGTATTATGTTGTCCATTAGATCTGAATAAAGAGTCATAATCTGTGTGTGTGTGTGTGTGTGTGTGTGTGTGTGTGTGTGTGTGTGTGTGTGTGTGTGTGTGTGTGCGTGTGTGTGTGTGTGTGTGCGTGTGTGTGTGTGCATGCATAGTGCCTTTATGTCCGTGTACATGCATAACTCTGTGTGTGTGCATCATTTGACACTGTGATTAGTAAAGTAAAGGCTGTGCACAGGTGCATTTATTAGAGTACTGAATGAACACTCACTTCTTTGATTCTGTACAGTGACAATTTAAAAAGCACAAGTATAACAAATTACCTGCTACTGTCACTCTGCTGCCCTTGTACATGTGTTTGGAAACTGCTCTGTAATGGTGATCCTGTTCACATCAAAACACTTTTTTTAAACACACACACACACACACACACACACACACACACACACACACACACACACACACACACACACACACCACTATCCATACAGTGATATACACGCGTACACTATGCATGCACACACAAGTACATATCCTGTCATATACATTGCAGTTTCATAAACTTATGGTGAATTCAACAACTGATTATTGTTAAGGAGTGGTTGTGACTATTATAAAAGTAAATATTTTTGTAGTTGAGGCTGGTTCTTAAAGTTTATATTTTGTAATTAATTTCATTTTGCATTGAGGCTGCTTCTTAAAGATTATATTTTGTAATTAATTTCATTTCACAAACTTCTACATCCCGTTTACTGAATCAAAAGGAGTGTGGAGTAGAGATGGTATTGGAAATGGAGAGGGTGGGCACTGCAATCAGATTAATGGCAAAATACAGGCACCACACAACTGTGCAGAAGGATCCTCAAAAATTGCTAAACCCCTTTACCATTCTCCCCACAGGACCTGCACTGGAAGAGTCACTCCAAGTCACAAGTCTTCTCCTCCAGATCACAAGATTGAAACATCTGTGGGTTACTTCCTGGATACCCAGGCCACAGACATCAGTGATCTTGTTGAAGTAGGTGTGTGGCTGTCCCTTTCATCTCCTTGCCTCAACTTTCCCCTACAGGACTGTTGATATCAAATCTGTTTTGGTGTTTCTGATCGCATGGCCTACATATAATACATGTCACTTGTCAGCTTTCTTTTGTTGATCTCTGTTAGCAGTTGATGCTTAACCCTTTGACTTCAGCACCCTATCCACCACCATCAAAAATTCAACCCTTTGACTCCCTTACCCTATCTACAAGCTTCCTGTAGGAAGCTGGCTGATAGGGTGAAGGAATCAAAGGTTTACATTTTTAACTTTGCTGTCATGGTTGACAAAGTAGATATTAGTGGATAGGCTGAGGGAGTCAAAGGGTTAACATTCAGTTCCTTTAATATGCTATCGTTTGTTCTTCTGTCTGTTTATATGACTCTGAGAAGTCATCTATAGTTCCACATTTCTGCTGTCTTTTCTTAGTGCCCAGGCTTCACAACCATACATTAAAACAGACCATACCAACATTTTCAGGATTCTTAAGTTAATTTTAAATCTTTGGAAAGCTCTCTCACTAGTCTCTGTCTTTCCATACATTGTTTAACTAAACCATTTTTGTTTTGTTTTGCCATGCCAATTCTTATTTTCACATCTTTGGTGCAGGAGCCATCATCTGCTTTGACACATCCTAGACACTTGAAATATTGGACATTTTCCAAGTCTGTTTTGCTTATTTGAATGTTTGGATGTTCCTAGCCTTCTTTTCTTGCTATGTGCATGACTTTGGTTTTTTATAGCATTCAGTTTCAATCCTGCCAAGCAACCAGCTGCATCTACTTGGTAGGCTACAAATTCTCTTTGTGCTTGGGATGTTATCTGCCGTTAAGGCAGTGTCATCTACATATCTCAGGTTGGTGATGTTTCTTCCTCCTATCTTTATTCCCATCTCTTCTAAATCTGCCTCTGTGATGACATGATCTGTATATAAATTAAAAAAATATGAGGCGAAAGGATACATCCCTGCCTGGCTTCTTTTTTAATGCCAAAATATTCGCAGTGTGTACCATTCCATCTGATGGTAGATAAAAATTTGGTCTTCATATAATGCTGCTTAATTTAAGACACCCAAGTGTTTGGGAAAGCCCATCTCTGCCACTGTATTAAACAGTTAATGGTGTATGACACTGTCAAGGCCTTGCTGTAATCGATAAAGGTAATGAAAGCTTGTTCACTGTTCCTTACTTTTTCTATCAAAATCTGTAAGATAAATAACATGTCAGTTGTGCCCCTGTTGGATCTGTAACCACTTTGACAGTCAGAGAGTTCTTCATCTACTTTTTGTTTCATTCTGATTAAGGCAATGGTTCCATACTCCACTGCAGTCCTTGGCATTCTCCTTTTCTTTTTTTTTCTTTTTTTTTGGTGTTTTTTTTGTTTTTTTGTTTTTTATTATACAGCATGCCAAATTCTCGTAGCTTCCAGTCATCAGGCCACTGACACGATTCCTATATATAATATATATAGGCCTATCTTGTACATGTATGTAAGGCAATTACACCTGCTTCTCCAGTGTTCTATAACAGCTCACCCAGCATGCTGTCCAATCCAGGTGATCTTCCTCACTTGAGCTGATTTATTTCTGATCTGACCTTGCTGACAACAGGTTTTGGTTCCAATTCTTGAAAATCTAGGCATGGAATATCTTTTGGAAGTTTTAGTGTGTTGTCATGAAAACGTTCTTTGCCATACTCATGCAATCTTGATAGAATATCTTCCATCTTTGTTAAGGTTTCACCTTCTTTACTTCTATGCTTTGATTTTCTCCTTGAAAATTTGTGAATTACATCTTTGTAGATTTCATATTTCTCATTTGCTGAAACTTTTCTTTTGTTTTTCTCTGAACATTTGCTTCTGTCGTTTTTGAGCATTCTTCTTCTATCCATTCCATGTGTAACGAGTATGAGTCCGAATGTGAGTCTTTCTTAAGTTAAAGAATGGAGTCCACAGACCACAGATTCAATTAGTCATTTTATTTAAACAAGAACAAAAAAGAACAACAATACATCTTAATATTGAAAAAACAATGTTATACTGTCTACATTATGAGGACTGTCAGTGTCAAGTATGGTCCAGCTACAATCCAGCTGAAGCACAGTAGAAGTAACCCTGGATAAGACAGAGCAAAAACAACAACTAAGGATTTCTTATATACAACATTTTAGTATTCTCCTAAAATGAACAAAATACATCTTTTGTCTTAAATAAGGAACTGTGTGACTTTGGTTAGCCATAAAGTACTAACCTCATTACTGGTAAACTTATCTAATTTACCATCAAAAAAGCTATACAAGACTTCGCTTTGTCCCTTTTTCAACTTTATGATTCAATGATAGTAGTTTTAGTTTGATCCAGGCTTACCGAATGGAGGAAGCTCCGTAAATTACTATTCAATCATCAATTTAGTTCAGTCTTTGCAAATTTGAACCTATTTATTCACTTTGAATAATAATAATGTCATAAAAATAAAAAGATAATAATAATGTCATAAAATAAAAAGAATCTGTAAATTTATTAGAATCATATTCCAACATTTTCAACCCAAGGGGAACAACTCTAATATGCTAGCGGATGACACAAAATCATCTTGATCTATGACAGAAATTATAATACGTGAATTTACCCTACCATACTCCGGTTTAATAATACCAAAAATAAAAATGCATTTATTTGGAGGTATTATACCCTCCCTTCCTTCCTTTCCTTTCCTTTGGTGCCCACGATCTTGAGGATGATCATTCCGGCACATAAAGGGGGGGTGTTGTAGACACAGTCCATTCGTACACTATTCTCATTGTCCATAGACATTGCTGAAATCCGGTACCGAAAGGGCCACGTGGTGTCCAGAAACTCACTGTTGGGCGGAGGCTCGCGACACAAAAGCATCGACTGTTGCTGCCTCTACTGTTTCATTGGGAAGATGGTTCCAGTCCCCACCAGTCCTGGGTAGAAAAGAGCCACCTCTGTACTGAGTTCTGGTGTTGATGAGGCAGAACTGCTGGTTGTGGATCCGGCGCTGTCGTGGTGAGGGGGGACTAGCTTGCTCCTGATAATTGGGCACTGAATTAGTCCATGGTGGATTTTATAAATGAACCCCAGACGTGTGGTTCTTCTTCGCTGCTCAAGAGATGGCCATCCCAGTTGGTCGATCAATCGGCTGACACTTGATGTGTTGTGATATCAGTTGAGCACGAAACGGGCGGCACGTCTCTGAACGGCCTCCAATTTGTCTATGCTCTTCTGTGTGTATGGATCCCATACTGATGATGCATATTCAAGAAGGGGTCTCAGGAACGCCTTGTATGACTTCTCCTTGATGGAACTGGAGCTAATCTTTAAATTACGCCTGAGGAAACCCAGCATTTGGTTAGCTTTGTTTACCGTCTCATTGATGTGGGTGTCCCATGTCATTTCACGATGTGGGTGTCCCATGTCATTTCCCTTGGCAACAAAATGTTTACACATGCTTTCTTATCTCTTCTGATTTTGATTTTTTTTTTTTTCAGTCTTTTGTCATCTTCTATCTAGTTGTTCCTTCATGCTTTGCTTTTCTCTTTAGTTAGTTGGAAAACTTTATTGCTTATATATAAGTTATATGGCTTTGGTGGTTTGTTTGTCCACCTTCCTAGTTTTGTCTCTGCAGTTTCAGTGAATACTTTTTTCATGTCTACCCATTAACTGTCTGGCAAACTTTCATTTGCATTTCATTCTTCTAATCTAAGAGAGCAGAGAAGCAGTTGTTTGTTTCAACTTGGTACTCAGCTTTGATCTCTGGACCTTTTAGTTTATCTAGACCGTATCTGATTTGCTTCTTTGCAATATCTCTGTATGCTTTTGTTCTTAGAGTTGCAGTTACAAGCACTCAAATCAAATTCATGACAATGCCACAGGCGCCTAGTGTGTGTGCAACTGACAGTGCAGCTAGATGAATGAAAAGTAATGACGAGATCTTGAACCATCTGTTCGTTTCACATTTTGTGTGCTGTAGAGTATAGTTCGTTTGTTTGTTTGTTTTTTATGCTCATATTTTGTGTGTACAGTAGCAAGTATTAGCTGTAAGACAGGTCCAGATGTACCCGCTGCTACTATCCTTGAGTAATAAAGAAGTCTGAAGTCTGCTAATGAGTGCTGTTCCACTGTCTTTTTACCTCAGTGTGCTGCTCTAGAATGAATTAACCAGTGCTAACTCAGTTATTCCAACTATTACTATCCAGACCAAGTTATCGCAATATTGTCACAACACCTTCTAAACATTAGACTAAAATAACACAAAAACACAGATTAGGTGTATCTGATTATGGAACAAATGTAAAAAAATTACTTGATCTACTTGAACGTCCCATTTGCCCTGCTCTGGAATTGCCAGCACAGATGCAGAAAGCACAGCCAACACGATAACGACGGCCTCCATCTTGAATGACAACACGGAACTTTAGACTCGCAGTTAATGCACTTGAGCTCTGTATTTTCACTCGAAAATAAAAATGATGTAACTGAGTCAAAATAACCAAATAGGACGGAAAACTGATTTCATAATGCGGTTTCGACAACAACGCGTCTTTCGTTGTATATATAAATTATAGCTTAAATCTGCGCAGCTAAGTCTTCACAAGCTGGTCAAGCCATTCACACAGCACAGTGCAAGCGTGGTGATGGTAGGCGTAGCATTGTAGGGATGGTGGTAGTTGTAGCAATCTTTTTATTTTTGTTCTTCTTAAGTTAATCGCCCCACATCTGCTGTACTATACATTCCATCACAACAGAGGCTACAGTTTTGAAAGAAGCAAACACAAAAAGAACATTAACGTTACAGAAGAAATCCGGAGACTCATACACAAGAGAGACAGAGTATTCAAAAGAATGCGCAAAACCGGGTCTGAGGAACTGAAGGCTGAAATGAAGACTCTCCGACGCTCTGTACAACGGAAGCTGCGCCAATCCTATTGGAAATACCTGAACGGCATCTTTACCGAGAATGAGACACCAGACCAGGCAGCTAAGAACAAGCGCTTTTGGAGCTACATTAAACACCAGAAGTCATCAAACATGGGTGTCTCTCCCCTCAAGAAGAATGGCCGAATGACATCCAATCCAAAGGAACAGGCAGAGGTCCTCAACCAGCAGTTCCAATCAGTGTTTGGGAATGGAAGACAGTATATTGAGGAGGAGTTTCAGGACAAGACTGGGATGCCCAATACTGACATACCATCCATGAACAACATCACCATCAGTGAAAATGGCGTGAAGTCAATGCTAAAAATTCTAAACCCCCACAAGGCCTGTGGACCTGATGGAATCCGTTCAAGAATTCTCAAAGAACTGGCAGAGGAGCTCACGCCTGGCCTAACTATACTGTTCCGCTCATCCCTATCCACAGGTATCATACCAGCAGACTGGAGGACAGCACATGTAGCACCAATATTCAAGAAGGGAGAACAGTACAACCCAGCCAACTACCGGCCAGTCTCCCTTACCAGCATTGAGTGCAAAATGTTGGAGCACATCATAGTTAGCGCAGTAACGAAACACCTTGAGAGCCACCAGATACTGAGCGACAACCAGCGTGGGTTTAGAAAAGGAAGATCATGTGAGACCCAACTCCTTGAGTTCACTGAAGAGCTGACTGCAAACCTGGAAAGAGGCAAACAGACCGATGTCCTCATAATGGACTTTTCAAAGGCATTTGACCGGGTCAATCACTCTTTGCTAATGCATAAACTCCAGAGATACGGCATCAGAGGAACTACAGGAGCATGGATCTCCAACTTTCTTAAGGATCGGCAGCAAGCAGTAGTAGTGGGTGGAGCGTCCTCCTCCGCAGTGAGCGTCAAATCTGGTGTACCTCAGGGGTCTGTGCTAGGTCCATGCTTGTTCCTAGTATATATTAACGACCTCCCTGAGAAGCTCTTAGCAAAGGCACGGATGTTCGCCGATGACACAGCAGTATCCAGGATGATAGCCAACAGCCAAGACCAAGAACAGCTCCAAGAAGATCTCCAATGCCTAGCCGATTGGGAGAGGAGCTGGGATATGGAGTTTCATCCTGCGAAATGCCAAACCCTTCGTGTCACAAGGAGTAGGTCCCCACTTCACTATGACTATTCCCTTCACGGACTTACCCTCGACATCGTAACATCTACAAAATACCTTGGTGTCACCGTGGCCAAAGACATGAGTTGGGACGAACACATAAACAACCTGTGTTCCAAAGGAAACAGAATGCTCAAATTCCTCCGACGGAATCTGAAAATCAGCTCCTCAGAGATCAAGGAGCGAGCCTACAAAGTGCTAGTTCGCCCCAATCTGGAGTATGCATCTTCCGTCTGGGACCCCCATACAGAGAAAAACATAACTAAAATAGAAGAGGTTCAAAGACGAGCTGCACGCTTCGTCCTCAACAGACATAGGAACACTTCTAGTGTTAGCAGCATGCTGGTCACACTGGGCTGGCCCTCATTGGAGAAACGACGGCAAGTAGCAAGACTCTCTGTGCTGTTCAAAGTGCACCAAGGCCTTGTTCACTGTCCCAGCCTACAAGCAAAACTAGTCCCTCTACCTGACCGTAAGCGACGTGGCCATGACAGACAGTTCCCTTGATCACATCAAGGACCCAGTATAGAGCTGCTTCATTTCTGCCAAGAACTATCAAGAACTGGAACAGTCTCCAACAAGGAACAGTTGAGGCCACAACACTTGACACATTCGTGTCAAGGGCCTCCAAAATCCCAGACTAGACCGACCCCCTTCCCTCCCCCCCCACTTCCACTCAGAGCCCCTGTCCCACCCTCCTTGCTGCCCTCTTCACCCACCCCACCCCTCTTCACCCCCTTCCCCCTCCTACCTCCTCACCCCACCACCCTCATTCCCCCCACCCCACCATCATCATGATTAAAACTGAACTCTTAACGACTTAAGACATGTCCACTGCTCCAGATTTATCTGCTGCAAACCCCCCAGTTATAGGCGCCAGAATGATCAAGTTTGATTGTGGGCCCTCAGCACTGAAGAAGAAGAAGAAGAAGACTAGGTAAAGACAAGCAACATTTATGGGACATTTTATGAGACGAGAGAAATTTGAGCGTCTAGTCGCAATAGGAAAGCTACAAGGAAAAAGAGCGTCATGTAGATCCAGGGAAAAATGTTAGTTCTGCAAAGTGGATAGAGGCAGAAAAGGTAGGAGAAATACCAAGAGCGACAAAAGAGAAGATTCGTATGGACGGCCAAACGCCGTGGCACATGACGCATGGCACATGATGATGATGATGAGTATGTATTTAAAGACCTGCATAAGCAAGTCAATCCCATATTACGATACATATATATATTATCTTTCTGTTGATTTCTTATAATATATAGTTTAGTCACACTCTGGGCAACTGCTAAATCAGTTGTAAATGTATAAAAAAAAAAATCAAAAAAAAAAAAAATCACTCAAGTGCAGCTTATGTATCACTTGTAAATAAGGATGTCTCTCTCTCTCTCTCTCTCTCTCTCTCTCTCCTCCTTCCCTCTCTCTCTGTATGTGTGTGTATTCGTTCGTTATTTCTTATAACGTTTATTGACATATGTGCTTTTAGACGAATAAATAAATACATAAAAACATAAATAAATAAATGACATAAAGAGGTGTCTATGGGGTGAATGATTCTATGAAATCATGAAGGCATTGTATCATATAAGGTAACATCAAACAATTTAACGAACAAGAGAAAAACAATCAGAACATTAGAACGATCAGACTTCATCAGTTTGTTCGGGGTTGTGTTTATATAATCTATGTGTGCGTGCATGCATTAGTGTGTGTGTGTGTTATGATCTGGTGAGAGGTAGAAGGGGGAGAAGAGGATTGTCTTATCGAATTAAAAGCGTTGTAACAATCAAGGAGTAATGAAAAACCTAACAAGCACAAAAAGAGTAGGTGGGTGTTACAGGCATAAAACAATCGGGCTTAATCAAAGAAAACGACCAACAGGACTGTCAGTAAACGCCTAGCAATGTGTAAATACAGAGTGAAATCATATATTTCTTTTTAAGTTTGTAAATGACGCAGGAAATAAGGTCGCATTCGCTGACAACACAAAAGGTGATTAACTGTTACATAATCATTACATATACATTTGACGGTTTTACTAAATTTACTTCGAAGTGAGTTGATAGAGAATCTCTAAGCTAAAGTTATTTCCTGTCTTGTAAAACCCGGTAGTTTACGATGAAGGGGTGATGGTCACATTGCACTTTTACTTTGTTTTGTAATATAGCATTCATTTCATGTTCAGAGAGTGGTAAATCAAGTTTAGTACTGCCAGCCCTATTCATTGTTGCATTTTTAGTTATTCTGTCGAACCGATCGTTATATATGATACAACAGTGTGATGGGATCCAACAAAAAGTAACGTTTGCATTATTTGTTATTAAACAATGAATTAGAAATTTTATCTGTAAGTTAAAGTTCTCTCTAGTCTCGTAAACCCCTGGTAATTCACATTGTGCTTTTCCTTTGTTTTCTATTATGGCATTCATTTCATGTTCAGAGAGTGGTAAATCAAATTTAGTACTGCCAGCCCTATTTATTGCGGCATTTTTAGCTATTCTGTCAACCTGATCATTATATATGACACCACAGTCTGATGGAATCCAACAAAAAGTAACTTGCTTATTTTTTTGTTATTAAACAATGAATTAGAAATTTTATAAGTACTAACGTACCAGTTACTTTATATTCGCAACTTTTTTAGGGATTGTAATGCAGATTTCGAATCTACACGCAATAGGATACTACATGTAAACAAAGTTATGGGTAGATCTACTTTATATTTAAGTGCCATTAGGATGGCGACTAATTCAGAAGTGAAGATTGGATGTCCCTGTCCTGAAGAGTAAGCCTTTTCTACTTTAAATTTTGGAATTATAAAATCAGCGCCTGCTTCACCATTATCTAGAACAGAGCCATTAGAAATATTTTCAAGTAATATGAATATTGTTTATGCAGGTGTGACAGAACTTCAATTGCAAACAAATGGGGATTAATATCTTTTCTCAAGTCAGTATCAGTGTAGTTGATACAAAAGTTGCATTTGACAATTTCTCGGGGGGTAGAGGATAACATATCATTTTATGTGAAACTGTGTTAGATACTATGTGGGAACTTTTGAAGAGCCCATTTGTGTATGTGGATATTGTTTCTTGTGCCTTCATAGTTCTTGCTCTCTTGAGGAATGGATGTCAGACCGAATTTTAAGTTCCGTATCGGCATAATTAGCTACTGCATTTGCTCTAACTATATATTTAGCAGCTGATAACTTCCATTAATCTTCTAAAGGAAGGATGCCGACTGTTTTATGTACTTCTTGAGTTTTTGTATACACTGGTGCCCCAAGAGCACATTTAACAGCTTTACTATCTAAGCTTTGAAGTTTTTTTTCAAATAGCATTTTGGAGCTGAAAAATATACCTCTTGACTATAAAAAGCCAGCTTCGATCTGACTAAAGCTGTTACAAAATGTAACAACGTTTTAGTGACCTGTCCTCATGACTGTTTACTAATAATTTTTGTTAAGTTATAGCTTTTTATAGCTTTATATAACAAGGCATCAATATGTTCTTTCCACTGTAAACTAGAAGTCAAGTGTACTCCCAGAAATTTCACCTGAGTAGTATATTTCACCTCCTCACTATCAATTACAAAAGTAGGGCCTACCTCTTTAGGACTGGGGCCAATATCAAAAAGCATCATGTGTGTTTTTTTCATTGAATAGTTTCAGACCGTTAACCGTCAAGTAAATGGAAATATAAAATATATTTCACGTTGATAAACCTTTTTAATGTAGGCCTATTTTATTTCTCTTAAGGAAGTCTTCCCCTAATAACGGAACTTTCATCCAGATTACTATATCATCAGTGTACTGAGCTAAGTTTACATTGTTTGAAACTTGTGATGGCAGGTCATAGATCAAAATATTAAATAATAGAGGAGATAAATTGGAACCCTGTGGAATTCCCATGTTTACTATTTTAGCGACTATACTCTTATCACTTGTTAATTTTTGATACAATGATAAAGATTACCTTTGAGATCAATATCTTTTAATTTCAACAAAAGTCTCGCATGCCAGACTTGGTCGTACACTTTTTTAAGATCAAAGAAGGTGGCTGACATTTTCTTCTTCTAGCAAACTGATTTTTTTTATTTGAGTTGTTAATTTCACTAAATGGTCTGTTGTTGATTTCATCATCATCATCATCATCAGGTCCCTTGCCACTTGGCGTTGGCGATCATGGCCTTCCATCTGTTTCTATCTCTTGTTGCCTCAAGCATCTCTTCCACCCTCTTTGTCTTCAGCCACTCTGCAAGTCCGTCCAGTATCTTCTCCCTGGGCCTACCTGGTGCTCTCTTTCCCTCCAGCTTTCCTGTTGTGACCAGGTGCTCCAATTCCCCTTTCCTCATAAAATGGCCTATAAATGTTGCCTGTCATTTTCTAATCTTCCTTATGAATGATCTTCTTGTGTCTCCATCAAGACTGTCTCGTTTGTTTTCTTTGCTGTCCATGGAACTCACAACATTCTTCTTAGAAACCACATCTCGGCTGCCACAATCTTGTTCTGGCTTTGCTTGTTGACTGTCCACACCTTATAACAGTATTGGTTCTATATAGCATTCAAGAACTCTCTTCCTGATGTTAATTGATAGGCATTTGTTGGTAAGAATGCTTTTCATCTTCTTGAATGCTGTTTTGGCTTGGCTGATTCTGCTGGCAATTTCTGATGTGCACCTGTCGTCTGGTGAAATGATCGTTTCCAGGTATTTAAACTTATCAACCTGTCTCAAGGTCGTGCCGTTTGCTGTTATTTTGCTTGTGGGGATTTCATGGGTTTTTTTACTGATCACCATGACTTCAGTCTTCCTGCTGTTTAGTTCCAAGCCCTTTACATTTGCTTTCTATTTCTAGTATATTCACAAGGTTTTGTATCTCCCTTTCACTTTCTGCAATTAGCGCGGTGTCATCTGCGTATCGAATGTTATCAATTTTCCTTCAACCTTTAATCCAGGGTCTTCCTCTAGGTAGTTGTTGATCTACCTTTTCGAAACCCAGATTGGTTAATATGTATTATATTATTCTTCTCACAAAAGTAAGTCTATTCAATGTAATTTTTACCATTAGTTCTGAAACATTGGATGTAAGCGAGACAGGTCTCTAGATACCTAGATCAGAGAGTGGTTTCTTAGCTTTTGGTATTGGTAACACAATTGAAGTCTTCCGAATGTCAGGTAAGCGACCACTTTCCCAGCATTTTAGTGTGATCTCGTGTAAGTATTCAATCCATTTCTCTGGTAAATGATTAAAAAGGGTAGGCCTATATGAAACGCTTTCCAGTCCTACAGCCGATTTTTTGTTGTTCAACGAGAGAAGGGCATCTTTAAGTTCAACGTAATTTTTGAATTTATGTAGGCCTACATGTGACTATTGGGGATAGGATCTGAGTATTCTTCTGAGTCTTCAATTTTCCGTCTTTTCTTCCTTATTGGAGTAGACAATCTACTGGAATTACTTGCTCTCGAAAAGAATTGTACGAATTCTTCAGCTTTCTCAGATGACGAAGGAAAGTCTTTATATCTTAAATCTTAATAGGAAACTGTCATAATGAAAACCATTTTTCATTTCTTTGACCATAGTCCAAATTTGAGGAAGACCTTTAGGCCCGGAAATTTGTTGAGAGAAAAAATCTTACCAATAATGCTTTTTGGCTTGGGCTATAACTTTGAATGAATCTTTGCCAGTTTCATATTGTGATGGTCTTCTGGATATTTATTTTCTAGAGTTTATACATTTTTTTTTCATTCTTCGCGTCTTCACATAATTGATTCCACAACTATTTCCAACATGATTACCTTTGTTTACATTTTTCCTTTTTGGAATAGAATTGTTTGCTGTTTTATGTAGCGCATTTGTGAAGTGTGAATACATATCATTAACATTGTTGCTTTCATTAAACGTGCAGTCTTTCCCCATTAAAATCTTACGGTATTTTACCCAGTTCGCACGGTTGTACATATATTTTGGTATAATGTCGTCTTGTTCTGGCGCGTTGTCAAACTGTTCATTTATAACTGTGACAATTGGCAGGTGATCACTTCCAAGGGAGTCGGATGGAACATCCCACAAGCAATCAATGACGAGGTCAGGTGATAACAAAGTTAAGTCAATGGCAGAAGCTTCATGTTTAGGATTATCTGGAATTCTCGTTATTCGACCGTCATTTAACAATACTAAACCAGAACCAACGACATTTTCTACAAAACGATTGTTAGATAGATAGGCAATCCTTGTACCAGAATCGAGAATGGGAGTAAAAAGCCCCCGTGATCAGCTATTTCTCATTATTTTCTTACGTCCGTAGCCAGTCACTGTTTGCTCCATCAGTGCCACGTGGATAATACACAGACATGGTAGAAAGAAACTCTAGGGAGAGCTAGACAACAGAAGGTCTTCAGAGAAGTAACCCCCTTTAGACAAGTGTTTCGGCCCTGAATTCCTTACACTCTCGGGGGGCCGGGCCACATCCAGGTCATGACTCCTGGATGCCCTTCTGCTGTTGTCTATTTTTTTTTTTTTTCCCACGCCGGGGATCGAACCTGGGCGATTCTGCGCTTCAGAACTGCGGTACGCGGTTTTACCAATGTGCTAACGGGGCACACATCATCTGTAGGGAATTTAATCCTTATGAAGTTCACTTTTTTGGTTCCTCCTTGCCCAGATCCAGCTTGAGCTCCTTTCTGCTGCCTCTGCCATCGCTTTAAGGGCTCTAGTCCTCTTCTTCCCAGAAATGGCGAGTTGTTTCATGAGATCATAAGCGGAGGTGCCCACAAACCCTCTTGCCCCGACCTCTATGGCGAAGATTTTGACCCGCAGACCTGCTTTCTTCAGGGTGCTGGCAAGACCGGCGTATTTTTCGGTCTTGTAGATATGTGCTTCTTCCATTCTGCTTTCGTATGGCACAGTGAGTTCTATCAGAATCACTTGTTTCGAGGAGTCAGAGTGGAGAGCGATGTCTGGTCTCATGCCTGTCTTGCTGATGACATCTGGGTAATTTCTCCACTCTGGGAGGTCTGCTGTACACTCCCAGTCGACTGCTCCATCCAGAAGACCCTTTGGCAATGTGCTGGTTGTCATAGCACTTTCGGGCCAGACCTGTTTCCCTCCTGCTTTGTAGAACGTTGTCATAGCAATTGGTGCGTTTGGGGTCATGGTTTTTTCGCTAACCACATCTGTAATCACTTTCAGAACTTGGTTGTGCCTCCATGTATACCTTCCTTGGGCTAGCGCTACTTTGCAAGAGCTTAGGACATGTTCCACTGTTTGTTTCTTCTGACAGAGCGGACATGCTGGGTCGTCTGCTTTCCCCCATTTCACTAAGTTTGCATTCGAGGGGAGCAGGTCATATACAGATCTGAGGAGGAAGCTTATCCTTAGAGGAGCCATGTGCCACATATCGTTCCAGCTGAGACTTCTTTGGAGTGCACTGTCCCATGTTGTCCATTGCCCCTGTTGACCTTGCTGGACTGCCTTCTGCACTCTTTTGACATCTTCTTCTTCCTTCAACTCCTGTATGATCATGTCTCTTTTTTCCTTCCCTTTGGCTTTGGACCACCACTGCATTTTTGTTGCTCCCAGTCCCTGTATGTTGGTTTGCGTGTGTCCAATTATTTCTTTGATGCTGAGGTTTCTCTTGGCATTGTTTACAGCCTCTTGGACTTTCCACTTTCTGCCAGTTCTCAGCTTTGGATGAACTGATCTCACGATATTGTCTTCCGATTCCTCCAGCATGCTCAACAGTCTTGCTTTTCCAACTTTGTATTCCTCCACTATGGATTTGAGAGGTAGCTTCAGCATTGCTTGACGACAGTAGAATGCAACATCAGTGAGACCAGGTGGGACACCGAGCCACCATGAATTTGACTGAATCTGCCACTTTTCCTTTTCGCAGTGAGAGACTTCGGGATTTCTTAGGTTTGAACCTCATTCTTGAAGAGGCCACCAGCTCATCCAGCTGCTTTAAGATTTGGTGTGTCTCTTCCTCATCCGTGGACAAGACTGTTGTGTCATCCATGAAAGCTTTCAGAGGAGGCATCTGGTATCCATCTCCCAGATTCACTGGACCTGAACTCTTCATTGCAGCTTTCAAGATGACTTCCATTGCCAACACGAACAGTATGGGAGAGATTGCACAGCCCATTGCAATGCCCACCTCTAGGTCTATCCAGTCCGTGGTGTATTCTTTGGTAGAGAACCGCATTGAGAACGCTTGGAAATACTTCCTCAGCATTGTTCGGATGTTTTCTGGGATGTGATACATTTCAAGAGCCAGCTGGATCATATCGTGTGGAACCGATCCATATGCATTCGCCAGATCAAGCCAAACTACGTCAATGTCTCTCTTCTCTGTTCTTGCTTTTTGGATGGCATCCCAAATCAACGTGGCATGTTCCAAGCATCCAGGCATTCCTGGTATGCCTCCCTTTTGGACTGACATATCCAGATACTTGTTTTCAGTCAGGTATTTTGTCAATCTTGCTGCCATAACAGAGAAGAAGATTTTCCCCTCGACGTTCAGAAGTGATATTGGCCTGAACTGATTGATGCTGCTGGAGTTCTGCTCCTTCGGAATGTACACTCCTTCAGCTCTCATCCATTGGTCGCTGATCTTCTGGTTCCTCCATGCTGATCGAATCATCTTGTGGAGCCACTCGAGCACTTTTGGGCATTTCTTGTAGAGCAGGTATGGTATTCCGTTTGGTCCAGGTGCTGACTTGGCTCTGGCTTTCTTTACTACGTTCTTCACTTCATCCAGTGTTGGTGGTTTGTTATTGAATTTTCCTTCTGGCGCTGCAGGCTAAACCAGATTCTGGATTTCAAGTGATGCCTTGCGCTGAGAATCGGAATATGTTTCCCTGAGATGCTGCTCTAGGGTTTCCTTGCCCACTGTGAGAGTCCCTGATTTGGGTTGTTCAAACAGCTTTCTTGAAAAGTCAAAGGGATCTTTGAAGAAACGATCTTGAGTCTTCTTCTTTTTGCTCTTTCTTCGCCTTGCTGATTCCACTTTGCTGAGAGCATTGTGTTTGGCCTTCAGATCTTTCCAGAGTTCCAGGAGCCCTTGCTTCTCGAATTCTGAGGCAGTTTTCATTCGCTTTTTAAGCTTCCTTTTCTCCCTCCGGATGCTCTCCATCTGTTGCTGTCTTCTGGATTTCTGGGGAGGCGTTTTTGTCTTTGGCTGCTTCACTCCATAAGTGTCCCTGCAGATAGAGTATATGATGTCTCCGTATGTGTCAAGTTTGTGTTCCAGCGTACTGTTCCCTATTAGCGCATTCAGCTTAAGGACAAGTTCCTCATCTAATTTCTCCCATTGTTCTTTTGCACCGGCAGGCGGCAAATTGAGTTTTCCACGTTTGGCGTTAAGAGCTTGTGCAAAATCCGCATCAGAACCGTCAGCGTGGATGTCCTTGGCACTATGGTTTAATTCCTGGCCTTGGTCATCCAACGTCTCACCTGCTATCGCAGTGCGCTGCTGCTGGTTCGTATGTGTCTTCAAACAGCCCATTTTTGTCCTGTGGATCTTCATGCCGCGTTTGGTGGTGAATCTCCTTCCACACGCACACGGAAATTCCAACTGGTCATTAATCATGGTCCGTTGTGCGTTTCCAGTCGTGATGGAGTCAGTGCCGATGGATTCATCATTCTCTCCCCATTTCGGTGAATCCTGGGAGCATCTTTCATTTGAAAAACTCGTGGCATGTTATCAAAGGCAAGGTGGGAAGCCAACCCACAAAGCCCGCAGATCTAGTCTTTCCCAGTGTCTTTCGGTCTTTCCCGAATGTCCTCCGAACTATTCCCGGAAGTCAATGGACTGACCATGTGCAGGTAGAAAGAAACTCTAGGGAGAGCTAGACAACAGAAGGTCTTCAGAGAAGTAACCCCCTTTAGACAAGTGTTTCGGCCCTGAATTCCTTACACTCTCGGGGGGCCGGGCCACATCCAGGTCATGACTCCTGGATGCCCTTCTGCTGTTGTCTATTTTTTTTTTTCCCACGCCGGGGATCGAACCTGGGCGATTCTGCGCTTCAGAACTGCGGTACGCGGTTTTACCAATGTGCTAACGGGGCACACATCATCTGTAGGGAATTTAATCCTTATGAAGTTCACTTTTTTGGTTCCTCCTTGCCCAGATCCAGCTTGAGCTCCTTTCTGCTGCCTCTGCCATCGCTTTAAGGGCTCTAGTCCTCTTCTTCCCAGAAATGGCGAGTTGTTTCATGAGATCATAAGCGGAGGTGCCCACAAACCCTCTTGCCCCGACCTCTATGGCGAAGATTTTGACCCGCAGACCTGCTTTCTTCAGGGTGCTGGCAAGACCGGCGTATTTTTCGGTCTTGTAGATATGTGCTTCTTCCATTCTGCTTTCGTATGGCACAGTGAGTTCTATCAGAATCACTTGTTTCGAGGAGTCAGAGTGGAGAGCGATGTCTGGTCTCATGCCTGTCTTGCTGATGACATCTGGGTAATTTCTCCACTCTGGGAGGTCTGCTGTACACTCCCAGTCGACTGCTCCATCCAGAAGACCCTTTGGCAATGTGCTGGTTGTCATAGCACTTTCGGGCCAGACCTGTTTCCCTCCTGCTTTGTAGAACGTTGTCATAGCAATTGGTGCGTTTGGGGTCATGGTTTTTTCGCTAACCACATCTGTAATCACTTTCAGAACTTGGTTGTGCCTCCATGTATACCTTCCTTGGGCTAGCGCTACTTTGCAAGAGCTTAGGACATGTTCCACTGTTTGTTTCTTCTGACAGAGCGGACATGCTGGGTCGTCTGCTTTCCCCCATTTCACTAAGTTTGCATTCGAGGGGAGCAGGTCATATACAGATCTGAGGAGGAAGCTTATCCTTAGAGGAGCCATGTGCCACATATCGTTCCAGCTGAGACTTCTTTGGAGTGCACTGTCCCATGTTGTCCATTGCCCCTGTTGACCTTGCTGGACTGCCTTCTGCACTCTTTTGACATCTTCTTCTTCCTTCAACTCCTGTATGATCATGTCTCTTTTTTCCTTCCCTTTGGCTTTGGACCACCACTGCATTTTTGTTGCTCCCAGTCCCTGTCTGTTGGTTTGCGTGTGTCCAATTATTTCTTTGATGCTGAGGTTTCTCTTGGCATTGTTTACAGCCTCTTGGACTTTCCACTTTCTGCCAGTTCTCAGCTTTGGATGAACTGATCTCACGATATTGTCTTCCGATTCCTCCAGCATGCTCAACAGTCTTGCTTTTCCAACTTTGTATTCCTCCACTATGGATTTGAGAGGTAGCTTCAGCATTGCTTGACGACAGTAGAATGCAACATCAGTGAGACCAGGTGGGACACCAAGCCATTTTCTTGTGTATTTGTTGATTTTGGCTTCCATTGCTTCGACTGTGCTGGTGCAAATGTCATAGATTAGCAGTGGCCACAGCAGTTTTGGTATCAGCATGAACTGTAGACACCAGACTTTGTATTTGCCTGGCAGTCCGCAGTTATCTATTTTCTTCAGGCCTTCTTCTGCTGTTTGCTTGGTTTCACATCCCCTTTGTGTGTCTTTCAGGGAGTCATCATACCATCTTCCGAGACTTTTTACTGGCTCTTCTGTGACAGTGGGGATGGCTTGGTTGGCTACCATGAATTTGACTGAATCTGCCACTTTTCCTTTTCGCAGTGAGAGACTTCGGGATTTCTTAGGTTTGAACCTCATTCTTGAAGAGGCCACCAGCTCATCCAGCTGCTTTAAGATTTGGTGTGTCTCTTCCTCATCCGTGGACAAGACTGTTGTGTCATCCATGAAAGCTTTCAGAGGAGGCATCTGGTATCCATCTCCCAGATTCACTGGACCTGAACTCTTCATTGCAGCTTTCAAGATGACTTCCATTGCCAACACGAACAGTATGGGAGAGATTGCACAGCCCATTGCAATGCCCACCTCTAGGTCTATCCAGTCCGTGGTGTATTCTTTGGTAGAGAACCGCATTGAGAACCCTTGGAAATACTTCCTCAGCATTGTTCGGATGTTTTCTGGGATGTGATACATTTCAAGAGCCATGTCAAGAGTTGACACAGAGTTAATTTTCACAGCCACACAATAAACACCGTCAGTGTCCTTTGGCACAGAAGGCGGAATGATTTTATAATCCACACATCTTTACGAATATAAATGGTTGCACAATTCGTTGCGGTATTATCACAAATGTGTGTCACAGGAGGATAGTTATAGTCTTCCAACTTTGGCAGTTTACAATTTGCCACATTTAATGAATGTAAGGCAATAATATGATGCTTATTTACGATAAATATTGTTGGAGATGAGGATGATTAATATTCACTGAACGACTGTTCTGCTAAGGAACAGAAAACCAGCAGTAAATAACCATATGGAAGAAACAAAACAAAACAAAAATAAAACGATAATAAAATCAAGACAAAGATAGCTTTGGCGAAAGGAAACACGGCCCATGAACAACTAAAACGACGGTAGAAAGTCGCTAATATGTTCAGGCTGACGCTGGTGCATTCACAACATTTAATACAGGATCACCAATCACAGAGATCTCTCAATGGATGGACAAAAATTATGATGGGAGATGTCACCATTCCACCATGGACACTGGGACCAATTGATATGGGGTGTCCTTGAATAGTAGAATGGATTATAACTATTGTCATAGGAGGTGATAGGTTGTTTTGAGACTTCTTTTTTTTCATGTTGACGAGGTTTACACTTTTGATTCTCCCAGAAGACACTGTTGACATGTCTACCGATGTTTCTGGCAAGGATGGATGAGCCGAGCTGATTGGGATACACTGTATCCTTGAAAGTAGAGTTGAATTTTGACTTTAAATTGCCATGGTTCAAGAAGGAGATGTTGTTGCGACCATAAAGCTTGAGTGATGCAGGGCGTTCAAAAGATCTTTTTTCATTTGAAAGACACTCACTGGTGCTGTTTTGCTAAGGATACGTGGTATCTCGTCCACGGCTTTCACCGTTATTGTTATTGTTGTTTAAAGCCCAGCCGACTGCGTAGAGCCATTAATTTTTTACAAACTATTTGGGGTTCACTGGTCTCCAAATCAACATTCCACTATGTAGGCCTATAACAAAACGAATTGAATGGTGGACGATTCTTTCAGGAACTAAGAAATTTTGTCTATAGAAGGTTTTCTTTGTTTCAACAGTGTCACCATATGAATAACCAAGTCTCTGACCGCATCGTTGTATGAGGAGAACTGTTGGTAGAACAGTTTACTTTATGTGTAATTTTGGATGTGACGCGAGGCAGCTTTCCCGTCCGTGTGTTCTTTTGATATCTTTTTCCTCACCGGCTTGACGTCATTTTCCTGGCCCGTGATTTTGGTCCCCATGTCATTAGATTTTTTGGGGGTGGGGGTGGGGGGGGTCTTGATTTTGTTGATTTTTATGATTTTGTACAGGTTGTGGTGGTGTAGATTTTGGTGATGGGGTGACTGGTATTGTAGTCACCCGTTTGGCTGCCTCTGCATGACAGATGGGCAGCGGTGACGGGCTGGGTGTCTGTGTGGCTGGGGTCTGTTTGCGTCCCAACCGACTCGCAGACCGGTGGCATCCTTCGGCTAGGCTTGATAGTGCTCCACTGCCCATCTCTTGTAGGCCTATATGGTTACGATTTTCTCTAGAGACAAAATCCGGTCGGACATCGCGAGTACTAACGATTTTAACTCACTGATTGAGTAGCTGCGGATGTCTTTCCCTGGGCCGATATCGGTTCTCCACTTCGCATCTGGCGAAGCGGTGACGGCCTTCGCAGCGATGATGGATGTCTTGCTTCCACCAGTGATGTTGTTAGTGTTATCGTCAGACAAGGCAGACGACTGCTTCGTAGCGCTGGATGCCGACCGGAGGCGTCTCGTTCTAATAATAACTGTAGCCCATTTTAGTGTGGATGCATGCAGCAGAGAAAAATTTTAGTAGTTAGCTATCGCCATGTGTATTGTGTGTGTGTGTGTGTGTGTGTGTGTGTGTGTGTGTGTGTGTGTGTGTGTGTGTGCGTGAGTGAGCGCTCGTGTGTGTGTGTGTGTGTCTATCTGTCGGTGTCTGTGTCTGTGTGTGTGTCTGTGTGGTGTTTTCATTTGCATAAAGTTCCATACACGATGTAGGCCTACCTGTGAAGTTGAACGACAAATACTCAATTATTAAATTTGTTTAGCCTTTTCATTCTAAAAATGTATTTCAATGAAGATACTGCATGAGAACAGATTCCAGAAGACTTCATGTAAACTATACGTAGGTCAGTGCTACGCACAATAGGTTGTACCATACACTGTATTACTTCACCATTCTCCCTTACACGCGTAAAATATTTATGGATGTTAGTTATGTAGGCCTACTATGTCTTTTACACCTTCCAGCTTATTCTATTTCCAACTTCATTTAATCTGTCCAATGCAAACAGCTTCTCAGACATTAATATAAAGACAATGCAGGTTTCAGATTTTATATCTTTGAATTAGATATATTTCAATGAAAACCTTTGCAATATCTGCGAGATGATACAACAACAGCAGCAGCAGCAACAACAACAACATCAACAGCAGCAAAGAGGAAACACACACACACACACACACACACACATATATATATATATATATATATATATATATATATATATATATATATATATGTATCATGACAAACTTACAGATATATGTGGACAACAATCAACAAACAGCCCACAAACACACACACACAGACTGTTTGGCAAACTTGCTTGTTCTCCAGTTGTATTTTCCTATTCTTCACTTTTCCTTTATCTCTGTTTCAGGAAAAGCCCAAGCACTTTCCATTCCATGCTGTAGGAGTCTGTGCAATGTTATTTTGAGATGATACCAATTCTGGTCTGATTAAATGATAGCTCTTGTTTTTCCTTTCATAGTAGATTTCCGGCCACTTCCTCTATTTATTCCTTTTTGGGTGAGACGCTCGATGGTATGATGATTCACATATTGTTCGCAAAGGTATGATTTAAAGCGTCTGAGGACCTCAGACTTTCCTGGATAGAGAATTTTTGTTGCAGTGGCACTGCCTGCAAGTTTATCATTCATTTCCCTTAATACCAGTGTGTCCCGGGCAGTAGATCCACGTGAGATTTTGTAGGTCGTTGCTGTTCATTTCTTTGTGCCATTCTGGGGTCCCTACTCCATTTTGCACTTTTTGAAGTAGCACTCGCTAACACGTTATGATGTCATTTAAGTCCTTTTCTCCCACTGGACGAAACAGCAGGGACGTTTCAGTCTTTTCCTCCTATTTTTTTTTATAGTTTGTTCGTTTATCTTACTCTACGCTTGACAAAGGCCATGGCCGAAAATTTGCGCCTGTCTTGTCTGGTTGTATTAAATACGCGTTCTGATTCTTTTTTCGTTTTTTTTTTTTTTCCTTCTTCTTTCAGGTTCGTGTTTGCTTGAACTCGGGCAGTCACACTTGTTTTGAATTACAAAAATAAGGGTGAACAATCTGATAATCAAAAACAATAAACTGACACAGAAAGGAATATACTCCATAAAATATTTTCTCAAACAAAACTTCACCGGAAAAGGCATTTCTAAAAATCTATAAATTAAATGATGTTAAACTAAAATGGTTGCAACGAAGAATAGTTCATCGAATTATTGCCATCAATATCTTGAAAGCAATGGGTATAGCAATTACGACAAATTGTAGCCTACATTGTGCAATTATTCATGAGACCCTACTGTGTCCATAACTTTTGGAAATCAGCAGAACAATTAATCAATGAAAAACACGAAATTATTTTCAAAATCACACGAAACCTTGCATTGTTCGGTGTTGATCAAAACATAAGAACAGAGAGAATATTTCATCTTATCATAATACTTGCAAAATCATTTACCTATATACCTATTTTCCAAAGGCTATTAAATATGAGATTTAAAATTGGACAGTGTAATGCCAAAATAACCTTTCGCTCGTCCATCTCTTAATGCTCAATGGAACAGCTATTTGCCGATGTTTTCTCAACAGAAAACAAATTTCATGACGTATCAAAATCTTGATGTAGGCCTACTTATTATTACCTTCACTGTTTAAATTATTGTTATTAAGTTGTGTACGTTGTATTTTGTTCATATGTCAACAATACGTTTTCCTGCGTGCAAGAATTGAAATTATCTTTTAATAATACACACACACACACACACACACACACACACACACACACACACACACATATATATATATATATATATATATATATATATATATATATATATATATATATATATATATATATATATATATATATATACAGGTTCCAGTTTTATAGACCATTTCTATCTCTGTTGTTTCAGCTGATAATACTTTTTAACGTCATCTTTTGAAAAGCACTTTTCGTAAATTTACCATTTAGGTAAGTTATAAAATATAATGCCGTGACGTCTTTTGCTGTTTTTTGGCAAATTTACGACCAGAAGTTTGCCAGTGCTTTCTGGAAGCCAGTGCATGTACTGTACAGAGATCCATTGTTTTCAAAGAAATTATCTGCCCACGACCGTGAAAACAAAAGCCAGTTGTAGAGATTCTTCAGTCACCTTCTGACGTCTTCTATACCCTGCTACCAGGATTTCACCGGAACCCTGTTGGTCAACAATGTTTCAGAATGAGTCGGGTCACACATCTAGCATATGGCTTCAGTAACATAACACCATATTTCCCCGGACCTAGCAATCCGTACTTTGTCCTGCTTCCACCTCCAGGGATGTGGATCTAGGGGTGGGCTTTGGGAGGTAAATTTTGGGAAGTTAAAATTTAAGTATTTAGGCTTAGTTAAAGCTCATGATGGAACATATACTAAAGACATCAAAATAAGAGTAGGAATGACAAAACAGAAAACGATTCAACTCAATAACATTTGGAAAGACAGAAGTATACCAATAGCCCTTACAAACAAAAATTTAATATGTTTAACCAGGCCAGTAATGCTATACGGCTGTGAAGCTTGGACATGCAGAAATGCAAATGAAAGTAATATCGAAATAGCAGAGATGTGGTTCAACAGGCAGCTTCTTACGAGTCAAATGGTCCAATGAAAGAGCAAATGAAAGTATTTTGATCGAACTTACAGTCCAATGTCAACTGCTGGCAGGAAAAAAGACTAAATACATTGGCCATGCAACCCGCAACACCAACATAACTGTAATAAGAACAGTTTGTAAGGAAAAGTTGAGACCAAGAGAAATCCCGGCAGACTACCTAGCTCCTATTTGAACAACCTCACCAACATCAATAGTCTGAGGGTCTACGAAGTCGTCCAAAGAAGTCAGGATGGGAATAAATGGAGAAGAGTTGTGATGTCTGCTGCATACTTCACTTTCCCAGATGAGCTGTCCGTGAAAACGGGAGTGGTTTTCAAAGCGAGCAGATTCGTTGTACCGAAATAAATGCAAAATCATTTCTTGCAGAAAGTGCACGCAAGTCATACTGGCATTCAGGGATGGATTAGAAGAGAAAGAGAAGTGGCGTATTGGCCGAAGATGACAGTTGACAGCAGTACCATTCCTGACCTGCCAAGGCAATATATAGCAGCGGATATGTTTGATTTCAAGAGAAAAAAGTCACTTAGTAGTTGTGGACTACTACTCCGACTTCTTTGAGTCCGATGTACAAACCACATTAGACAGTGAAGACGTTATCAAAAAGATATAAAGTCCTGTTATGCCGTGCATGGGATACCAGAGAGACTGATGACCGACAACGGACCCCTGTTCACCTCAAAACAGTTCAGAAACTTTGCTTAGGCCTATGGATTTGAACATGTGACACAATCTCCCCATTATTCCCAGTCAAACGGGAAAGTTGAAAACGCTGGCAAACTTATGACAAACGTGATTCAGAAACACACATACATACAAGTAAGAAATGAGAACAAATAACCGTAAATACACATATATACACACGCGCGAATATAGACAAAGACACACACAGACCATTGCTATGCCTATTTCTAAATTCATCCAATCTGTAGTGTATTCTTTTGTGGAAAACCGCATAGAGAAGCCCAGAAAAAAACTTCTTCAGCATTTCTCGGATGTTCTTTAGGACATAGGTCTCCATCATACCAGTCTTCTACTTTTTGGTATGAGCGGATTCTGATCGTCTTTTGCATACATTTAGCACTTTGTGTAACACAATCATTAAATACCGACAAAGCTTCATTGACATCATGATCAATTATATTAATTGCCAACTGTAACCTTTTATGAGTTTCGCCAATATCCAGTGAGTCTATAAATATCTGTGCCGTATCATTATTCCAAACGGTTTTCTGTATTGTTTGTTCTGTTTCCTGTACATTTTCATGAATATCACATTCTTTTACACAATTTATGCATAATTCCAGAGGCATATGATCAGAGTCAAATCTTTCTTTCACATTAAGTTCACATATCGAGCACAACATATCAAACATTTCACTTGACATAATGAAATAATCATTCACACTATTTCCACTTTTTGAGATGAATGTGCAACATACCCTGAAGGTCACTATTACACTCACCATTCAAAATACGCAAGTTAAATGTAGTACGTAGATTCAATAATTTTTTTTCCATAATCATTTAGAACTTTGTTTGTCTTGAGAATTTCTGTTCATACTGACAGGACGACTTTTATACGTTGTATCAACATAGCTATTACTGAATAGATCAGCAGATATATCAGCAGTTCTGCTATTACAATCGCCTGAAAGAACAATAAATATGTCATCAAATGAAAGCAAGCAATCAGTCAAACATTCTTCTAGTAAACTAATGCCATTATCAATATCAAAATATGAATAAAATGGTGATCTTGCTGGTGGAATAGATAAAAAAAACATGCAGAAATCTTTCATTAATCCAAACATATCTTTATTAATAAGGAAGACCAAAATATTACAATAATTTTCATCTATGCAGCGGATGTAAGGAGCAAACTTTTTCTTTATCAAGCAAATAATGCCACCTTGAAGGGCGACCTTGTTTAGTAAACGACACCGCTGGTTTGCAAAACATCAAATAATCACTAAACAATCAGACTGGAATGACTCTAAGAAAGTTTCAACAAAAGAGATTAAATCATATGAACGAATATAATTAACAAATTCTTTATGTTTTAACACTTCAAGGAATCAACATTAGATATACAGTGGTACATTTTAACTAGATTATTTACACACAGGAATGGAGTTTCACCACTGTCAACACGGAAAGCGCACAAGTCGCTGTCCCCGAGACCACTGCCACTGTCACAATCAGGGCCAGCGTTTTCTGATACGTCTCCATGACAGGAGCGGTCTACAACCTATCTCACTTCCTTTAAAGTGCCCTCATTGTCCACAGTAGGCCTAAATTTCTTGCCTTCAATGACAAGGTGGTCAAAAACCAGGGACACTTTTTTCTCACTTCGGGCTTTTTTTTTAAATAAGGGATCAGCAAACGTCTATTTTCTCTCACCCACCATGAATAATCCTCCCCAATGAAAATACCAGAGCCCCCCTCCCGTAATTTCCCCTTTGCTCAGAGTAGGCTACCTTTAACTTGTCCTTGAAAAATGTACAGTACCCAATCCCAGGTGAGTTGGGTTTACTGTTCAGGCGGTGCAGCCTGTCAAATGCGTCTAAAGCCAGCTCCAGCTCCAACTTGTTGGTGAATAGCTCCCTCACTGTTGCTTCCAGGTCATCTGCCGTTTCTTTTGCAGGTCCTGGCAGTCCATGAATAATTAGATTATTCCGTTTGGAGCGACATTCAAGATCATCAGCTTTCTTCTCGAGGTCCAAGAGCCGCTTCTCCAGATTCAGGTTCTGCTCCTTCAGTTCTGTACTTTCTTCACGCAGGGACTCCTGTTCTTCCTTGAGGTCCTTTATCTCACCGTGCAACGTGGCGAATTCTTCCCATACACGTTTGAAATCGTCTTTGAGATCATCAAATTTAGAATTCAAGGTGGTGAGCATCGATATCAGGTCCTTCAGAGAAGGGTCCTTGTTGTCAGAGCTACGAGGGGAAGCTGATGACTGGAACTAAGCGTAGATTGACGCATGTTGCGTTTGTCTGGTCCCGGGTTCGCCTCCACATCACCGCAACGAGCCAACAAATTTCCCAAGAACAAAACTGACAGGAGTAACCCACAGGCAGCACCGTCTTTCAACGTTTTCACCTTTAGTCCTGGACTCCACAATTTTGAAAATGAACGTTTAAACATAAAATGCTGGTATACAGAAAGAAAGCAGCCACAAGCTACCCTAAAGCCCAGCGCTGCTGATGGCATGGTGTCTTACAACATACGACAATCAGTATGGGGCCGCAAATCACTAGATACTCGTAGACACTGTATGAACGATTTGTCAACAGAGCTCATGAAGTGCTGCCACACGTAGAAATCCACAGATCACGCCCCCGAGAGAGAGAGAGAGAGAGAGAGAGAGAGAGAGAGAGAGAGAGAGAGAGAGAGAGAGAGAGAGAGAGAGAGAGAGAGAGAATCACGAATTAGTCCTGCATTTTAGATGGATAACTGAACTGATAAAAACCTGCTGTTTTAGCTTCAGGGATCACGCACAGGTGCTTGGTTACGGAAACAATGTTTTCAACGAAATAATCAAAACAAACACATAAGAACATGCCATACATATACTAAAAATTGGGGTGGTGGTGGTCCATGGAAGCTATGATAAAACAAACGAACAAAACCAATCCACCACCCACCCACCACCACGTACCCGTTCCAAAGCCCCACTGACTGACCAAATTAGATTAGTATCATGATCGAGGTATTTGGTTATAGCCGATCACAAGGCTTCATTTACCAACAAATTTATGTGTGCTACAGTAGGCCTACAATAGACATGGTTAAAATAGACTGCTTCAGTTCCTTGGTGATCAGCCCGCACAGCCAGCCAGCAATGAATGAAAACGACTGAGAAATTCAGCATAATCCTATGTCTGTTCTACACTGATATATCAAAAACCAACAAAACAAAAAACCAACAAACAAACAGAAACAGACCAAAAAAAACAACAAACAAAAACAACAACAAACAAACAAGCAAAGAAACAAAAAACCGAAACGAAACAAAACAAGAGGACACAAACTAAAGGGAAAAAAAAAAAAAAAAAAAAAAAAGCAAAGCAAATCCACAAACTTACGAAACAAACACGTACACACATAAGCCCAAACCCCTTTCCCTGATTGGTGACAAACTTCAGTCCTTCAGTCTTCATACACGACTGACAAACTGTTAACTATACCAGTCGTTCTTTGTTAGCCAGTTGTTCTTTGTTTTGCAAACATTGAAAATACTTAAAGGAATGATATAGCCTGTGATCTACCTTCCATATTGTTTTTCTTTGATCTCTATTTTCTTTCTTTCCTTCTTTTTCTTAAATTTTTCTCTTTAAAAAGGATATTGTTTTATATCGAGAGAGGTGTATGTTTATGTCCGACACAAAAATTTGCAAGCAAAATTTTCTCAGCAGTCACTAAATTTAGGTCAAAGAGCGGACTATGGAGGAGTGGCAAATGTACACATTTCAAAGTCATCACCCCGAAGTCAAGGTCACATGGACCAAATAAAGCGCCTAAAATCAGCGCTTTCTCAGGAACTACTGACAACATTTACATTTTTTTTTGCTGTTGTGACAATACCGGTATATCATTGTGAACGCTTCACGTCAGGTCTCGTTTCATCTGAAGGTCGCAGTGACCTGAGAAGATACAATTCGGATTTTCTGTAGTTTTGTTGGTATCAAAAGGGAAACCGTTAGAATCTGATGGGTACATTAACCTTAAGAATTATAAAATCTAGATTTTTTGTCGTAATTTCTGTATAAAAAGTTATATAGAATGGCTTGACATATTTTCTGCTTTTCACACACGCACACACCACACACACACACACACACACACACACACACACAACACACACACACACACACACACACACACAACGCCAAGTTCGTAAAGAAGCATGGCGAGGAAGAAAACAAGTGAAAAAAACAAACAAAATAACAACAAACACACTACACACCAAATGACAACGAACAACGATCACTAACATCCACCATCTTACGGGTGATGTAACACACGAATAAACGACGGGCACCTGTTGCGTGACCCTTACTGAGCCCTTCCACCACGTCAAGGTACAGCAAGTTTCGGAAGGGTTCGATCACAAGTAATCAGTATTGTGTAATCTGCCCCACACATACATACACACACAAACACGCGCGCAGAGCATGTAATTTGTTGTCGTTATCTCTACACCCTAGCTTCTAGTACTCATACAACGGAGGAAACTGAAATATGTTGGACACGCAATCCGTAATGAGAGAACAGACTTGATGTCCACTGTCCTCCAAGGTAAAGTGGAAGGAAAGAGAAACAGAGGACGGCCACCTGCATCACTTGCTAGAAACATCACAAACATCAGTGGCAAGAAACTCCAGGAGGTGGTCAGACTTAGCCAAGATCGAGAGTGCTGGAGGCAACTTGTGAGGACATCATGTGCAGCGGCCAACACTGTTCCCGGTGACGCCGACAGGTGAGACAGGTGAGATCTCTACACCCTGATTATTTCCTCTGACCTTATTTGACTCGCAGTCTACATTAAGCCTGCTGGGTCGGCACCACCACGACTAGGTCATACAGATGACATCGATTGACCTACATACTGAAGGCTATGTGCGGTACTGTTTATCGGCTCTTCCATATGCAGCATTTCGCTTTGTCTGTTCGCATGGTCCGCCCTGAAACAAACATATACACAAGCACATAATTATGCACACACACACTAAACAAAAGCACGCACGCACTGGAAAACAGCCCTGCACGACGTGTAGGGTCGATTTCACCAACGTTGGACATGCATCTTGTCAGAAAAGCGCGCACAGAGAGAGAGAGAGGGAGAGAATGGCAGCCTTCTAGGTCATCAGTAAGTAACGAGTTCGTGCGTTACTGGTAAGTGGCTGGAGGACATCGCCAGCTGTTGTGTCCATAACTCGACACTAAACACATTTTCCGGCGGTATAACAACAATCCGTTGGGATGTCATAGTTACACAAGCCCATAGTGGATTGAACGTTTTTATCCAGATGAAGGGACTGCTTAGACAAATTCTATTGCCTAAACTTTATGTAGGCTTAGCAAATGATGGGTCAACTGATAATTAAACTTCAAATGTGTGGTCTACAATTTCTTGCAAATTTGGGTCAGTTTTAAAGTTTTAGGAGTTTAATTTTTCGGTCAATGTTTATGGACTGAAGGTGAACGTCTCTTTATTCTTTAGAGATGGATTATTCTGATCAAATAAGATATGTAGCCCACTCAGTTGTCACGAATGTAGGCAAAGGCAATCAAATTTGACCGAGTCTATTGTATGCTCCTTTCGACAACGTTACATTTGGAATCAAACACACGGAAACGGAACAAGAATGCTTATTTATTTAATGGACAAAACAGGACAAGCGCAAATGTTAACCTTCCTCAAGTGATAAACATGAATGAGCGAATAAACATATGAATGAATGATTACTGAATCCTGATTAACTCAATGCGACTTTCGGTTGTTTCACCTTCCGAAGCAAAACCTAGCTACAAGAAAAGGATCACACACACCCCAGATCTCCACACTTTAAAGATTCCATGTGCTGGTCGGGCATATAGACAAGCAAGACCAACAACGCATACAATCTAGAGCTTATTACAAAGTTCTGCGGTGATGGAGAAATGGTGATGGGAACAGGCAGAGGATGTTGCTGAAAGTCTCCTGCTATAATGTCTGACTGAGAAAGTTGACATAACACTAAACTAATCTAAGCATACTGCTGAACAGGGAGTCATGAATATATTTAGACGCCATCGCAGAACTCCTCAATTGCCAATAAAGGAATCTATAGCAGAACCACCCTACACTGACAAGATAACCAGCCCCTGAAGCAAATCATGCCTGGAATGGCATCAGGAACTAATGGTAATCAATGAGGGATATTCTTCCTGTGCCAGAATCCTCCTTAACAGAATTATCACCCACGTACCCGAGCCCATAATTCTCAGTGCGGCTTTCATGGCATAAAAGGCACAAGTGACATGGCGTTTGCCATACGCCAGCTGCAAAAAAAGTGCCACGAGCAAAACCAAGAGCTCCACTTGACGTTTAAACATCTGACCAAAGCATCTGACATCACTTACTGGGCTTACTGGAAAGGCTGTACTACGAAAGTTTGCTCTCTCAGAAGCTAGTCTCGCCGATTACTTCCTCCCATAATGGTATTCTGGCCGGGATGCAAGACAATGGGAAGACAATCAAACCCTTCCCTGTACAGAACGAGTGAAACAGGGGTGCGTTCTTATGTCCACTCTTTAGTCCCTTTGCAATACTGACTGATGCATTCAGAGACTTTGACAGGGCTGTGTGCATCGCCTTCCATTCAACAGAAACTAACTGGAGACTCTAAGCTGAAACCAAAGAGCTCACAGCTGTCCCGTGGAAATTTTCTGTGAAAATATGATTGTGCACCGTTTGCTGTGGCCTGCAAATACTTCACTCCTACAGAGACTATGCTTCAGCCAACATCATCTCAGGCTTCTAGCTTCACCACCTCCCACTGATTTCGTCAGCCACAAGATTGAGTGTTGACAAATTTGGCGACTTGGGCAGTACAGTGAGCAGTAACAGATCTCTTGATGCTGACCTGGTGCTGCTCATCTCCAGGGCTAGCACTGCCTTTGGAAGGCTGACCAAGAGTTTGGGGCAAGACTATGGCGTCAAGGTGGCCACAAAGATTGCTGTGTACAAAGCAGTAGTTTTGACTACCCTGCTGTATGGCTGTGATCCCTGGACTGATGGCACATTCAACACAGCTGGTACAGTTCCACCAATGATGTCTGCACAAGATATACAACATTACATGGCTAGACCGAGTGACCAAACTGCAGAAGTTTGGCTTGCTTAGTTTCTACTCATCAAATGCCAGCTTCGTTGACAGGACACATTGTCCTTGGCCAATAGGCGCTGAATGACAATGCATGCCCGCGTGTTTCTTACCTCCGCAGGAGTTCCGGCAAGCAGAGCAAATTTTCACATAGCCGTGGGTGAAAAAAGCGCGTTCGCTTTTAGCACTTCACCAGTTTATTCGCTATTCGTTATGCTTGAAAAGCACTGTTGCTACGGGAAATGTAGATCTCATTCCCGATATTCAGACGTTCTATTTTCTCCCATTTCCAAAACGACTGAAAGTCTGTAAAGAGTGGATCAAGGCGACCACATGATCAACTCAATCCCAACTTGATAACCAAACATCACTACGTGTGTTTAACTTGAAGTAAGAATCGCTTTATTGTCTAGCGTAAAAGTCGTAAGAATGCAATTGTGAAACCAAAGTCTGATATGGTGACTTCATCTAAACGCCACAGAAACTGATCTCGGTAAGCGACCAACACACCAGCTGTTGTGCACATGTCTGGGTTGATTTCCACCGACTGAAGGATGGTGTATGTGACTTGCAGCCTTGAACACCACACACATATACATACACATACACACCTGTCGTGTCTCACGACGGGATGCTTCTTACTTTTTGAGTGTGTTTGTGTGGCACGATGGTGTGTGTTCGAGCGTGTATGAGTGTGTGTGTACGTGTGTTATTTGTGTGTGTGTGTGTGTGTGTGTGTCTCTCTCTCTCTCTGTGCATTGTATTTATATAAATATATATATATACATATATATATATATATATATATATATATATGTGTGTGTGTGTGTGTGTGTGTGTGTGTGTGTGTGTGTGTGTGTGTTGTGTGTGTGTGTGTGTGTGTGTGTAAAAACCAAGCTCAAGCTGAGGACTGATAGAATATGGAAAGTCCAGGAGGCACAAGTCGCAGCAAAGGAAAGCCTCAAAGTCAGAGAAATAATAGGGCACACGCAGACCAACAGGCAGGGATTGGGATCAACAGCAATGGAATGGTGGTCAAAGGCCAACGGAAAGGCAAAAAGAGAGATGATATCGGTAATACAAGAGATGAAAAAAAAAGAAGACACCACAAGACTTCAGAAGGCAGTCCAGCAAGGCCAACACAGGTAATGCACGACTTGGGGAAAATGCACTCCAAAGAAGTCTAAGATATCCATTTCAACCTCGGATCCGAATGCTAATCTGGTGAAACGGGGGGAAATCAGATAACCCTGCTTGCCTGCTCTGCCAGGGCAAACAGTCAGTGGAACATCCTGGGTTCATGCATGGTAGCGTTAACCCAACGAGTGTACACATGGAGGCACAATCAAGTGTTTCAAGAGATCGCACAAGCAATCAGTACTGCCAAGGGAAAAACTTGCCACCAGAAGTTCCAACAACTTTCAACACGGCAGAGGACAGCAAACTCTGGCATGAAAAAAGATGACACCTTGAGCATGGAAACGGGGTCTGCTGGATGAAGTGGACAACTGGGACTGCTCAGCATATCTCCCACAATGGAAGAAACATCCAGAAAGCATCAGCAAGAGTGGCATGAGAGCGGACATGGTTCTCCACTTCCAGTCATCAAAAGAAATGATCCTGATCGAGCTCACTGTAACGTATGAAAGTAGGATGGAGGAAGCCCATATCTACAAAACTGAAAGTCTAGCCAGCAACTTGGGGACATCTGGCTTGAAGCCAAGGTCCTCGCCATAGAGGTCGGAGCAAGGGGGCTGATAGGCATATCGGCCTATGACCTCACGAAACAGCTCTCCATTTCAAGGAGAGAGAGGACCAGAGTCCTAAAAGCAAAGGCAAAAGCAGCGGAAGAGAGTTTCTACTGGATCTGGACCTCGAGGAACAAAAGTGAACTTCAGAAGGCTTAAAATTCCCCTATATGTTGCAGGTGATTGATAACTATGTGGTTAAGATACCCACGCATGGTGACGCCCGACCATCTCGGATGCGCGTGTTCACTTCCAGAAGGATAGATTTAAGGGGGAAAAAAGCGATAGCAGAAAGGCATCCAGGAGTCATGACCTGTGTCTGCATGTGTTATGGATGTGTGTGTGTCTGTTAAGTCTTCTCTCTCTCTCTGTATGTGTGTGTGTGTGCGTGCGTGCGTGTGTGTGTGTGTGTGTGTGTGTGTGTGTGTGTGTGTGTGTGTGTGTGTGTGTGGTTGTGTGTGTGTGTGTGTGTGTGTGTGTGTGTGTGTGTGTGTGTGTGTGTGTGTGTGTGTGTGTGTGTGTGTGTGTGTGTAACTCAGGCATACATAGTTCATGTTATGGAGTGCGCTTTCTTACATTTTACAGACTACTATGCAGCATAATTTGTAAGCATTACCGGTACGGCACAACTTATTTACAGATCCGTATCATTTACTTTTTAGGGAAGGAGGCCGATATACTTTTAGCAAGGGTTTCGGGACTGTTTTATGCATGAAAACGATTACCATATTCTTGCGTAAAAAGAACGATTCAAAGTCCACTTTACCAATTGCTCCACCACCACAACATGGACTTATTAATTCAGACTTTATGCATGAAAAATAACACTAGTCCGGCCTGCCAACAACAGTGGAACAATCGTAACTTTTATGGATGAAAAGTGTCTGTTTCAAAGTTAAATTTCACCTTGCTATTTTATCACTACAAGTTAAATTTGATAATAGATACTTAAACATTTTTAAGCTGGGGAAAGGTGCTCTAGTCACCCAAGCTACCACCACCACCACAAAAAAACAACAACAAAAAAGTAAGAAAGAAAAGACAATTAAGTACACATGACTAGCCAGCCTCTCCCATTCAGTCGGCATTTATTAAAACCCATCCTGGAGGTCAAGAACATTACTCTTCCCCCCACCCCATGGGGAAAGTTTCTGGAGAAAGCTTCATCCAAACTCTCCAATGACAGTAGGAGAGCATCCAGAGATAGTCCCCCCCCCCCCCCCTCACCCACAGAAGAGAATCGATTACCGGGAATGAGCTTCACTTCTTCTGGGCAGACATGAAGCCTCTTTGTCTGGATCACACAGTCACATGGGTCCCAGTCTCCTGCCCTCAGGATACAAAACACCCCTGGTCCAAAGTACTGTGGACAGTCCTCCAGGGCAGAAACGCCTGAGCACAGGCTGGGGATCGTTTGAGGGATCAGATAATTGATTTCCTGATCCCTATTTAACCTATTAAAAAAATAAAGTGAACAGTTCCTTTACAAGGAAACAGATTGAATTCCATGTAGGAAATCGGCCAGGCTATCTTTGTCAATTTCTCCAGGCCCAGAACGACAGACAGGAGAGGGCGGAACAGGAGGGCCTCTACAAGCATTTGGGTTGAAGTCTCGTCCAAGATTCGCATTCTGAATTGCTCTCTCTTTGTAGTTTTGTTAAGGATCATTAAAAAATTGGCAATAAATAATAACTAGTCCGGCCTGCCAACAACAGTGGAACAATCGTAACTTTTATGGATGAAAAGTGTCTGTTTCAAAGTTAAATTTCACCTTGCTATTTTATCACTACAAGTTAAATTTGATAATAGATACTTAAACATTTTTAAGCTGGGGAAAGGTGCTCTAGTCACCCAAGCTACCACCACCACCACAAAAAAACAACAACAAAAAAGTAAGAAAGAAAAGACAATTAAGTACACATGACTAGCCAGCCTCTCCCATTCAGTCGGCATTTATTAAAACCCATCCTGGAGGTCAAGAACATTACTCTTCCCCCCACCCCATGGGGAAAGTTTCTGGAGAAAGCTTCATCCAAACTCTCCAATGACAGTAGGAGAGCATCCAGAGATAGTCCCCCCCCCCCCCCTCACCCACAGAAGAGAATCGATTACCGGGAATGAGCTTCACTTCTTCTGGGCAGACATGAAGCCTCTTTGTCTGGATCACACAGTCACATGGGTCCCAGTCTCCTGCCCTCAGGATACAAAACACCCCTGGTCCAAAGTACTGTGGACAGTCCTCCAGGGCAGAAACGCCTGAGCACAGGCTGGGGATCGTTTGAGGGATCAGATAATTGATTTCCTGATCCCTATTTAACCTATTAAAAAAATAAAGTGAACAGTTCCTTTACAAGGAAACAGATTGAATTCCATGTAGGAAATCGGCCAGGCTATCTTTGTCAATTTCTCCAGGCCCAGAACGACAGACAGGAGAGGGCGGAACAGGAGGGCCTCTACAAGCATTTGGGTTGAAGTCTCGTCCAAGATTCGCATTCTGAATTGCTCTCTCTTTGTAGTTTTGTTAAGGATCATTAAAAAATTGGCAATAAATAATAACTATGATCCTGTAATTTGCCAACTGGTTTTTTGTTTGCATTGGGGAAAACACACATTCATTCAGTCTTGTAATCTCATGAATAGAAGCTACACATAATCATTCATGTTTTTGGGAGACCGATTCCGATTAAATCATGGCACATGTCGAGAATGTGCATTCGTCTTTGCAAAACTATTTGGGTCATAATTCTAGCTTACAGAAGATTGAGAGTGTATTGCCAATTGCCGCAATATTCAATGTACAATTATCAAAATTTTTTTTATTACCAACGAATTTTCTGCCCATATGGCTGCTGCACAAGGTTGAGACTCAAGCGCACTGTAAACTCAAGGGCTGAACAGGGACCATATTCTGCTCTAACTGTTCTCATAGTTTACTATCTCATGCCATTTCTCTGTCTGGGATAAATTGCGTCATGGTCTTTTGGGGTTGATTGTTCATGGATGCTGTCACGGGAAGGATGTGGTGGCAATCTCCTCCAGATTTTGCTTATTCTATGTAGTTAGAGATAACAAATTTTCCTGGGTACTTACCATAAACTTCCATAGAAGATATTCATCAAGAAAAACTACGATTCCTTGGAGGTTTGCTGAGGGCTATATATAGTTCAGTCTGAGATAACCATCCACACTCACAATTTTCCTTCGCCTGGAGCGCCATGCTTTTGCAAGCGCACTAACACACATTTTAAACTGCTAAGAGTACACACATACAAAAACACATACGTTCATTGCAAACAAAGAATACTCACAAACTATACTTAATTTTTGTTGTTACCAAAAGGAAACGATGAGACAGAGGTTTTAGGAAATTCAGGACACACACCGACTGCTTTTTTTCTGCATGACCCTGACTTCAGCTGCCTTCCACAAGCACAAAACCTATTGAAGATCAGGTTTTTCAAGTCTGACAGGGAGCAGAAATATTTCTGGTTTCTGTCAAGGATGAAAGGTGCTGAAACCTCACAATCTGTTGTCGATGAAGCTGTCTGTCATAGTAATCATCCTTTCAGCTGTTTCTTTGCCTTCAGATGAACTTAAGCAGTCCTTCAAACAGCCTTGGCTTTTACTTTGGGGGGCATTACACTTACAGGTTGTACTGATAACCAGATGCTTCTGCCAAAGACAATGATAAACAGTACACAGGTTAGGCAAGAGCAGAACTGGCTGTTGTATTCTGTCTTTCCTGTGATGAAATGAAGCTATTTGGTGTGCATGCATGCCAGTATGTATTTAACAAACCTGAATGTCATCTACTTAGGCCAACACGTACTTCAATACTTTTTATATGGGACTGACCGATAGCACTGTACGTTGATTGGTTGATCGACCTGCAAAAAGACATGCCAGTCAGCCTTTCAAAACTTTAATTGGTCAATTACCGAGACCCATTCCCAGGCCAATCCCTGAAGACTACCACACAAGGAAAAATAAGTCCACAATAAAACACTCCACACACACGCCACGATCAAAAACGAAATGTAAACATGAGATAAAAGGAAAATAAAACAACTAAAGTACGCTCAGTATTTGAGGCCAGTGACCCAGAAGTACTCAAAGGACTGGATTATAGAGAAAAGTTTGGAACGTACTCTGCCCATCTAGCTTCTTGTTCTGTTTCTGCCATAAGAAGACTCCCTTGCTCGTATGAAAGCAGTACGCTGGTGACTCTAAAATAGGCCTCTTACACATTAGTGGTTCCACGCTACTTGCAACATAGGCTACTTCAGTGCAATGTTGTTCAAGACGGACCCAGAATTTGCAACCAAAACGTTTCAGTCACTCTTTACAGCTATATGGGAGAGACAGAAAATACTAAAAGATTGGATAAAATGCATCATCATGAAGGTCTAGAAGAAAGCTTCCCCAAGTAACTGCAACAAACGGCGTAGAATCACTCTTTCTATGAATTCGAAGCAGCAAAATCCTTGCAAAGATCATTTAACAACTATGGAAAGTACAAGGTTTCCAGAAAGCACGAGGATGCACTGACTAATAGTCACTCTGCGAAATAAAAATCAAACAGTGCACAGAATGACAGAGATAATTTTACGTTAACTTGGTGGCCTTTGACAAAACTTTTGACAGCTCACACATCGAGTCTGTGGAATAAGCCCATAAACTCCCTTAAATTCCACAGCATACCGTCCTTCTAATCAAAAGCTTTGTCAAAGTGACCCTGTATGAGTACAGGCTTGTGGCAATACGCAGCTGAAGTCTTTCGTGTTCTGGACAGTCGTTTTTCAGAATTGTGTTTAATAATGGGACATTGCCTTAATCTCTGATGTTGTATTGGGCTAATAGAGTGAGGTGTGAAAACAGTCACGTCTATGCCAGCTTTGGATAAACGTTAAACAGATCTCTTTCTTCCACAGTGTTAACGTATCTTAGGAGATGCTTCTATGAGGGTCCTCCCAAGTGACAAGGAGTCCTGTTTCAGACTTTCATAACACTTCTGAACACCTGTAGATAACAGGGCAAATGCAGCTGCAAAGTGGACATGCTGTTAAAGGGTAGTTTCTGCTGATGTCATGTAGGTATTTGAAGTTTTGATCAAATTTCCAATCCTAAAGTTAACCTCTCTTTAACTCTAAGTCATGTTGCGAGTACGGTATGTGTAGGCCAGGCAGTCTGACTCCACTGTCATGATATTAACAACCGTAACAACACTTCCTTCAGCGATGACTGGGGAAAGGACAAGTTACCCAACAGGAGACCACTGCCTAAGTAAGTCAAGAACCACAGATCTACACAACCCCAGTAGGCCTACCTGGTCAAGTAAACTTAAGCTTGAAGATCTTTCATAACCTTTTGCAGACAAAAGAGTGGTGGCTTGCAGACCTACCATCATTCAGAGAGAACAGACACAGCACTCCTGGTTACGTTCTTAAAGACAACAGTGAGAAGAATCAATAATGCTGATGGAGACGGAGAAAGGGAATATTTATCGCATTCATAACAGAAATTTAATCATCCTTGAAACAAGAGTTGTAACTTTTCCATGTCCTTGTTCTCTGAGTCACCCTGTGTCAATGAGTCATCTAGATGTACATGTAGACGATTTGCATGTCCACTGTGATGAAGACGTGTATGGACCAGTTTCAATATCTTTGTGAAATTTGTTTGAGAACCATGACATCCCCGGGGAACAGTTTTGAATTAAATTCATAAGAGTTGTGCTTTAGAGTCAATATTACTTCTTACCATGTCAATGCTGACAGACTAGTGGGCATCCTCGAGGTCAGCAGATATAAAATTAGATTTTGTTTCATTTGCTGAAAACTTGTTTTAAAACATAGGTATCCATTTTGAAATAGAACTTCTCAACGAGAAACGCACAAGAGATCTCTTTTCCTGGTAAGGCAAGCCATAGGGCGATGAGAACTGGGCACTTACTTCTTTGATCTGATCCAACATCTATAGTTCAATACTAATAACTTCCCAAACTTGATCAACTGTTTTCTCCCCTAATAAATTGTCTGGTTTACTTTGATGGTGAAAAGGTAGATTACTGGTTCTATGGGTGGATTGTTTACAAAGGGAGTAGTTATTCCTCCTTCTGCATCTTCAGCATCTGATGGAACTGGTGTTGGATTGGTTTAGTCAGTTTGGTCTTTAGTGGCTGAAGGTTCTGGCTCTCCATGATGTGTGGGGTTGATTGTAGTATATGTTCTAACCCCCTTCATGTTTACCTGTGACAACACCTGGAAAGAACAGTTCCATGTGACCAAACGATGGTAGAACGACTGTTTGCTGCAAAGCAATAAATGAAACTGTGGAGAGCCAATGAGACTACGCAAGTAGCCAAGTGAGACTACATAAGTAGCGAAGTGAAAGTACACAAAAGTAGCCAAAGGGGCTACAATAGTAGCCAACAGGACTTAAAAAAAGTTGCGTGTGAGCCACAAAGGGGTCGCTGGGTCAGTTCAGTAGGCCTACCACGCTTGCTTGCACACAGCTACTTCCATCAGCCAGTTAAAGTGTAAACAGTTGATCTCTCTATGCTCTTGGTAATATCATCACCCAAAGGTATGTCGATTCGAAGTGAACAAGTAGCCGCAAATCTAGCTTGAGATATATACATACATGTATTTTGTAATACATGATGAGTGATTCGGAGACTTTATTAAGTTATTAAACAATCTCTGGGATGAAATGTTTCTTAGTCTTTTCAATTCAGGTTGTCCAGCAAGAATTTAAGGGTTAGACTTCTCGTCACTAAATCTTGTTCACTGGCCAGTTAGTTGTTTCTTTTCAGGAAAGTGTCCAGATAATTTGATTCAGAGTAGTTCTGTGTTTATATGGTCAGAATATTTTCATGTTTGGTACGTTATTGCAGTAGTTCCTTGTCCTGAAGTTCCCATTGGTTTCGTTTTGAGCCTTGTATCAAACGTCAATGTGACTGTCATCCACACTTGGCCCTTCTCATTCGATGCAGATCTTCTGAGTGGAGTCGATCGTATCATCAGTGTCATTGTCGTCCATAGTATCAAAGATAAAACGTAACATATGAACCAGCCTTTTTTCTTGGAATTGCTTAAGCCCAATTCGTTGCACTGTCTTTGTCTTCGTCGCCGGTTTCAACTGCGATGTTGTCATTGTTTCGGTAATCCATGTCATTGATGCGTGAACGAAGTTCGTTTGTAGTGACTAAAGTTTGCCCGTTTTTTCTAATAACGACAATGTAGCCTACTTTCCAGAAATTTATCAGTGTAGCAGGCTGTGAGTCTTAACTGTCTCTATTTTCCCTTTGTTTCATCCCGATTCAAACTAGTTTTAGACCTGGTTTTAGTTTGTCTTCTGAATCTCAACTGGTTCTTCGTCAACCATCTTACCTGTGACAATAGCCGGAACAAATAGTTTCTCACAACCAGACGCTGTTATAACGACCGTCACTGCAAAGCAGCAGACGAGATTGTAACCGGAAAAAGACGAAGGAAGAATACGAACGCGTAATTAATATAACAAGACAAGACAGGCGCAAATTTTCGGCCAACTGGCCTTTGTCACGCGTAAGATTACAAACAAACAAACACCAGATACAAAAATTTTGAGAAAAAGACTGAAACTTCGTCTTTTTCTCATAAATTTTGTATCTGGTGTTTGTGATCTTACGCTTGACAAAGGCCAGTTGGCCGTAAATTTGCGCCTGTCTTGTCTTGTTACATTAAATACGCGTTCGTATTCTTCTTTCGTGTTTTTTTCTGGATTTAACTTCGCCACAAAGGGGTCACTCGATCAGTTTGAATCTACATCTGCCTGCACAGAACCTTTCCACCAGGCACTCAACAGTGTAAAACAAATAATATTAAATCATCTAGCTTACCGGAAGGTCGTGAAACGTACGATCATAAATCACGATCACTTAACACAACCAAACAGTTGCCTAAAAGCATTCTCGTTCGATGCAGATGTTAGTGAAGGGAAAATAAAGTTGGGAAAGAAAAAAAGATAAGTGCCACACTCTGCTTCCGACAAAAGCTCTTGCGTGAATGTCAAACTCTCGCATGATCCAGATTCCTGATAGAATTCTCGGAAGCAAAAAGAATAGTGAACAATTCTGAAATGAATAAGAGGAACGCAAGTATGCTGTAATGCCAGCACTGTTCTTTAACATGGCTATAGATTGGATACTGAGATAATGACTGAGGTATTGTAAGCTCATAGTTTTAGCGCCATCAATACTCATACTGTGGATACGGAGGCAAATTTATCCAATGACGGACATCGGTTTTTGTAGTTGTAGATTATTATAATTGTATATGTACGACTTACGTAAATGAAGCTGAATTATGACGTCACTCAGATAGATACGTAATGACGCTTCCGGGACGCTGATGTCGGAAGAAACCAAGAAAACAAGAAGTCGAGTCAAGATTGTTTTGTGGAGATCTAGCGCCTTTTCCTTCAGAAGCTGTTTTCGGAGAGCATCTGACGTGACTCCACAGACGATTCGGTCTCGAATGAGTGAGTCTTTTAACGTTCCATATTCACAGGTGTCGGCCAAAATCTTCAATGCTGTGATGAAGTTTTGCATTGGCTTGCCAGCTTGCTGGAATCGTGTGTTGAAATTGTGTCTCTCGATAATAATGTTCGTCAGTGGATTGCAGAGCTCACGAAATTTTGTCTTCAGGACAGCGACGCTTTCGCGCTTTTCTGCAGCTTGTGTGACTACACCATCGTCGTTCTTCACTTCAACAGCATAAGTGAATGTCTTTTCTTTCTCAATGGCATCTTTTCCAGCCAAGTTCAGCAAAATGTGCGCTCGTGTACGGTCATCTTTGTTAGCATAAGCAGCCTCTATAAAGATGTCAAATTCGGCCTCAAATGTACGCCAGTTCTCAGCAACGTTGCCTTCAAAAGACAGGGGCAGTGGCTTCCGTAAGCAGTCCATGCTTTCCGAGTGTCTGAACCACGGAACCACGTACGTGTGTCAGTGTCGAAGAAATGTCGAAGTGATGCAACTGCACTAAAGTCGTTAGTGTTAGCCTTGTAGCACGCAAAACGGGATTGAGCAAACCCGCGTAAGTCCTCAACGTGACAAACTAAAGAATGGTGGATCTATACGATCGGCAGTTCAAGTTTAAGTAAGCACACTGAAGGAGCTAGTGCAAACCAGGTACTACTACTACTAACGTCAAAAACTGCCTTGTACGTACGTGGCCCAGGTTGCTAAATGTCAAGATATAATTCGATGAGTTCTAAACACTTCCTGACACCATGAAGAAGTGCCAGTCACACAATAAAAACAATCTTGACTCGACTTCTTGTTTAAAAAAAAAAAATCTTGAGAAGGAAGATGTAGATTATTATAATTGTATATGTACGACTTACGTAAATGAAGCTGAATTATGACGTCACTCAGATAGACACGTAATGACGCTTCCGGGACGCTGATGTCGGAATGAGCAACTGAACAAGAAACCAAGAAAACAAGAAGTCGAGTCAAGATTGTTTTTATTGTGTGACTGGCACTTCTTCAGTAGTAGCACGGAGTTAACAAATAGCTGCATACACAATCCACTATCCTATAAATATTAAACACAGTTGAACTAATTGCATACACGGGATGCTCCATGGAGATCGAGATCGCAGGTTGAAGAGGAAAGCTGAAAAAGCACGTCTGCTCGCTGTGATGTTATGGCTGAAAATGAAGAAAGGTATTCCCGTTCTCACGTGAGCAGGGTTGTCAGATGGTGTGGGCGCCAATGTATGCAACTCTAGAATTGTTAAGATGGTGGATTGTATTACCTTAAATTCAAATAAATTTCAACTTATAACTGCATACACGGGATGCTCAACACTGTCTGTGTTCAACTGAAATACTTGGAAAAATTCGAGGCCACTGAAAATCTCTTCACACAAACAACACATAAAAATGTAAGTACGAAGCAAAAGGAATTAAGAACATTGTTTATTTCTGTATGAAATCAGTGACATCAATGAAAGAAAAATCTAAACTTTGAACACAATCACTGAATCAGTTCGAGCTGACTGGGGCAAACATACCAGCCAACATGGGAAAGTCAATATGCATACACAAAGTGTATAGCTATCCAACGTCATTTCTTGGACGCACATGCACTTGGGAACTACCCACTGCATACGTGTAGGAAGATATTCTCTTCGGTATCGCTTTAGGTTTAACAGGATGTACATTAGAACTACAAATATTAGTCAAGCTCTGAAAAACATGCACTGTCATCTTGGATACTGTCATCATCATCATCAGGTGCCTTGCCGCATGGCGTTGGCGATCATGGACTTCCATCTGTCTCTATCTCTTGTTGCCCCAAGCGTCTCCTCTTCCCTCCTCGTCCTCAGCCACTCCGCAAGTCCGTCTAGCATTTTTGAATATTTGAATACTGTATATTACTCAAAGCTTGGCAAGTTGGTGACGTGAACAACTCCAAAACATCACCATGATAAATGTCACATTTGCATAAGCAGGCATAAGGTTTGGGAATAATGGTCCGGTCTTTTGAAAAATTGGTTGTGGGCGCCCAGAAGGCCCCAAATGAGGTCCAGGGGCAATAAGTGTGGAGCAGATTGGCAAATGGAGCCCAGTCACATTTTTACACCATAAGCAGGTCAGTTTGCCCAGGCCGATGTGAGAATAAGTTGAGGTTGAAGCTGGCCCACACAATAACAGAACCACTTTCATATCAGAATTCACCATTTTTCTGATCTGGACAGGTGTCCTATTGTCACTGGAATGGAAAGTGAAGCTGGCTTTGCAGTGAAGAGGAAACGTGACCACTAGTGCTTGTGCCAGCATGGTGAGCCAACACCAGTGCATACAAGCCTGGCGATTAGCTGCTACTGTGACTCCTTGCATGGAACTAGAATTGGTGGAGTTGATTTCAAACGATTCAGGCACTAATGATGTTGACGTTGATGACTGTCATCAATTTACATCTTGGAGTGTGCACAGCAAATGTGCTGTGTAGCGGTGTGAAATGAACAGAGTTGATGTCTTTTCAGCTGGTGATGTGGAGGCATACAGAACACGGCTGTATGGAACAAGGGTGATCTTTTTTAGAATCACTGCAGCAGACTGTGCATGACAGAATGACTTTGTGATGTCTTCCAAGGCGAGGCTGCATAACCCGGCATGGTCGAGAATGTCAAATCTGGATGGTATGCCTAGATCTTATGCTTTTCAAACCAAAACTAGCTGAACTACTGGTAAACTATGGTAACATATGGAGTTGCTTTCACGCATCTTACGCAGTCAGCTTCTCTTGCTCATCAACGACTGCCAGATTTTGTCATGATTTTAGCCATTTTGGAATTCCTTTACTCATAAACCAAAATAACAGTTCATGAGAAAAAAAAGTACTCAAAGGCACAGCAATGGATGTATGAACATATTCTTGGTTACCAAATCTAATACAGTCCTAAAACACACACACATACCACAGCAGCTCCTGATATTCTCAGGAAAGACATGCTAATTTATTACCATTATTATTATTACAACCGCAACTACGGCACTACTAATTCTACCCCTCCTATCTTATCAGTGTTTTCAGTCTGGAGTAAGAGCATAAGTTTAGTACACTAAGAGACAGCTCGGTACACATGGTCAAAACCATGGCAAGGCTGACGATGGAAAATCATATAGGCCTGCATTTAAAAGATTTTTGTGCTCAATTCTCAGTATGCTATTAGTATTTGCAGAAGCCCGATTTGTCAGCTTGGGTACTGGCAAGGCCTACTGCAGCCAAGCGATTGAATGTAAATGAAAAAATCAGTGAACCTGTCTTCTACATCTTGTCACATCCCAGGTCATGGTTAGCTGTTTCATCAACAGGTAGGCCTATTTCATCTCTACAGAATTCCAAATCTTTGTTAGTTGCAATCCCTGTCTTCTTTCTCAGTGACTTCTTCGGTCATTCTGGTCTCCAAAGTCAGTCTCACCTTCAGATCCAATCAATAACATTTGCTATTAAGAGGTTCTGGTTGGCCAATCGTTACAAGCACGTTTTGCTGTCAAGCAAGACAAGCAGCGAACATTCATGACAAAAATGCACCTGTGTGCAAAGGAACATACTGTTGAAGGGTAAGGGAAATTTGGTAACCAATCTTCTATCCAGACAATGCAAACACACTAATGTGGATCACTGATATAGGCTATTGTTTGCACTGGCCTCAGCTTTGTACTTGTCCAATACAGAAGATTATACCCAGCTGCCATACTTTTGCCTCAACATATGCGTGACCTTCGAATAATTTCTCCATTGTCACTAGGCTATATGCAAGAGGGAAAATAATAATTCTTCTTTTGCTGATAAGCAAACACAACATAACGAACATCATACTAGTTTATCATCCTTTTCACATTGGGTGTTAACTCTATGGCGTTCTATTCGTTAGATATTCATTCCAGACATAATTACTTAGTGTCATGTTTCAATGATAAGAGGAGTATCTCCACTCTGTGCGCACACATACGAAGAGAGAGAGAGAGAGAGAGAGAGAGAGAGAGAGAGAGAGAATATCGTCACTTTGTTATTGTGTTTGAAGCAAGGGGCGAAGGTCAATCAGCCATTGTTGAATTGAACTTGTGCCTGGACAGTCAGTTGAAAATGAAGAAAAACACGTTTTCCTCACGGTTTGCTTCCGAAACCTGGTTGAAGGGGCCCATCAGACATCAACAAGGGATGATCAAGTGGTTGAAAAAAATCAAATGTGTTGGATCTAGAGTGCAATCACCAACGCAAGATGGAATCGGTTCCATGACTGGCCGATTTGTCACGAAAGGGACCGGTGTATGTGGAGTAAGATCAGAAAGTGCGAAATCAATGTGATACCAGTTCAAGTCATTCATGATAAACAAGACATCAACAAACAAACAAACAAATAAAAAATGGAAAAACAAAGTTGAAGACAAATTGAGACATAATAAAAACATAAAGGAAAAGAAAGCTAAGAATTAATTTGCGTTGTCCTTTCGATGGAACACTGGCCACAAAGAACGAAGACTAAAGGCAGTATTCAGCACTTACTGAGCAGGAGGACCACTGATTGGTCATGGTGGGTCACACGCAAAACACATGACAGTCATGGACAACTGAATGAATTTTGGCCTATGTCAGGTTAGTTACAGGTGTTTGAATTGGAGTATACGGAGTTAAATGATGATTTGCTAAAATGAAATTTGCAATACATCCTTCAGTACTTGAAAAAACAAATCAGGAACAATATCTCAACTCAGTGATCAATACATATTTATTTTAAAACATATGGACAGGAATTCAATAAAGCAATGAAGACCATGACAAATCAGGAAATCCGCCATTTCCCTACGTCGAGGGTTTTATATTGGCAATTGAGGAATTCATTCAGCAGTCTTATGACGGCATCTGGCAGTGGTAACGGCCTCATCATGTTCCTGGTGACATATCTATATCTGGACCTGGACAACAGCATTCTGCTATGAAGCCATCTTCAGACCTCTGACAAATCTTGAAGCTACTGCAGATGGTGTCATGGCGGGCTGAATCTTGTCCCAGCAATACATGGTTGAATTAGGAAATTCAGTATGCTGATCAATATAGACAATAGCTTTCACTGCAAGAAGTCATTATCAATGTATGTTCGATGTGGAGAGTTTACTAGTAGGATGAAGTCACTGCCAATTATGCCTGTGCAAATGAACAACAAAACCTTCTTAGTTGTAAAATGCAGACAGGATACATCTCTTCATACCTACGCATACAGTGACCTCATGCATTTAAATTGAAACAACATGGAAAAGTATTTCTGAATTCATCAGAAAAGACATCCTTGCTGATGGGTTCCACAGAAGCACGACAAATGCCATTGCAAATTTGATTAAGCATTGCTCGCATTCACATGCAAATGATAAACACACTACCGGAATATATAGTTATTTCTCTTCTCACTGGTATATTATAACATTTGATGTTTTCATTGTGTAGAAAAAGGTTGAGTGTCCGGCGTCAGTGTTGTTTCAATCTTTGCGGCATGAAATTCCTGATACTTTCTCACAGTGACAAAGCACTGGTTTACACTTGATGAAGCTGTTGCAGAAGTACTGGCAAATGCAGATTTTAATTATGATTTCAACAGTGGCAGGCTGATTGAATTCACCTTCTCCCCTTTTTTCCCATGAAAGTGTTGTAATGCACACTACTAACAATATAAACATCTCTACAGGCAAAGTTGCTCAGCACTGACCTAGTTCAGACAGCCTCGGGTAGTCAAGAAATATAAAAGACCAAAAACAAATTCTGAAAGTCTACTTATGTTCCAAAACTCAGTTTTGAGTAGTTTCTGAGATTGCTGTCATTTCAAAATGGCCATCTTTTTTAAATTCAACTTGCAGTTACGACACTTTTGTTATTGACAAATTGCTGTGTATGTATCTGCTTGTTTTGCGTGCACATGTGTATTTGACCATCCTGCTTGCTATCAATCATCATCATTTATAAAGATGATGACAAATACACTGTATTTCACAGGGTCTTCAACCACACTGTGCCATTTACTACTAATACAGGACAGCACTGTTTTCATAAATTTTGTGTCCTCCCATTGAAGACAAGTCACCACCATCCTCTTGAGGTTTCGATGAAAGAAATTGAAAGATATAGGAGAAATAGGTTCATTTCCCAGATCCTCTCCTTGAAGATCAATTACCTTTCTTGCCTTTCTTAAGTCTTGGTTAAAAAAAAAGGAAAAAAGATAAACATACATATACTACATAAATAAGAAGAAAGAAAAAGAGTGGTATTGCGCTGCATTTATGCATTCTCAATGGCGAGAACAGTCAGTTTCACAAGTAAATTCATTGTGACAAAAAGAAATGAATATGAATATGAGAGGTTCTGCAGAGAACTATGTGGGCTTGGCATCGTCTGTAACTGCCAAAATTACCAAAGAAACTATGTGAGCTTGGCATCGTCTGTAACTGCCAAAATTACCAAACTACAATGCTGGACTGCCTGTTTGACAATTTCTTGTCAAAGATTCCGGCGTGTCAAGATAAGCTGACTTGCGGAACTTGGCATCCTGTATATATGTGTGTCTATGTGCGTCCTGTGTGTGTGTGTGTGTGCGTGCGTGCGTGTGTGTGTGCGCGTGCGCGCGCGCGTTTGTAGATAGAATACAGATGACAATAATAAGGGTCACGTACATTTAGCCAGTTAGGCATGTGACCCTTATTATTGTCATCCTCTGATTCAATGAGTGTGTGTGTGTGTGCGCGTGCGCACACGTGTGTGCATGCACGCACACTCCTGTCATGTGTGTGGTGTGTAAAGGGAAAGAGAGACAGAGAGAGACCATATTTTGATGAATGTTGGATACTCACACCAATCAAATTTAGTTTCTTCTTGGCAAGACTTGAAATTCACCAAGAAGAAAATGAAACTGAAGATGATTCTAGTGAGCGTCCTTTGTATATGTTTTATTAATTAAGACGTACATACTTTTTTTTTTACAACTACTATAGATTTTAGTGTATTAGTGATTCAACATATCGGAACATACTCTGAAAAAAGACAACCTTCATTTTCTATTTGATCAAGAAACTACTGGGGGAAAAAAACAACATATCATCCCTCCACTAAAATTAAGGTACGAAGTGGCCAATTTAATGAATGGAAACAAGGCAAAAGTAGATGTGGCTAAATCAGATAGTAACACTGCTGTATGCTGTTTTCATTATTTAAACAATTTCATATGTGGTTCTGAAAATGCCACTAGTATGTCATGCTTTCTGTCTAAAGCATAAATAATCATGGACGATTGACTGTACAAGTACTTCACTTTGATGAAACAGTAATGAGAAACCCAATGATGATGGCGTTGATGTACCTTTATTGTTATTAATAAGCACAATACTGATTGATAACACAGAGCACATTCATATACAAGGAACTAAATCTGATGTGAGCAGATGGCAAGAAACCAGAAAAGAGAAGAAACTTGTATCTCTGACACAAACCCAAGTGGATATTCATTCTTTAAAATCAGATTCTTACTAACACATGCTTTTTGTGATTAAATTCAATTTTATCCATCTAAAGATGACTATGAAAAAAAACAACAATACAAAATATGCCATCTTCTTTCCTCCCAGAACCATGCACTACATTTTACTTACCTTTAGCCCCTTTAAAAGGTTCAAATCAATGCAGGCATACATTCGAGCTGTGAAATTCTGAGACTGGCAGTAACAATATGAACACATTTCACTACACAATGGCCCACCCATCAATAAGTTGAAGGAGGATCAGTTAGTGGCAACACATTTTTCTGTAACCATGCATTTCTATAAAATTCGTTCTTCCGCAATATCATGGCAACTCACACAAAGTCACTGAACACAGGTAATCAGATCAGTCAAACCTGTACGTCTCTCATTTATAAACTCTTGAACCATACAACTGTATCCATTCTTAGCAAACATAAAAGGCCATTGCGAGGGCTCATGCCTTAAGATGAACAACATAATGATAAAGTGAAAAAGGTTTTGAACTTGCAAAATGGAAACTGGTAAAAGTATAAAATCTGATGAAATACTGGGAGGGAGTGGGGAAAGATAAGTGAAAAATGGAGACGGCAACCTTTCACATATACATTCAATGATACATTCAAACACACACATAAACAGTAAGTGATCTTCACATCTCCACCATGTGCATCATCTGGTCTGTCTTTGAAACAGAATCATTTACTGTTATATGTACCTTGCTCTCTCTTGATAAATATATGTATATATTATATACATATAAAGTGCCCCCGTCAGCTCAGTTGGTTAGAGTACCATGTCATAGATTCCACTCTGGGGCAAAGCAGATTTTTTTTCAGTGCAGAATGGCCGGCTCTACTGGTAGAACCACAGATTCAAGAGCTGCTTGTATCAAGTTCAACACTTCAAACTGCAATATAAAAACTGGTCTGTCTGATGTCATGTCTTAATGCTTCAGTTATTATGATGGGGTCAGATTATTGTTCCATAGGTCCCAAACTGTTCATCCACTTCAAGATCTTGCCAATACATGGTTTTGCACAGATCCACTAAGTCTTCAAGTTTATCACTGGCTGACAGGTGAAGTACATATGAATTTGTGCGAGTGCAGTGAAAACCTCTTTAAAACATCAATATACACACAGGAACATTTAGACCGGTTTTAAATCTTGATGCACATGAATGGTTTAAAAAATCTGTAACCCAACCTGCCTAAATCTGACCAAACAAGACACTAGCAACCTGTTTTCTTTCAAAATTTGGGAAAGGGGGCAGGAGAGAAAGAGAGACACAGAAAGAGAGAGAGAGAGAGAGACAGACAGACACACAGACAGAATGCTTGCTTTTCTCTCTCTGCAGGTTTTTATAATATCCACTGCATTTAAAAGTATATAATGGCACGAGTTGGGAGAGGGAGATTTCAGAATTGGGACAGGGAAAAGGTGGTGAAAATCACATGTAAAATTGGTCTTCAGTCTTAACATTAACACTACTATCACACGCAGAACTGTAAAAAGTAGTCTTTAGTTATCACACTGACACAGTTGTGTCACTTGTAGAACTTGTCTTAGCCTTCATACTGTCAAAGCATTCTCTTCATTTGAACTCAACAGTATCTCCTTAGTTCTAAAGCTTCATCCCTCTGTGTGACTCACCCATGAAGCTACAGAGACCCTTGACCATATTTTGCTACAGCAAATGAATCAGTCCACTATGTCAATGTAAGGGGGGAGGGGGGGGAGAAGAGAGATAGGAGAGATAGACTGATTTCTCAGGTCCTTCCCCTTGAAGGCCAATAAGCTTTCTTGTCTTTCTGAAGTCTTCATTAAAAAGAAAAGAAAAAAAAAGCGGCGCTGCACTGGAGTGATGCGCTCTCAAATGGGAGAGCAGCCTAAATTTCACGTGAAAAATCCACTGTGACAAAAGAAATGAATACGAATATAAATATGAAAGATCAGTCATTGAATTGTCACAAATGATGTACTTTTGATGTATTTTCATACTTTTGCTCATTGTGATGTAAACGGACCAAGCCAAACACACACATACACACACACAACACAAAACAAAGTCAGTCTGGCAAAAGCCTTGACAAAGCGTAGTTTTACAGAGAAGAAATCTCTTTCCCATCTGATGAAGTTTCTGTCTGCTGTGAAGCAGTTTGTATGTGAAACCAGAAGAAGAAATGGAGTGTGCATCTTGTCCGACTTAAAACTTTGCAGCCACATTCCATTTCAGTTTACTCTAATTGCTGGCCACATTCTGTTTCAGTTAACTCTGTTTGCAGCAGATTTCTACTTTTATCAAATCAACATGTCTTGCTACGTCTAAATACACTTTAGCAGAATATTCACCTCTTGTTTTGAGTAATTCTAATCCATCCCAGTACAGCTTTGTGTTAAACGAATACCACTCTGGACAGTGTTATCATTTCATTAAACTTAAAATGTGTGATGCATTTCAAAAGCTGTGACCTGAATGTCCTTGGAAGCAAAGCGGTGAAGGAGTAAGAGCACTTCTTGGATGAACAAATCCTGATCCAGTATAAGGCTCTGCTCTTGTAGAATACAAACTTGGAAACTGTCAACTGATACAAGATTGGATAAGACTTGTAAGCTGATATATACTATACATCAAGCTGATACCAATATTCCTGTGTTCATCTGATTATCTTGTGTGCTGTCTCACTTCTATGAAACAAATTTTTACACATCAGAGAATAGAGTTTCTTCTGACTTACCGTTTCAGTGAGATAATGATACAAATATCTACTCATGTCCCACTGTACCCATCAAGTGGTTTCACTGATTTTTCTATTACAACAGGAATTAACAGAAATATGCCATGAACAAATAAGTGATTAATATCTGCTTGTGTGCAGTGCTGTGTAAATGTTGTTTTAGAGAGTATATGAGCTTGATGAAACAATTTGCTGCACTTTGTGTCAATACTGGCTGAAGAAAACATGCATTTTCTTTTTTAGTACACTGTTAAAACTCATCAGCTAAACTTATCTAAAATAATCTATTAACAAGCACATTGTGGACCATCCTAATATGTCCCATTTTAAACAATAGAAATATAACAAACCTAGAAAAGTATTACAAAACAGATCTCTAGATTCAAAAATAAAAGACTTATGACAGAAATTTACATTTAGGAAGGCCTCCGATTCTCTTTCTTTTATTTGTTGGAGTCCTCCTCTCTCCCACACATTGATATGATAAATCATGTGGTTGAGGCTGCACGTTATTTTTAGGTTAGTTTGATAATCGAACACATTCAAACTCATAAGTGCAATTCCAATTAACACAGGAATTCACTGCCAACCAGCAAGTCACTGATAAAAGTTCACCAACAATATTTTTTGTACTATATCCAAAGCAGACAGCTGGAAAGGGACACTGTTTGCCATACACTGTGTCTCTTATAACCCTCTCTCAAAATGAAAGTGAAGAAATTCTGATGACAAAAACAAGGTGCATTTCTTTGATTTATTGAACACACTATTAAACAATCAATCAACATTCACCAGCACTAAACAAGCCACTATAATTAAAAAAAATAACAACAATCTAAAAAGCGAAGAAATTCATGCGGAACACTCATTTCACAAAAGCGTCTTGATGAGACTCAAGATTACAATGCACAATGGGCAGATGGCTTTCATGTGTAATGCTGATGTGTGTTCAAATGTACTTGGTCTGATTCAGTGCCTTCTCAGCAAAAGTGTCATCTGTGATTCTGTCCCAGTCTTTCTGAGTCTGGCCCACAACAAAACCCAGCTCACGACGACGATTCTGCTCCTTCTTCTCCTCCAAGTCTGCCCACCTCACCTGTGATCAAACAATGTGCGTCAGTTGTGGACACTTTAAACCATAAAGATGAGGCACAGGAAAGCATTACTATAATCATAACTAAAATGTAACAAAGAGTAATACAGCTTTACTAAGAAGTATCAAATCTATACTAAGATGCATGAACTATACTATGATCTCTCCCTTCAATTCAAGCAAGTCACTCTGTGTTTATTAAACATGATTTACCCGGCAGATTTCTCTAAAACTGGACATAACTGTATTTTGAAATATGAAATTTGACCTCTGTAATGCCTTATATAGTATATTCCTCGAGAGATATGTACATTCCAAACTAATATTTGCTGTGATTCCTTACAAACTTATACAAAAAAAAAAAAAAAAAAAAAAAAGTACAAGGAAAACCGGTCAACACCAAACAAAATCCGAAATACAGATACACACTTTATATAATACAGAGACAAAACTCACCATTTTCTTTCCAGGGGTACTTTTGCGTTTATAATAATCATCTGAAAGCTGCAAATAATCTTCCATGGAGGTGCTGCTTTGTTTTTCACGTTTGTGCATGCCATGTGCCAATCCATCCAGTTTGTCTGAGAGGGGAAAAAGAAAGACATTCACTTTTAAATAATGGAACAAGTCAGTAAGTCGGGAAATCTCATGATAACTTAACAGTAAATTTTCTTACTCTTACCAGTAAATTTTGTTTTGACTTACTCTCTTATGGTTCCCTCAAAAGAAAAAAGTGGGAGGAGGGGGTAAAAAATGTTCAAGAAGGAAACAGAAGATATGACATACCACAGAGAAGGCCAAGATGACTTTTACACATTTACATTTATACACACCAGTTCAGGTGAAGTCACTATGTTTAATATGTCAGCCAGAACATATAATATGTCAGCCAGAACATATAGTAAGCAAGCATTGAAAGTAGTGTTCTAAATTAGAACCAGGTTTGCATAATACAGCAACATACCCATTTGATTAAGACATACCAAGTATATACACAGAGACAAGTAAATATAGTCACAGAACTCCTAACCCCAATATATGATGGAATACTATACATGCACTCTTTACTGATTTTATGTAATACCAATCTGACTGAAACCATCTCACATATGACACAATGACGAGATCTCACTGCCTAAACAACTTTTTCAAACATGTCATGACATAAATAAACTTAAATCAGAACAAAAACGAAGGGGCCAGGAGGCCAACACGGTGCAGTAAAACAGTACCCATCTTCTGCATAGGTTTGAACATGACTATCAGCATGATAAAAAGTTGTACAAAGCAAACTCCAACCTGTATACACAGAACAAAAGGTATTGGCCCTGTTTAAGGTTAATTCACATGTCATGAATCCTAAACCGCCTCACTCCCAAATGGTCTACCAGTTATCAAACAACCTTTAACTTCTTAACTTACCATACTATACTCAGAAAATTCCACAGACGCAAGTACTGTAGATGCCTTATACCCATCTGTCTTTTCTTATTCTACATAAACAAAGTACGGGTAGTGTAACATAACATTACCACAAACATGGTGCACAAAACTTATTACTTGATTACTTACCAAGTTTGACTTCGGAGGTGTCCAACTCCCACTTGGACTTCTTATACACCTGTACAACAGAGCAGCTGACAGTATGAGATGCTGGACGAGAGACAAATTGCAACAAGTGCGTATCTATCTACCTATCTGTCAATCTGTCTGTCTGTCTATCTACCTGTCTATGCATGCATATGTGTATATACAGATAGATGGACAGACAGATAGAATAGATAGGTAGATAGATAGATTGATAGATGGATGGATGGATGGATGGATGGATAGATGGATGGATGGATGGATAGATGAACAGATGGATAGATAGATAGATATACTAAGTGACAGGCTGGGAAGGGGAAGGCAGGCGATGGGAAATGCTAGAAGGCTTAAACCTGTTCTTTTACTTTTTACTTTAATGCTTTGTGTCCATCATCCATGAGAGAGAGAGAGAGAGAGAGAGAGAGAGAGAGAGAGAGAGAGAGAGAGAGAGAGAGAGAGAGAGAGAGAGAGAGAGAGAGAGAGAGAGAGAGAGAGAGAGAGAGAGAGAGAGAGAAGAGAGAGAGAGAGAGGACTCAAAATGGTTTATATGTTTTGGCCACCAGCCTTTACGAAGGTTGAACACACAACATTACTTCAATTAATTGAAATAAGACAAACAGGGATTTTTTTTCTTAAAATTACATTCAATGAATGAACTCCCGTGTCTCACTGCTGCCCCATACCTTCTCCACTAAATACGGAAATTGCAAATCCACTGGTGCCCAGCACATGTCCTGTAACTACCTCAATGAAGATAGTTCAAAATAGAAACTCACTGTACACTATCCCTAGGGTGGGGATGACGGGCTGGCACTAGAGTGAAACATCTAAAGTATGCGTTTTAAGTGCAATTTTAAGACAAAAGAAAAAACTAACCTTTTAATTACACATACCGTACTGTGTCTCACTGATGCAGAACAGCAATAACAGAATGAAAAGCTAACTTTAATGATGGAGTGATGAAGACAAAGAAGTGGATTTGGTAGAAACAGCATACTCAACCACTACAATGGAAACAATACCTTTCAAACTGACTGAAGACATCCTGCAGATAAGACCAGATAATATGTCAAGTCCCAGGGGAGCATCAGTGTGCAACATCAAGGACCTCCTCAGATTCTGTGTATAAGAGGAAGCCATCTAGAAGGTCCATGGACTGATCTCATGGGGCCTTGGAGAAACCCCACCCCCAGCCAATTCTGATCCCATCCTCAAGAAAACAACCTTCATCACTTCTGTTAGCCACCAAGCAATGATAGATTACCAGGATCTTTCTAAATCCCTCATTTTAACAAATGAAGAGGTGAAGAGGTGATGTTGAGTCAAATGCAAGGATCCTGTCCGGTCCTGGTACAACCGAAGAGTCCTGATTTAGGCAAAGGAGACTCTCCTCATCATCTGGGGCCAGAATGGAGGAAAGAGACTGAACAAAGATTACTAGGTAAATGTCCCTGGGAATCCGATTCTCAGTCAGAAAGTGAAACAAAAATGGGCCTGCCCAGCTCAGAGGCAGTATCTTGGGGAAGGCTGCTAAGGGAGTGCACTTCAATGTTGATCTTGCCTCAGGCCAGGGAATTAAGGCCCTTTTTTAGGGTCATGAACAGGACTCCATGGGTTCGTATGGAGGGCCCCGAATGAATGACAGGACAAGTAAAAGATCCCAGGCTAGGACCTAGTGTGGGGCTGTGGCCTCTTTTAAGGTTGCACCCTGCACAAGGTCTCACAGGAGAGGACCATATGAAAATGAAGGTTCCCCTGACATTTGTGATACACCTTTCCACTCTATGTACCCGCATAGATAAAACTCCTAGGGACCTAGAGAAGGGACTCTTCTTGGTCCTCAGGAACTTTCTGCATGAAAGGGCATCAGAAAAATCTGGAACAGCATCTGGGAACAACTGAGTTGGCTGAGAAGAGCCCCGGACCTGCTCCTGAACACAGTGGAAAGCATTGTCTACCCATCACTGGCTCCTTCAAGGTAGGCTGATGTGATGAGACCTGGGGCAAATGCAGCTTGAAAGTATTCTACAGAGTGGGTAGCCTAGGTTGCTTGGGTACTTGACCACTAAAGTTCTTCCCAAAGAGGAGGAGGGAGCAAGAATGATGTTAATAGCAAAAACAACGGACACATCAATATGGTATTGTCAGCTCTTCCAGGTCATCTATGAACATTGCCACCCAGTTTTGATCTCTCCAGAAAACTGACTTCTGCAGAGGTGGGGCAAGGTTGGCAGACCCAAGGTCAGCAGGTGGCTGACAAGGGTCAGAGATCTGTAACCCTCAGCATGATGAGTTGTTTTTTTCTGCAGCTCTAGCTTGTGCCATAGAAGTTCAGCTCCAAAGGCCTTCCTCAGGCTGGCGTTTGTTCTATAATTGTTGATGAGTTTCATAACATCTTTTTCTGCGACAAGATGCATAGTCCACTGTCACTGTGTGCCTGAAATTGTCTGGTCACCTCAAGAATCTTCTGCAACCTCCCTTCTTCAGCTTCATCCTGTCATTGTTGCTCCTCCATGAAGTTCTTCTTTCATTTCTGCATAGACTGGTTCTCCACGAGAATATGCTTCTCTCAAAGAGAGAAGATGTCTCACTGGCAAGCTTTAAAACCTTCTGCTTGTCTTGAAGGTCTTTGGTTGACAACCATCATGATATTGATTTTAATTCATCTGACTATTTTCATTCTTATTCCTATTGCTTAAAGCCTTGCTGACTGTACAGAGCCATATCAGGGATATAACCATTTCATAACGTACCAAATATCTGGTTGGGAAAAAAAGGTGGAAAAGAAAATTACTAACGCATAGCAATTCATGAGTGCACATAATCTAAAAATATGGCCCTGGCATTGACCATTCCATCCAATTTATCACCAGAGGATTTAAAAAAAAAGAAACTTGGACATACATGATAAACATAGCTAAGAACATTAAAGCATACACAAAAAATGGTCTACATTACCTAACATTGCTCCTGCACAGTATGTTTCCTTAGAGCCAAACATGCAGACAGTACATATACTCTGTTATCAATCCTATGAGAAAGTGTGTAAGGCTTTATAGAACACATACAGGTGAATGGACCAGCAGGACAGAAAATGACTGGAAGAGATAACAGAAAGCAAAGGTCGATGGAAGAATCAAAGAATGACAGAAATGATCAAACCTATAACTAAGTAACATATTAATGAACAGTCTAACATTTATATTTTATTCAAAATGTAATGAGATCTAATTTTTGTATAATGTTGGAAGTGTACAAAGACAGTGGGAGATATAATCAAATCTACAACTAATACATTAATGAACAGCTCAACATTTATACCATACTTTATTCAAAATGTAATAAAGGCCTATCTGTTTTTTGTAAAATGTTGGAAGTGCACAAAGAGAGTGACAGAAATGATTAAAACTACAACTAAGTAACTAATAAACAGTCCAACATTTATGTTATATACTAAGTAACATTAATGAACAGTCCAACATTTATATTATAGTTTATTCAAAATGTAACGAGACCTATCTAATTTTCGTTGAGTGTTGAAGTGCAACCCTTTTCAAAGGAAAAAGAGGCCACAACGCAATTTTTCATATCAATGTGAAAATCTAGCAGACGATACTTAACACTTTTCTGCACACTTACCGTTTTTCACCCAAGAAATATTTCACTTGATACGGCAAAAGTACAAATAAATAATATGGATATGAAATCACAGGCTGGCTATTATATATGTCAATTTTATCATTCTGTATCAGTAGTTTTTGTGCATTATATGTAGAAAAAAATAAAGTGTGCTTTGATCGACGCATCAAGCTATGATACTATGACATTGCTATACTAGTCTCATGGTGCTCGGTTACTGACACTTACTTGAAGCCTGCTCCGAGATATTTCGAGGCATCCTTGCACAGTAAACATATTCCACTTCAAAACTAATATATAATTTCCGATAAAATCTTTGATCCTTTGCAGAAACAATGCCACTTTCTTGGCTGCTGAATCGCCGCTTCACTGTTCGCTCGCCACCACCGAATCGCGTTGGGCTAGTATAGGTCACAAAGGGGGTGCTCTGGTTTGATTGCATGCGCTTGACTCATGTGGGTTGAAAGGCTTAGTTTTGGATACCATTGAAATTAATAGAAAATGTAGTTTGCAATGCCAACAGTAATGGTTAGGGTTCATATTCATTTTGAACAGCACGAAGCGTTGAAAAATAGCCTTCAGTTTCCTGCTACTTTACACTCTGATTTTCTCTGCCCGGCTGTGTACAAATTAAAGGGAAAAAAATTGAAACTGTTCCTTGAACTCATCAAATTTTGGAACAAAAATGAACAAAATGAAAGCATCCAGGTTGACTTTTCCACTACTTTTTAACATGTGTGGAAATGGCTGGCGGCCATTGAATGAAAGACGCAAGATTGCATCACGTTAGTCTTCTTTTTCTTCCATCCACAAACTCAGCCACGCACTTTATAGAAAAAACTCAACATTTATTTTTGTAAGACACCTCTTTATATAACGTCATTCACATGTCACTAAACACACATTCAAAACAGATAGTTTCTTCAGTGTTTATAGGGTTTCCCACACTGACTGTAACCTACTTCCAGCAGCTGAACATTAAGTCACATGCAAGCCTGAAGACCACCCCAAATGACATCAGAAAAATACATAAGACATAAATTAAAAAAAAAACCACACACACAAAAACAAGGATTACTGTCTACAGCAGTGCTATTCAAAAGAAAAACTGGAAAAAAAACTGGTGTTTGAAGTGCAATGTACATCTACAAAACAATGGCAGTCATAAATTTATGACAAAGATGAACGCTTAAAGCTAGGTAAAGGGTTACTGATCCCTAGACGACAAATAATAAGTACAAGTGAAAGAGTAACAATAAAATAATAAAGATATACCTAATTACAGTGTTAAGAATTTTCCCTGAAACATATTGCACAGATTGCACATGACGAATAAATGCTGAAGGTATAATTGACAAAAGCTCAATCAGAGTGTATATGACTTAAAGTGAAAGAAACATGTTTAACAATCTAATGATGACATACACATGAAATTTTACAAGGTGGTGTTGGTGTTGTTGTTCGTCCTTCGTCGTCAAAGAAGACCACAACTTCAATTTTGATTGGGGGATTGGTGATTGTGGGACTGGAGACGCCTGGAGAGGCCAATCCAGGCTCTGGCCCACATGTAGGGCAAACGTGGGTTCGTGCAACTGTAGAACTGGGGATTGTTCCTGCCTTGCGGGCTTCTTGTTTTCTTTGAGCCTCTACTGAATGTCATCTCTCTGCTGCTCTTGCTCCAGTTTGGTTGATCTAGTGCAAATGTCTCCCAGGTATCGGGGTTGATGTCCAGGTCATTGATGGATACTTTGAGGCAATCTTTAAAGCGTTTTTTGGCCAACAACTGAGTGCTTCCCCTGGCTTAGTTCTCCATACATAAGTTGTTTTGGCAGTCCGTTTTCAGACATTCTCACCACATGTCTGGCCTATCTTACTTGGGCTTTCTGCAGGAGGGTGTGTATGTTGAGGGTGCCGGCTTGTTCCAGGACTTACGTGTCCGGGATCTTGTCTTACCACGTGATATGGAGGAGTCTGGGGAGACAGGTCTGGTGGAAGTGACTGAGCTGTTTGGCATGCCTGCTGTAGACAGTCCAGATTTCACTGGCATAGAGGAGAATGGTGAGTACCACTGCAGGGTAAACCTTCTGCTTGGTGGTAAGGCTGAGGCCTCTCTGTTCCCAGACGTTTTTTCAGGTCTTCCAAAAGCACTACTTGCCTTGGCGATCCTGCTGTTTATTTCCCTATGTTAACCGCATGTGAAAGTATGCCGCCCAGACAGGTGAAATTATCTGTTGACTGTAGGCTCTGCTCCTTTACCATGATGAGTGTTTCTTGATAGGGTTTGCTGGGTGCAGGCTGGTACATAACCTCGGTATTTTTGGTGTTAATGTTGGTGAGACCAAAGTTGTCACAGGCTTTTGAGAAGTGATCCATTCCCTGCTGCATCTTCTGCTCTGTACACACGCTGAAGGCACAGTCATCAGCAAACAAAAAGCTTATGACGTTGGTATTCTTCATCTTGGTAACAGCTTTCAAATGCTTGGAGTTAAACAGCCCACTCATCTTGGCTATCATCAAAGGCGTCTGTCAGCATGGCTGAAAATACCATGCTAAAGAGTGTAGGAACAAGAACGCAGCCTTGATGCCATTTGTCACTGGGAAGGGTTTCAATGTCCCCATCATCCAGTACTTTCGCCATCATGGAATTGACGGATGATAGTGATGAATCTGCTGGGACATCCAAACTTCTTCATTATTTTTCACAGGCCATCTCTGCTAACTGTGTCGAAAGCCTTGGTCAGATCAACAAAGGTCATGAAGAGGTCACTGTGCTGCTCTTGGCATTTTTCCTAGAGTTGGCATGCAGCAAATGTCATGTTGGCAGTTCCCCGTTTTGCTTGGAATCCACACTGGAGGCGGTTGAGCAGGATGTGAGCCAGGATCTTTCCTGCTATTGACAGTAGCGAGATACCTCTGCGGTTATCGCAAAACAGCGATTGCCTTTCCTCTTGTAGATGTGGACTATATTGGCATCCTTCAATTGTTGTGGGACACTCCCCCGTTCCACATGGACTGGAATAGTTCAGTCAGGATCTGCATCATGCCTGGGCACCTCGCTTTGTACACTTCAGCAGGGATAGCATCTGATCCAGGTGTTCTGACACAGCAGCGTTGGTTGATGGCTTTTGTTTCTGTGGGAAGGTTGTCAAGATCCTGGTGTAGACGAGCGATGGCCTCGTCGTTAATTATGGCTGTGCGGTTGGGACTTGATCAAAATGTTTAGTCCATCTCCAGGATTTCCTTCTTCTCTGTAAGCATTCAGGTCCCATCTGCTTGGGCAGGAGATCAGAACTGGAGGATTGGGGTCCATAAACAGTCTTCAATGCATTATAGAAATGCTTAGTATCATGGCTGTCTGTGTATCTTTGAATTTCATCAGCCTTTTGGCTGAACCAAGTATCCTGTATCTCTCATAGGTTCCTCTGCACTTTTCTTCATACTGCACTGAACGCGTCTTTCTTTGCTTGTGATGAGGGATCATTTTGATAAGCCCTAAACAGTTGGTGTTTCTCTGACAGCAGTATAAGTTAAGTAGTGAAATTAGAGACAAATCCAAAACAAGTATGACTGATTATGTTCTAGCAAACAGGAACCAGAAAAGCATGCAATAAAAAATCAGAATGAATATTTAATGTAACACAACATAACAAGACGCGTAATTTTTTGCTCATTGGCCTTTGTTAAGTGTAAACATAAGACAACAAAGAACAAATTATAAATAGTGATGTGTGTACTTCCCTGCAGTAAGAAAATGCCTTGGTGCCTGCTGTAAGTACCCAAAAATGACACAGAGACATTCTCTCATGACAGGTACTAAAGGGTGGCAACACCTCGAGAAAAAGGGTGGCAACACATAGGGAAATAAACCCAAACATACACAAATTCTCTGAAACATCGCTTACTGCAGCCAGCAGTAAGTTACAGCATTTGGGCATAACAAGCTACTATCAAGCTTTCCCACCAACATTATATGACGTTACATTATCAAACTGTTTACTTTATCAGGTTTTGATGCTACACTGCACTGACATTTGTATGATCAGTCCAACAATAAACATCAAAACTTAGTGTTAAACATAACCTCTTCTGTATCAAGTGTCAGTATTAAGAGTGATTCGAATTTCCATTTTCAGTCTGAAATAAAATATGCAAGGTGATGAGTGGCAAATATCCCCTCACAATCCGCTCTGACATGGAATTTCCAGAAAAAAAAATCAACTTCCACACAAATGTCCATGTCAGTGTTTGATAGGTAGTCATTGTCAAAAGGGCCATTAAAGCGTATTTTATCACGTGAGTGTCCAGTAACAGCAAGTGTGCACTTGGGAAATTATTCACAGAAATAAGTATCACATGTATAAAATAAAAATCAGGACACAAATCAATTCCAATAGATGTGCAACTTTAATCTTTATGATTATAAACTTCAAAAACCTTGGCCCTGGATTTAATTACAATGTTTCAACAACAATGTAAAAAATATGTAGATACAAATATTTCAACGATTAAAGCATAGAAAACAAAAGTCAGTCATACAAAACATCATAACCATCATGAATAAAAACAGACATATAAGATATATAAGTTCAACAAACAGCCATAACTTTTTTCCCCCACTGTTATCGGTGTTGGCCACATTTTGATCCAAATGACACAGTGCACTAAAAACACTATGGAGGATGTGATGTGTTGTCACTGGTACCATGCTGATGACTTGATTTGTGAGCAGATGGGGTAATGGAGACAATGATGGTTGTCCATAGGTGGAAATCTTGACCTGCTCCCCTCACTCCACCACACAGTGGATGTGCTGGACCAACTATTTCTTATACTGTTGTGCCCTCCTGAAGTGTCAACTTTCTAAAGCTGCTGTGAAGAGCTTGGAGTGCAGAAACAGCATAAGAAAAAAGAACAAGTTCTTTCTACAATATCATTAACTACTGTGCTTGCTACAAAAATGGCTTGTGTCTCTCAACTCTTAAACTGATGGTGGTCTGTCTACTGGGTAAGCATGTTCCTCATCACCATTTTTACAGATGAGGACCTCCACTCCTCCTTTGTCACTATAGTGGTAGATCTGTCAGTGCAGACCATTGTCATGTCTTGAATGCTTGACTGCGTGTTTCTCTTCTCTGCTTTATGAATGTTGGTAACAATGGATGCCCATGTCCCTTCCATGATAGTTAGATGGCACTGATGAACATGACAGGTGGTTCTTCACAGTCCATCACATCAGTCATGCCCATTTTAGCACTAAGACTGGTGGCAGTTCTGTCCTTCTTTGCACTGACTGTTTACATGACCAAGGCATGTCTTGTGATAAATGTACTTGTCTTTTTCCCCAAATTCTGCTACTGCCATGAAGCTTGATGTTCAGTAGAGTTGCAGCTGGCCAGATGTCCTGTCACTCCTCCTGATACAAACAAGCAATCTTTTCATTCTGCTGCTCAATGGGTTATTTTGGAAGTGTTCGAATTTTGCTGTTTGGATCAGGACTTTGGCATCTGTCCAGTCTTCCTGTAACTACAGTTCTGCTACCTCTTCCAATTTGTCCTTTTTGGTGCCATACTGTTGCTCTCTGCTGTGAACATCATTGTGATAACACATTGGCACTAAACACAAAAGTGCTTGACTAGTAGATACTATTTCGGAGTGTTCAGCAGTTCTTTTTCTAGTCTGTTAAATGAAGTCATCTGATTACCCAAATACTGACCTGATGAGAAGTGGCATATCACACACACACAACACACACATACACACACAGAGGCCGGCAGGCAAAGACAGGCGGTGTGTGCATGCATGCGCGCGCGTGTGCGTGTGCGATATAGAGAGAAGACATTTGACACACGGCTTATTGTGAAACCCACCAACCCATACACAAACCAGAGATTGTGGGGAGGGGGGTAACACTGTTAATGTACACAATACTTTCCATTCCTTGTCTATTTTGTAGTAGGAATGTACAAACATTTTCAGATTGTTACCTCTTCTCGAAGTTTTAAAGCACAGAATTAAACATCGCCATTTTCTGGAATGATCTAGATAGTTACACATTAGGGCTTTGTCCAAGAGGTATCAGAGCTATTCCAACAATTCCTCGTTGATGCTATTTCTTATATCTTTACAAACGGGAGAAGATTTGTCTTCTAAAATATTAGCACAAAAGAATTTTTTCTAGCATGATTTTCTGTTAAAACAGTTTGTTTACACCCAATTTACACAATCCTTTTAATTACAATCTGATCCGGCAATCACAAAATTTCTTAACAGTTACATCATTCACATACTTTTCTGGTTTGTGCAGTGACTTAAATTGGGACATGTAGAAAACATGTTGCTGTTGAGTATTTTACTGTTCCATTCTTCTTTAAATCTCCATATTTTTTGCTTGAAGGAAGACGAAAAGTTTGACTTGTTAGTCACGGTGTTTATATATATGCATACTTCTTGAAATCCACATTTTTCTAGACATTCTTTAACCCTTTCACTCCCTCACCCTGTCCTCCAGCTTCCTGCAGGAAGCTGGTGGACAGGGTGAGGGAGTGAAAGGGTTAATATCACTTAACCCAGTTCTTACTGTTGCTCCTTTGACCCCCTCTAAGCTCTTTCACTCTCTTAGCACAACGGAATGCTATAGCGTTCGTGACGTAAGGCTCAGTTTCAGATGACGGAACACGATAGTGGTCGTGATAATTAAAAAGTTTTCGACACTTCCCAACCGAAGCTACACTGGGATTGCAAACATGTCAAGGGTCAAGTGGAAAGTTACTTCATGAGATTCTATAGCAATACATTCATCGGGAAATGATTGACTTTGGCACCCCACATGACTTGCTAATCTGCATATGTATCGAAAATGGCGTTGCAGGCGAGTACAAGTTTTGGAGCAAAGTAGATCACGACAGCGGCATTTTACTGTTGCTGAAGTGATTAAGTGCTTCAGACTGGAGGATCCGACATCGACGAGTATGATGAAGATGATGGTAAAAGTGTTTCTGGTGATGAAAGCTACCAGCAAGAAGGTACTGACAGTGACCCAGTTTCAGATGACAATGAAGTGGGAGAGGGAGGTGGGCGTACACATCACCAAGAGGAGAGCGGTCAGCGGGCCAAGTACAGTGAGTCACATGTCTGATGAAGATTTCACTGACTTTCTTATGCGTGACTGGCATGAAGATTTTAGTTTTCCCCCCACTTTGCCCCCTTTCTCTGACTCTTGTGGCCTGCATGTCCCAGCTGAGTACCACACCCCCATTAATTTCTTCAATCAGTTTGTGACAGAAGATTACTAAATTCTATTGTCACAAACAGATATGCATAAGAGAACTGAGTGGCAAGCAGAATGAACTCTTCTCCTGCCTTCTGCCACCCATCCCCAGCGGCAGGAAGAACTATAGAAAGTGCCATGTGTGTAGTCCTCGCAGCAGGAGACACTTGGAGGTTCAACTGCGGCAAACCCCCAACCGGTGTAAAAAGTGTGGGGTTGCTCTCTGTGACAAACTATGCCAGCCCAACAAGACCATCACCAGCATCCAGCTGTACCACTCAGTGCAGAACTACACTGATTATTAGGAAAACAGTGCATAGGGACTGAAACATCCGGTGTGCTCCTTTTTTTCCCCCATAGTCTCCTGTGAAACAATTTGTAACATTTATTTACATAATGTCATTTATAATTACTTTTTTTTACCCTGAGCAAAGTCTACTTTATTCAAGTTATTTTGTGCATACACAGACCTTCTCACCTTTGACTGTGTGTTCATGGAGCTGATCAAAATGTGTGACTGTACGGTGATCCTGACCACAAAATTTGGAGTATTTTCAACATGGCACATGAAGAAGAAACATTAAAATAAGAACTTCAATATTTTGGCATGAACTAACCCAGCATGTAAATATTCAGATCTGAAAGTTTTATTTTGTTCCTTTATGTTTTGTACTTTTTGTGATTTTTTTCCTAACCCTTCAAAATGGGGCGTCTGTGGGGAAAAGCAAGGGGGAAAACTCTCCGTCCTGACTGAGTTATAAAAAGACTGGTGTAGCCTCATTTGGCAACTCTGAAAGAAGCAATTCAGTTAAGTTTTAACCAGCATACAAATGCTGCAATGGTGCTGTCAATGTTTAAAGGATACTTCTTGGTTTTCACCATGTATTATATAAGTTTTTTTTTAATTGCTTACTCTCAAAAATGTTTGCATCCAAACATGTTGGATGTCTCTATTACTGCAAGCCTTGACATATACCCCAAATCTCTGATGCATGTAATCGCATCTGTTTGATCTGTGAGTCAAATAATTGAAAGAAAACAGAAGTGTTTAAGGGGCCAAGGGAAGGCATGGTTTTCATGAAGTCTAAGACTTTGCTTTTTGTTTCACTGGAAAATTCTTCATAAGCAATGTCAAAGGACTGTTTTGCTGAGAGCATGAATCCCAAATACTTGTAGTGATTTACTATTTCATTATTTTCATTTTTCTGTAGCTGCAATATGCCCTACTACTTAAATTAATTATACGGTGGGGGGAGAGGGAGGAGAGTGGGGGAGGGGAAGAGAATCTTGCTGAAAGATGCAAGCAACTGGTTTGTACTCTTCACCGAGTAATCCGCCGAGTTTGTCACTTTTCAGATGACTGGTCAAGGCCTTCTTTGCCATTAGAACCAAACTGAACAATATTATTACAAACCTGGCACTGGGCCTTCCCAGCTTGTTGACTTTAATAATCAAGTCCCTGATTTTCACTTCCACAGCTTCTTTTCCTGTGCCTTTCTGAGAAAGTACTTCTTACCTTTATCAAACCAGGAAAAGTTCCAGCAGTTCTTCTTAACTTCAGTTCTTTAACCCCTTAAGTGCCAAAACATAAATAGAGGTAAATTGCCTGTGCCAAGGAATTTCAGATGTTTTGACTTAAAATAGACAACAACAAAAAAATCATATCTCGTCAACCAGCCAAAAAACCCCCCGAAAACTACACGTTTTCTTGTTCAGTATACTTTACACCAGGATCAGCACTAGTTTCAGTTTGAGGATCGCCAACGCTAGTAATGTCATTCTGACTTTTATCTGGATCAAGTCCGACTTTGGACATCAACATCGAAATATTGCCTTGCGGCACCAGATTATCGTCACTTTCACTCTCATCGAGTGCATCAACAGACTCCAAACCAGAATCATCTCAAGTAATGATTTCTGCAACTTCTTCTGCTGTATAAGTTGACATTCGTGCCTGGGTGCCACTCGGTGCTGAAACCGCTTCGTCCGCTATTGTTTACAGTCGCTAAATAGTAATCAGCTGTTGGGGTCACCTTTTCAATCACACGGGCGGAAAAGACTGTAAAACGTCACACGTACATAATTAGTATCTATCTATAGAGAGAATCCTGAAGTTTTTGTTAATACCTCATACGTCACTGAAAGTGTTCGGGTTTTCCAGCTAAAAATAAGGAAAGGTCGCCGACTGCATATTCGGTCGGAAGCAGTTAATCCAAAACAAGCGCGACTGCCCGTGTTCAAGCAAACAAGAACCAGAAAAAACACGAAATAGAATTAGAACATGTATTTAATATAACCCGACAAGACAAGCGCAAAATTCAGTTTCTTTGTCAATTCGTCAATCAAGAGCCTTCTCTTTTTCACACAAAATATGAAACATCTTGTGTTGTCTGTTCTTCGTCTCAAGGAATGGACTGGCTTCAAAGGAAACGGGGGTTTACAAACAATACCCAGGTATAATCAAGCAAGTTGAGCCAAATGAGAATCCAATATATTTTAAAATAGTCCTTGGATGCAAGTCGGAAAACGTACCATCACATATCTACACCCCAAGCCCCCACCCCCAAATGTTTCAACGGATTTACACAATTCATGAGATCCACCCCTCAGCTTCCAAATTTATGGAATTCCATCAGTTCACAGAAGAATCTCATCCCTGTTTCTTCATCATGACTGTTCATTCTGAGCACCACCCATTTCGACATCTTCCTGCATAAGTCAAAGTAAAATCCTGAAGGTTGCCTCTTCATTGTCTCCCAAATCAAAAAGATTTTTGTTAATGAGACGGACAGCTAGTTTTCCATTACAAAACACACACACACATGCCTCAGCGTAACCTTCAATGGTTTGATGGTTTCATTCATCATTTGTTTTGCTAAGAAATGATGTCAACATTGTCTGGTGTCTTTTCAACAGAATGTTGCGATAAGTATGTGGAAGCTGACAGTCATTTATTTCTCCCATGTGAATAATTTACCTTTTTAGAAAGAGAGGCCATTTTTCGATGTAGTGATGAATGTGCTGCTGCAAAATTGTCTTTTTTGGTCATAATCTGAGGTTGATGATCACTCTGAACCTGACGCACTCAGGCCAGCAGACGGCAAAAATCAATAAACTGTACATACTCAGATGGCATAAGATATATACCCCATCTTATTATTTAACATCATACAAATATAAAATATGGAACAGATTTCTGACAATGCTTTTGTTCTGACCAGGACTTCCTCCCATGCCCAGAATGCCAGAATTAAATTCAGGTTAATTCTGGTGAACTCAGAGGGGTGGGCAGGTCTGTACAATGACTGCGATGACAACAAACCTTTCTCTCTATCACACGCGCACACACACACATATATACAACCACCCTCTAAGCTACTGAAATACAAATGCCAACGTAGTTCACAAACACAATACAATCAGTTGTTCACATGATCACACTTGTGTGAAAACATACATCCATCAATACTTTACATGCAAGGAATGGGGCGTGATGGAAATGACCACAAAGAACCAACAAAAGCAATTAATGTCAGACAGACACAAATCTGCAATCATCCATAAACACAATTACATTTGCTCATTGGTGTAGTTAATAATGTGCAAACTGCAGACTCCATTTGTTTCTGCTTCAAAATATTCACTCCAAGATATTTCTAATAACAATTTTTTAACCTGGATTGTATTTGTATTTGAACACTAAAATAATCAGCTTTACACAGGCAGTGTACTTTTGCAACAAGAGAACATGTTACAAGTAGCACTTGACGTAAGTCTGCACATTCCACTTTCCACAACAGATGAAGTGTATTTAATCAAACCAGTGACTGCTGAGCCTTTGTAAAGCCAGGTAAGTATCTGTGCTGGTTCAGTTTGGCCCACGCACTGTCAGATGTGGACACAGAACAAGCCCTCTCTTTCACATTGACACCACTTAAAATTATTTTCATCACTCCACTCATGATTAACCCGTCAGTGCCTATAAGCTGTAGTGAGTCGTACAAAAAGTGTTGCTATATTGCCTATAAGCCGTCTGCTGATGTTGTCGTAGTTTTCCGATTTTTCGTTCACAACTGTGTGAGCCAGCAAGCACACAGGAACGCTGCACAGTGAGCTATATGTGTCTACAATATGAAAATTGGGATGTAAATTAGGATACGTCATAGGGAAGACACCTTTATTGTCGCTAATGATTTGGTAACTGGACCACGTGAAGTGGAGCACAATGGCGACGCAACCTTCGACAAGCCGGAACGGTGGCTCACATCAGCAAACTTTCACGACTGTAGAGGCCGTTCAAATGATTTTAGAGCATGATGACGATTGAGAGGATTTGTTATCTGATGATTCGCTTCAACATGGGGGTGAAGAAAGTAACCATGACGACGCTGACATTCAACGCGTGCTGGCTGAATCGATGCAAGCAGACGATAACAAGTACGAGTCAGACCGCGACTGCCGTGGTCAGTGCGAGTGGCGAGCGCGCAGGCCGTGACATTTGGACTTTGGACCCAACAGCAGCGAAAGTGATGGTGAGAGGGGTCATGCACGTGTTCATGGTGTGGGAAGGGGGAAAGATGAGAAGGGGGAGAGGAAGAGGAGAGGTGCAGAGGAGCTGTGCCCCAGTTAGAAGGCATGGCAGGGGGCGTGGCAATCAGCGAAGTGTTGCGTTCTCTGAAAATCAGTTGGCCTCCAAATGGACAACAGACATTCCTCAATTTTTAGAAAACCCAGCATTGAAAGTGGGAACTGAGGGCATGTGCTACACTTTTGTCAAGCTGTTTCTCACTGATGGGCATGAGCTGATTGACTTATTTGAATGAGGATTCTGATTCTGGGCTTATTTTCTCTTGTTTTGATCGCAAACCTGAAGAACAGACAGAACCAAAATCATGAGTATCATGTAGTTTGACTGTTCAGTGTCTGAGTACAATGACTGTCATGTAGTTTGTTCAATGTCTGGGTACAATCACTTTTATGTTTACTGAAACTAGGTCTATCATTGTTGGGACGGTTACTTACTTATGTGTCTGCATGAGTTTAGAATCATTTCATGAACATTTTATGATGTCATATGTTTTGTTTTCATTTGTGTATATAAACTGACAACAAACAAGTCATTTTCAGCTGTTTTTTTGTTTGTGAGTGTGTTGGGTATCAATCTGTGGAGATGGAAACTTACTTTTTAGACAACACAAGAAATTTATTTCCACTTTGGAATGCCAGGACAGGTCTTTGCAATCAAAATAAGAGAAAAATAAGCCCAGATTCAGAATCCTCGTTCATTTTCCTTCAAAAAAGACATGTTTCTTTGTTGTATCTCTTATAGTTTTTGCACTAGAATTTTTTGTTAATTATTACCCTCGAATCCTCAAAATTCCCCGGCAATGGGGAAACACATGTTTACATTTTTCTCCACATGAAGTAATCACATCATAATCTACTGTTATTTAATAAGAAATTTCAGTCAAAAAAAACAATAATTATTTGCAGTCATAGCTGAATTATCAATCAAATGCACAAAGAAAAGTTTGGTGACAACTCTCTTCAAAGAAAGCCCCTGATCAGAAAAATTCCAAAGATGTAATCGTTTGGGCAAATCAAAGGCCCCGCATCTGATCTGGCGGATCGGGTGAGAAGAGCTAATTCACATATTTTCATCCCCGTGTGCACGCTGTACTCGTGTTATTGTGAAGTGGGGCACTATAAGGATTCCACGCATATTCACACATGTACATGGGTAGGCCATACAGTTATAGTATGGTTAAGCTGAAACTGACAGTGATATGTCTGCAGCCCTATTATGGCTCCAGAAAATTGCGACAGACCTAAATATTTATTTTTTGGGTTTGTAGTGCCAGGCTGGATGTGAGCGCCAGACACTAGCTCCCCCCATCATAGTTGAAATCTGTCCTGATCTGAAATGTTTCCACTGATTTGCCATAACATTTTCCACTAATGCCACATTATATTTAACAAAGTATTAGGAGGTAAATACGAAGTTATGTTGTTGCTTCAGCATCGAACTACCTGAGGAAATGTTGGAGAGATGTGATGCCTGCTGTTCCAAGGGTGAAGCGGAAATCTCCAGCACACAGTGCTTCATATAGTCCTGCCATGGCTCTAACAAGCAGACTCATCAGCAGCAGTATGCAGTAGCTTGGTAAGATCTTTACTGACGAGCAGATTCATCAGCGGCAGTTGAGCAGTTCGACGTAAGAAAGCACACAAGCAATTAATGACTCCCCCCTCATCTTCCTGACTCCCCCTCAACATCTTCCTCCAAAAATTATAATACACACATAAACCAAATAAACCTGCATGCTCAGCCAGAACAAGCAGATTTCATAATCTTTGTTCTGTTATATCTAAACACAGCATTCTGCCTTGATGTCTTGCTTCCTCTTCTGTTGGAGACACCCGACTGGTAGCCCTCCAGCAGACTGCGTACAATTTTTAGGCAGAACATTTCTGCATGACAGGGCGACCCTTCTTGTCTTTCCAGATAAGTGCATCGCAGAAACAAATCTCAAACAGATAAAAGGAAACTTTCTTCCACCACTTTGTGCACCTGTGAAAAACCATATAGTAGGTCATTTGCTTATCAGCTCTGTCTAAGCCACCCATATGTTGAAAGTAGGATTGCACTGCACAAGGTTTGTTTACGACATGGGTGTGGTCTTGATGAAGCTTGGATTTGACTTCTTTCTTGAATGTTTCAACATAATGACCAATGGTCAACAGATTCACAGGTCTTTTGTCATGCCATGAAATGTACAAGATATGGCCATCTTTTTGTCTGATGGGGGGCTCACCGGTTTGGTGTTATGCTCTCTTGATGTTGTCTGGTACTCCTTGATGCTTAACATGAAGCGTGCCACAAGCTCCCACTTGCTTCTATGCCAGGTCATGAAAAAGCACAAGAAAGCAAAAAAATGTATCCATGTAAACCACATGTCCTTTGTTATGAAGTTTTTCCACAAGTGATGTGACAACTTGATGAGCAACTCCAGTAGCTCTGGGTGTTTGGACTGTCTCTTTTCCCAGATACAGCTTCCAGTTCCACATGTAGCTGGTCTTGGCGTCAGTTAACAACCCCCATGCTTTCAGGCCCCATTTTGTGGGCTTTGTAAGCATGTATATAAGCAGACTTGTTCTATCCTTGAATGGGACCATGCTCTCATTTACTAAAAACTCTTTAGATGGTTTGAAATGTTTTTGTCATAAAGGGATAAGTTTTTCAAACAGAGGTCTGAGTTTGTCTGCTCTGTTATGTTCAGGGTGATATTTTGGTTTGGCCGCGTCATAGTCCGAAAGATGAAAGAAGGAAATAATACTTAGAAATCTGTCCCCAGACATGATGTTTCTGAACCCAGGCATCTCAATAAAGTTATCTGTTGACCAGTACAGTTCAAATGAAGATCTCTCTGTAAGACCAATCAGAAGTAAAATGGTCACAAAGGCTTTCATTTCATCAAAAGTAACATGCAAGATTGTGAGCCTGCATTTTGCCCCCTTTTTCCTTTACTTGCCCAGCATGCCTGTTTGTTTCAGTAGCAAAGTGATTACCTCATCAGTGATAAAGAGCCTAAATAAATCCCCTTCTGAAATGTCATCTGGAATATCCAAAGGGCCAGTATTTTCTTTGAATTTCGTCAACAATCGTGATAGTAACCGTCCGGCACAGAGTCGCTATCACTGCTCAAATCAGTATCAGAATCATCATCATCACTACTGAGCCCAACACCACCACATCCAATTACCACTTCACCTTGAATATCCTGAGCAAAGTCTAAAAATTCCTCTTCTGAATCGGAATCGAAGAAAATTTCCCGTAAGAAAGCTTAGTCATCACTGCGATCCACCATTGTTACGCAAAAAACGTTCGAACAACTTTCAAAAGTTCAATATTCAGCTCCGAAAGTAAACAACAGAAAATGGCAGGCAGGAAACGGAAGTTAGCTCTGTTTTAAATTGAGGTGAAGGTTGCTTACAGCATGAATAATTCGGCCAAGTGTCCCCGAAAGTCACGATTTGCATACCCTATTTTCGGCGCACTAATGCACCCACAGTGGCCTGTGCAACTATCGGCGCGGCGCATTGATGCATCTGCAGTGTGCTAAAGGATAAAGATACTTACCGTATCTTACAAGTACATAAGCTCAGCTGATGAGAAGACCATACTGACTAACTACAAAATGCTTGAGAGGCTGGTTTAGAAATTGGTGAAAAGATGCCCACCGCCAGGTGCCGTCATGCCCACCCCTATCCTGGTACCCGGTTCCAGCCTGAGTGACCACTGTCCTCTTTGGCTTTCTTAAGATGTATTATATTTGAACACAGAATTCTGCTGTGTTGACAGTACAAATGTCTGATTTATTAAGTGCATGTATACATGTATGGTGTGATATATTTCATGTTTACACATGTGCACAGTGTAAAGACTCACATGGCAAGTCCTCTATCAGCTATAAATCACACTGTTACATACCACTTTTCTCAGATCGTTCTGCAGCTACCATTCACCATGCATCTCCCTGGTCCTTGGCACACTGTTTTCAGTCTAGTCATTTTAAATACAAAAGAGACCCCTATATTACTGTCAGGGAAACAAAAATCAACCAAACAAAATGTTTACCCCTGAATCCTCATCCTCCTCGTCATCCTCCTCTCTCTTTCTCTTGTTCTCCAATGTCCCGTCATCTATCTTCTCTTCCTCGGGGGCATCCTCCATTTCCACCTTAAATAAGATTACATAGTCAGGCAATGTAAAAAAAAATCCTTTTCTAGCAAAACAACAGTGTGTGACAGAAACAAATCCAAATAACAAGCTAATAGAAGTAATCATGATTACCTCAAACATTCCTTCTTTTTTAAACACTTTTCTAGGACAAATGTGACAAAGAACTGATTATTAGAAAGGGACATGCAATTTCAAAACATCTGATAATTTCTTGTATCTTAATCAATTCAACTACTGCAGCCCATACACTGGGCTATCACCATTCAAATCAGCACACTTGCAATTACTAATTGGAGTTGTCTTTTTCTTTCCTAACAAAAACAGAAACAAGGAAATTTAATTTTACAATATGTAGAAACAATATATATATAAAAAAAACAAGCAAATAAATAACTGAACAAATAAACACATATGACTAAGAAAGTCATCAAATAAATAGTGAGCATACGTTCATAAAAATATAAAACTAAGACAACGATCAGTACCTTTCTCTATTCCTTTGATTTATGTTCATTCGTTGCTTGATTTAACGTCTTTTCACTCAAGCAACGAATGAACATAAATCAAAGGAATAGAGAAAGGTACTGATCATTGTAAAATTAAATTTCCTTGTTTCTGTTTTTGATTTATGTCTCTTCTCCCAAATGACTGATTCCCATCTGTTGGGATGGTCCAAAATGCCCATTGCTAGACAATCACCACTGATATGTTACACTTCCTTGGCCATCTCCACTTCCACATCATCCAAGTCTGGGGACTCATATCTGGATGACATGCATGGCATGGCTGAGTGTCCATCTGACATGATGTCATAAGTGATATTACTCTCTCTGCTTTGTGGCAAAATGTGTTGTCATGTAAAATCAATGGCACATGATTTAATTGTGTTTTACATTTCCTTTGGATTGCGGGTCTTCAATAGTTTCATCAGAAACATCCTGTAGTAGTCTTGATTAACAGTCTGTCCCACTTGAATGCAATGTGCCATCAATACACTCTTATCATAGGCACATATTAGATGATTGTCTCTTTAACTCAATCGAGTCGCAGTCTTCAGGGTCATTCTGCCCCTCAATTCGGAGGATTTTTAGCACATTTTAAAAAAATATAGAAAAACAACCAAATAAAGTAGACAAACAAAGTAAAGTGATACAGAAAGACCAGGATTAGATCTTTACAAATAGTTTTACTTTATTTATGGTATTCCGTGTACTTGTAAATGATGAGGTATCCAAATAGGTATCCAAAGGGGGGTAATTTTTTTTTTTTGATGGATATGAACACACACTGTGAAACAGTTTCAGATGAAGTCCAGAACATGATTTCGATGCCATGGATGTTTCAAATCACAAGATTACTGGTAGTTGTCACTTTTTGCGTACAGTTGCTCCAGAGCACAAAATATTTACAGAATTGTGAGGTTCGACTTGCTTTCCTTTACGCCACTTGCGAAATTCGCATGTCGCGGGTAGCGATGAAAAAAGGCTACTGTTGTCTTTGTTTCACATTGCCACAAACGGTCTAAGGTAAATAAATGCTGTAAACATACCCTAGTTTAGGTTCCCAGTGAGTTTTCCCTATAACTGACACTTCTGACATAAAAAAAAATACAAATGTCCGCCGTCGATAAATCGACGTCGCGTACCCAAGCAGTAAACGGAAGTGACGGAGATTTTCTTCCGGCACGAAGCGATTGAGTTAATTCTGGCTCACAGCTTCTAACACAGGTTTTGTCAATGGCAACTGTATTACTTGACAAGCTGTCATCATCAACTTTACACCAGTTTTACAGACTCTGCAACAGTAATACATGCCCATTTTTGATCTGCAGTAAGGCAGTGCAGGACCCACCTTGATGCAACAGTTAAAAATGGAATGAACTGATCTATAACTAATACCAATATAATAACCTCCTTCATAAGTTTTTTGCCTAACTTCATTCAAAATATTCTCTAACCAATGTCATGAGCAATCTCTTTATAACTCACTTGCCTGTCTTTATTCAAAATACCTCTAACTTCTCTAACTTTCTGAACATTTTTCTTGCCAGTGGATTTAAGTGGCCTCCCCAGATTGGCTTGCCTTTGTTTCATCCATCTATAAAGAATGACACACACCTACAAACTGCAGCCTGCAAAGCAGTTTCTGTCCCACACACAAACTGTACTGCTTTTGAAATATCTGTGCCGGAGTGTAAAGTGTGCTGTTCTTCAATGCTAAACGTGGCCATGACACTTGGAATGACTGTACCCACTGTAATGTCACACCAACTAACTAACAATACTTGCACAAAATTTCATAATCACATCACAGAATAATCAAGTCTGGGGTGTGTAAAGTTTCAAAGCTACAACTAATACTTTTTAACACATTTCTATTCAAGTAATACCTGCTGAGTGTGCTGCCCCTGGACTAAGTAATTTTGACAGTAGCAATCAGTACTATAGGTTGTGTCATATACAATCATATTAAATATTTGATTATGAATAAATCTGCTTAAAACTTTGAGAAATTGTGTAAAACTGATTTCTTGATATCTTGAGCAACTGTGTATCACCCCCACCACCACTCCAAGAATTTCTGAATGTTAATTTTGACCATCCCACCATACACAGGAACTATGAATGTTTTGATTATCTTCTCATAGTGTTCACAAACAGTGAAAAAGCATCACCATTACCACCATTAGACACATCACTGCTACTACTTTTAACAGTATTTTCATCAGAACTGTCTTCTACAACACCAGTCAAAATTATCGCTCGAATCTTCATCATCTGCAGTGCCAAGTCTGTCCATGAAGATTTCATCAAGCACTTGCTGAAATTCTGAATGAACTAAAAAGTTATTTTTACAATAAGTTTAGAGGACAGATCCCCCCTGAAACTCCTGCATGGCGAAATCCTACCTTCTTCTCTTGTTCTGGTAACAGCCAAAACTGAAAGTGGCAGCCAAGATCAACAACTTTCTGTATGTGCAACAATTTGTTGGTGCGAAATTACGTGCAATCGACAAATTGTGGGTGGCGGTCAGAAATGTGTTATCAGGACATTCTCACTATTTATTGGATGATCTTCATAAATGTTTATTGGATGACCCTCATAAATGAACAAATAAATAGGAAAAACATGAATAATTAAATACCTAAGACACTTCTTAAGCCATTCTGTAATACGCTTTCCATATAAAAATTAGTAAGAACAAAACAAATATTTGTTTTTAACACATGCATTTCTCACTGCAAATCTCTGTGAAGCTGATAAACTAAAACAGCAGAATTATTCACTGAGAAACTAAAACAGCAGAATTACTAAACAATCACCAATATCATATTTAACAACACATAAAAATAGTATCACAATATTTAATAATTAAGACACTGGTACACTTAGTCATATTCATACTTATGAACCTACAGCCCTCCAGTTGTCAGTCCATTGGGATCATCACTGCACCACTGTGACTTATAAATGAAGTAGATTTCATTAGTTATACTATATTTCTTATCAGACCAATAGTATGCCATCAATGGCCTATGGAATATTAAATCACTATGTCATGTCATGTCATTTATTCTTTACGTTACACACTGCTTAATGTACATGTCATCTAAAGTTCTTTGTCAGTAAACTTGTCGATATGCCTTTTCATTTATTTGAAGTACATTTATAGAGCATCTAGAAAGTGGTATAAATTAATAAAAGAAAAATTCAAAGCAGCATCCATGTGAGCTGCTTGGGGCAGTACGACCTAATGAACTGCTGGGGTCAAAATTACCAAACTTTTCCCGTCATTATATACCTACCATTATGTTTAATTTAAGCTTCAGTAAGAATTAGAAAAAGCTGAAAGCAACAAAGAAGTAGATGACCCACCTCAGTAATGGAAGCATCTTGGAGCAGCCAGCGAATGTCAAGACGCAAGAAATGGGGTGGTGTGGCTTCCCATCTTCCCTTAACCTGACAATTAAAATGCAAATAACTGAGAACAACATTTCTTTTATCTGATAAATTGCACAAACAAATGCATAAAAATAACAACGACTACAACATCAACTAACATTCCCATTCTTACTGCCAATATAAAACGCGAAACAGCTATTAGGCAGACATCATTAGCTATTTATTTTCCCACTTCAACTTATCCAGAATTAATTACTTTTATGTTTTGAAAAAAGCAGCAGTGTTACTCTGAATTTTTTCATATTACAATGAGCATGGGAATAGGCCGACTGTTGGTTATAGCTACATCCTTGGAACACCCATGGCCTCCAACTGTTCCAAGTGTGACAATCTTCTGGAAGTGAGTGCTGAAACTCAGTTTTTCATATTTTCAAAATTTTTGAAAGCCATTCCCACTTCCACTTGTTTGCAACACTCCAACTGACTGCATCTATTTGGTTAACACTTCTTGCCATCACAGACATCTATTTGGTTAACACTTCTTGCCATCACAGACATCTATTTGGTTAACACTTCTTGCCATCACAGACATCTATTTGGTTAACACTTCTTGCCATCACAGACATCTATTTGGTTAACACTCTTGCCATCACAGACATCTATTTGGTTACACTTCTTGCCATCACAGACATCTTCCTCACATGCCCAATGTTAACAATTATTGCACAATGGAAAAAAAACAACCAAGACAAAACATGGCATCTGGAATGAGTAAGCACACTGTGTTCAAAGTTACTTCAAAGTGTGCGCCTGGCTAAGTAACTATATATGGTTTTTGAACAGATGTAGGCAGCAACTGCTGACATCTGCATTATTTGTGGTACCTCTGTATAAAATCCTCTGGATTAGCTGATACATTTTCTTCTTTCTGAAAACCAAGGAACTCCGTTTTTACCCCAGGAAACTTGGTTGGTTCTGCAGAAAAGCAGAATTTTTCAAGAAAATTTCTGTTAAGGTTCTGTTGAAAATTAGGGATCAAAGGAGCATTCTCATGCCTGTGAAAGGTAGTGAACATAAAAAGAAAGCAAAAACTAAACACACACACACAAACACACACAGAACAAAACCCTCAACAACAAAAACATCCCCCTTAAAAAAAATGTTTAAAAAAAAAAAAAGGGGGGGGGGGGGGGGTTTGGGCCAGTTACCTTTTCCACATCATACTCTGTCCATTTGTGTATGTTTCTGTTGATACAGGTTGGCACATCAGCTTCCAGTTCAGCAACATACACCTGTAAAAATAATGTATATGAAGATAATAATGATGATAGTGATACTAATAAAACCTATGATAATAATGATGATAATGAGGCTAGTTTAACTCTTTCACCGCCAAGTTTCCCCAGAAATGGCACTCCTCAGTGCCAAGTATATTTTGGGCATCCAATTTTGCAACGCAGTATGCATTTTTAAAAGCTTATATCTCAAAGACTATTCAAGATTTTCACTTACTTTTTTTTTCTGTGTAAAGGGCAGATGTTGTATTTATATATGAATGCTTGCTTATGTTTATGTGTTTGATTGATTATTCCACAGATAATCTTATTATACAGAAAAACAATCAATTTTTTCAAACCGTTAATTAGTTGTACTACTGACCTTATTTCGTGAGTTGTGCGCCAGATATCATTATAATAAATGAGGAAAAGCAATGGAAAATCTACACACAAAGTCAGCTGTCTGCTTATTCTACTCGGAGTGGTAGACAATGCGTGTCGATTTGCAGCCATTTTGGAGAAAACGTGACGTAAATTCCGACAGTTAACAAAGCCACACTTCGGCTTTACTGCTGAAAAACCAGGTTGCTGGGTAAAGTTTAAAAATAGCACAGTTGCCTGCATTCACCAGTGGAGCTGACAGAAGTGTTGTACCGGCGTGAAAAGTTATTGTTTAGCATGACCCTCCAAGTCGCACAAATGCAGCCATGTGGGAAAAGAGTTAATAATCATAATTACTGTTACTACTGTTACTTTTGCTTAACTCACTTGCTACATACGATTATGCCCCTTGCCGTTCCGCTGATACGCACCATTTGTATGTCATGAGAAAAATTCTCATACAAATAAATGAAAACTGAGTTTTGAAATTTGGCGGGTCATATATTAAAAGATTGGTGTACAACATGCTGAAATTTCAACTGTCTAAACCTCATGGTTGCTGAGTAATGGTACAAGTAAAATTAGAGAAATTTTCAGGTGAAAATGTCTTACAAATTACACAGTCAGGTCAATACATCAGTTTCTACAGTCACATTTTGAATGAAATTTGATAAAATCCAACGTGCTCCACATGCACTGAAGGTGTGTACTCCACATGCACTGAAGGAAGAGATCATGTTGAACAGAACTGCGTTGTTCAGTGCTGTTCAGCCATTTGCTTTTCCATCGTCTACTGCGCTGCAGAGATAGTGGATCGTGAACTTTGCACTGTTTACACACCAACTGCGTAGTACAGTGATCTTATGGCCTGAAATGAGGCTAAGAATGACCACATAATCTATTTCTGGTGATTAGTTTCAGTTAGTGGAAATACTGAAAGCCCCGCGAATTTTCAAAACTCAAGTCGGATTTCTCTGACGCTCATAGACAAGCGTTGTTGAGACATGATCGGGAAATCCCGACGCTCGTATCGAGAGAGTTAAAGCCCAGCTGACTGCGTAGAATCATACCAGAGCTGTAACCCGTTTCAAAACATACTACTTCAACAAGGAAAAAAAAATTTATGTACACATATTCATGCATTCGTGCACATAATCTAAGGAAATGCCCCTGGCGCTAACCATTCTGTCCAATTTATTACACAGGGGATTTAAAAAAACATACCTTAATACAAGTTAAACACAACTATTGACACTAAAACATACATAAAAACAGGCTAAATTATCTAAAATTGCTTCCGCATATCTCTAGAGGCAAAAATGCATTTAAATACATGTAGCCAATTATCAATCCTAAGAGAAAGTATGTAAGACTTTACTGAACATATATATGGACAGATGAATGAACCAGCAAGATGGAAAATGACAGAAAGCAAAGGAACAAGGCAGAAACAAAGAGAGTGACAGAAAAGAGGAAATTTCTAGCACAGAATCTCCAGAAGATGGGTATACTATTTGTACTGAAAGAGTCCCCAGCATCCCCACAGGAGGAATAACCATACTGAGAGAGTATGAAAATCCCTCAATAATCTAGCTTGTATCTTCATAGAATTTCATTTCAGTTTGTACTGTTGTGACAATAATCAACAGCCAGCCTAACTGTACTGGTATATACATACTGGATATGTAGTGATACTGCACCATAAGCTGATACTGTATCACGTGACCGAGTATTCTTTTGTCTTAACCTCTTCATGCTTGTGTGATATGTGACTCTTTCTTTGTTTTAGTCATTGTGCTAATGTGATACTGTTTGGTCTGATGCTTTGAAACAAACAAGACTTTTTGAGGATGTATGCAATGTTAGTCAAATGCCACTTTTACTGTCAGACATGGCTGGGGAAGAATTTTATTCACAGTGATTGGCCACAAATGCAAATCATATCATATGTTATAACGGATTATTATTTTGGCATAAAAAATTGGCTGCTTTTTCTGCAAGAGCTGTATTTGAGCAATATTGAGCTGTTTATAAAAAAACTGGAGCAATTTATACACCTCTTGAGCTGATACTAAGTATCCAGTAAATCGACAAGTTCCCTAATTGTGCAGGTCTACCTTCTTGATTATTTTGTAATTAATTAGTGATTTTTATGTCAGATACCAAGACAGCAAACTGGAGGCTTCACATCAGCTTACTATTTTTAAGTTGCATTTAATCTGCTCTTGAATGTGACTGGTGACGGTCATGTCATCAAGCAAAATTGTCAGTGTTATTTTTTGTTCTACAGATGTGTCTGGACAGACTTAATATTAACTGGTCTCTGGTAACTGCTGGAATTCAAAGACAGGCATAGTCTGACAGGATTATGATGCCTTCATCTGATTTATCTGTGAGTGTCTCATTCATTGTTTATCACATCCTCCAAAATTAAAGTCCTCAATTGCTAAAGGTGCCGAGTCATTCTGCAATTCATAATTATTACTGAAAATATTAGCATTAGAACTCATTTTCCTCAAACTCTTTAGCTACTCACTAGTGCTTTCAATGCTCTGACTACTGCTTTTGGTTAGTCTTGTTATGTAGCTCTTCTGTTACGTTCTATCAAGGCTGTAATGCACTGTTATACTTGATCAGGGTTTTTATTCAGTTCTAAAGAATGAACTGGAGACGAGCCTCAGAAGCCAAATGGTGTTTTAGTTTTTTGAAGAATTGGATTTTAATTGTCTTCCCAAATTTCTTTTTCTCACTTTTACCATCAAGCTTTAAACCAGTATTTAACATCAAGTTACAATGCTAAGTTTCTGCTGAAGGCTCAATAGATGCTCTTGGTCCTGTGTTGTGCAACAATGCAGGGCTATCCTAGACAGCAAATTGAGGAATTTTTCAAGCAAATTCCTGTTTGGCTAGTACACTTACCATATCCAACTAATGCAGAGGGGCACATGATTGCTCTGTTTTTGCTAGAACCTAGAAGTCAGTCAAGAGATGCAAGAGGTGGCGCTCCACCCAACCTGACTGCCCAGGTTACACAAGAAGAAGAGGAGCCTTCCTTTTTTCTGGACTTTGTATGCCACAGGCCAGGGAGGGAGATCTCGAAAGGGGCCAATGGGGCGAGCTAAGAGTCGGATATGGTAAGCGTTCTAACTAAACAGGAATTTACTTTCACCATCATACACTATACCATATCTAACGAAGGCAGAATTGAAAGACTGGAAGAAGGGAGAGATCAGTTCTGGTCTGTATGCCTTCTGAAGGCATCTAAGTTCTAACACGGCATTCACGAAATGAAGAAGTGGGACAGATCATCTGTAGTAATAATTCCCTGCGCCAGAAGGCTGCTTCTAGGACATCATGGATGGAGAGGAAGTGATGGAATGCGGCTGAGATTGAGAGGGCCTCCGAGTCAAGGAGCCCAAGGTTTCTCTGATGGGGATGATGAGGGGGTTCCTTTGTATGCCCTGATGACTGTGTGTTTCAGAGACATTGAGATGTTGTAGCAGCTGTGATGTCTTTGCTGTACCATTCATTGACTGAGATAAGGAGTCTCCATTGAAAGGTTCTCATCTGGGCTGAGCGATGCCGGTAGTATTTGAAGCAGTGGACAGTGGACAAGGCACAAGAGCCAGTCCTTTCCTTGTGCATTTCTGGGGTCCAAAAAGGAGACCAACCTGGTGTTTGGGTCTTGGTCAGAAATTCTGTTAAGGATGAGAGAGATAGATCTTCACTACTAAAGAATCCAATAGCTTTCTTGGTTCTGCTTAGTGCGTGGATTTCGCTGCAGTGGCAGAAATAGTTAGGGCCAGGAGGAAGGCTGTTTTGTAGGAGAAGAGAGAAAAGGGAATCTCACCTAGTGGTTCGAAAGCAGGAACTTGAGTGTGTCTAGGACAAGGGCTAAGTCCCATAGGGCTAAGTCTCCTTTTGGGATCTGAGATGGGTTCTTAGCCTCTTGAGCCAATAGGCCTCTGGAGACTTCTTGGAGGAGGAAGTTGTCCAAGAAATAACCCCCCTACCTCTTTCAAGTTGTTTAAGGATTGTGCAGATTGCAGATCTTTAACCCGTCATGGTTAAAGTAATGGCCCAAGTAACGTTCAGCCTATAGACAGTTACGATATTTCTTTAAAATGATGAAGAGGACAACAGCGATGAAATATGTTTGGTTTGTATCTGTGCCTTGTATGTATACGCCTACACTCATACCCACACACATACATAGACATGTATGAGAGCTACATTATACATTTCAAGGAGGTTGCACTTCTCTCTCCCCTCCCCCCTACCCATCCCTCTCTATTTCTCTCCCCTTTCTTTGTCATGTCATCCTTATTCAATCCTCAAATGATTTTTATTGTCGACACTTCTCGATCTTTCATCATCACAACTTTCCATCTCACCCCAGTACTTCACGTGAAGTGGACATGCCCTGTGATCCATGCCTGTCAGAAGAGCCACTTCACAATTAGCAGGATGAATGCTTCATCATTCTAAGGAGTGTTTCATTGCTCATGACATTCCTGGGACTGAAGTGATCCATGTCTAAATCCAGCCCACTTAATCTTTTGTGTCAAAGATCAGGCCAGTCTGTTTTCTGGGTCACTCAGCTTGGAGAAAATGTCTTTACCATGACTGGTGAGAACACTTCTTATGTAACAGGGCCTTATCCTGTTTATCTTGTCTGTGGCTGGGATCAGAAAAAACAGCATATTTCCATGTCTGATGTTTGCTAACTGTTGGATAACAAGAACCTGTAATCTCTATCATGTCTACTATCTACTATATGCATGTGGAAAGAGAGAGAGAGAGAGAGAGAGAGAGAGAGAGAGAGAGAGAGAGAGAGAGAGAGAGAGAGAGAGAGAGGAGAGAGAGAGAGAGAGAGAGAGATTACTTCTTCTGCGCCTGTGCTTGCTCTGTGCCATGCTAATAAATGAACTATAACAGTGACTTTGATCAAGTGTGTTTGTCATGATCAACACGTGGCATGTGAAAAAGTGAACTACTGCTTATAGTTACACCAACATGTATGCATACACGCACAACAGAAAACAAAAGGTGTATGTAAATGACTGTGGTGGAGAACTTGCTTGTGTTGAGTGATTATCAAAAGATGACAAGTGATTCATTTTAACTGTGTGTCAAATTCTGTGAAATTCTGTACAAATGGATTGCAGCTGATAGTGAAATGCACCATGAATGTTATTGTATCAACTTGTTGCCATGCATTTACTAAGTAACGATTATCAAACCTCGAAATGTTTTTCTATTTTGAGTTTTGGTTACCACATGTAATGTGCCTAATGTCTCGTTACAGAATCTCCAAGAGTATTGAAAGTCTGTTCATTTAAAAGCCTTGAATTTTCCTTTTCAAATATATCAAACATGATGCTGACACTGATCAAAAACAACATGTAAAATCAATTAAGAAGATGCCAAAATCAATATGTAGGCAGGGCTTCAGTGCAGCCTGCAGCTTGGGGGAGGGGGGTGGGAATCTATCCATATGTAGAGATAGTGTTAATAGTGAAAGTTTTAATAAAGATTTAGTGACTGAAGTCTTCTTGTACATTCAAAAGTCCAACTTAACAACAAATCCATCGCACCATATGTCCGTCTCTAATCAAAATAACATCTGCAATTCCATATCCTCACTAGATTCCCTCCTCTCAGAACTGTGGGAGAAAAAACGAAGATTTTATGGAGTTAAATCTGCTTGAAATAATTCAAAAGAATAAGTTCAAAATAGTTGGGAGAAAAAACGAAGATTTTATGGAGTTAAATCTGCCTGAAATAATTCAAAAGAATAAGTTCAAAATAGTCATTTTGGGAAACTTATGAACACACACAAACCAGCACGATACACAGCATCTCTGCCTCCTGGACACACCTTCACCACATTCAAACAGCAACTTTACCTGAAAGCCTTTGGACTTGGCATAGCTCCAGAATGGCTCAAAGCTTTTGACTTTCTCATTGATAGCGTCCACAATGATGAATGGAAAGAAACCATCATCCAATGTCTTCTTGAAGGACTTGAAGAGACTCTGGAGATAAGCTTCCTCCATGTCTTGCTCATATTCATACTCCAGGACCTGTGTGTAAAATACATTCAGATATGACCTGGTGAATACTGGTTACACTGCAAATCTTTCAACTCAACATTCTTAACAGGCAATGACCACAGTTGTGTTTTATTTCAATTGCTTTACACATTTATTCTTTCTTTTTTTATTTACAACAACAACAACAAAAAAACAAACTCTTGAACAGATCTTTCCTTAATAAATCTTTTCATTAGGCTTATTGATGGTTTCACCAATCTCATCAACCCTCCCCTCCATCTCTGCGAAAAACATGGGGTTACAGGAAAAAAAAAAGAAAAAAAAAAAAGGAAAAACTAGGTTGGAATTACAAAATAAATATTTTAAAAATAAAAGAAATCACACTTCATACCTTGTCTGGCTTATGACGCCCCAGGTAACTCTTGTAAAGTATCCCAAACCACATGTCAGAAGTGCCAAAATGGTGATGACTAATATTCCAAATCTATAATGGCCAGTGTGTGTAGATAATCCTATAATATAATAGAGATCCCTAATAAAACACAGCAGACCAATGCCACAAGTTTGTGTAAGAAATGCAACTGGCTAGTGACATTTTCAGGAAATTTGGTACTCAATGAACTTAAGCAATAAAACAATGGAATACATAAGAAAAGATTGAAGATTATGTACTTAAATGAAACAAGGCAGTAAGACAATGGAATACAAAAACAAAAAAAGCTTGAAGACTGTGTACCTTTCGAGTTACTTTCTTCCCAGTGTCTGGATCTATTTCTTTCTTCTCAACCTCCACCATGAAGTAGTCATCAAGAGATAACATACGCGGTGCACTACCACCATTGGCTATTTCTTTCTCCTGGAAAAATAACAAAAATAACACAATGTCAACAACACGATGTCAACAATGAATGGACCAGAGCTTTCAAAACATGCAACAATCCAGTATCACTTGCTATCAATGGCAAGGAGAAACACCAATATAGCAAAGCATCAGATCAGAGACTTCATCCGCTATAAAGGAGAGAGAAGCTACTGTAAAACGATACAAAAGCAACATGTTCTGTCTTCAAGTTGTAGTTATTAACATGTCCCACTCATAAAAAATATGAGAAGCACATTCCATTCAGAACTGCCAACTTTAAAGGACAACAGCCTTCATAAAGGCCTGAACAGCAACAACAACAAAAATCTATACTTTTCCACACCTCCAGTTATCTTTTCCAAAGTCCTGCACAAATAAATGATTTGCAAAATTGCCAAAACAATAACAACAACAACAAGAACTAAAAGAAAGAAAAACAAACAAAACAGTACACCCTGCCACTCCCTCTTTCTCTCCTCCCAGCTACACACACATGTACACCCACACATACAAAAACACACACATATGTGATGATCTACACATACTTACTGATACCTATTTACATTTTGATTTGATGGTTTACAAGCATGGATGGTGAGGTACCTGCATGCATGTTCACCAAAACAGTTCTTTATCCCTTTCAGTGCCAGGGAAAAATGTAAATATGTGTTTCCCCGCTGCCAGGGAATTTTGAGGATTTGAGGGCAATAATTAACAAAAAATTCTAGTGCAAAAACTGTAAGAGATACAACAAAGAAACATGTGTGTTTTTTGAAGGAAAATGAACGAGGATTCTGAATCTGGGCTTATTTTTCTCTTAGATTGATTGCAAAGACCTGTCCTGGCGTTCCCAAGTGGAAATACATTTTTTGTGTTGTCTAAAAAGTAAGTTTCCATCTCTACATATTGATACCCAACACACTCACAAACAAAAAATCAGCTGAAAATGACTTGTTTATTGTCAGTTTATATACATAAATGAAAACAAAACATATGACATCATAAAATGTTCATGAAATGATTCTAAACTCATGCAAACACATAAGTGAGTAACGTCCCAACAATGACAGACATGATTTCGGTAAACATAAAACTGATTGTACCCAGACACTGAACAAACTACATGACAGTCATTGTACTCAGACACTGAACAGTCAAACTACATGACACTCATGAATTGATTCTGTCTGTTCTTCAGGTTCTACAATCAAAACAATGCTGCCTTGCTGATGGCCTCTGTATTCTATATGAACAGTACTGCCTTGCTGATGGCCTCTATGTTCTATATGAACAGTACTGCCTTGCTGATGGCCTCTGTGTTTTATACGAACAGTGCTGCCTTGCTGATGGCCTCTGTGTTGTATATCAACAGTGCTACCTTGCTGGATACTGTGTTCTATATGAACAGTGCTGCCTTGCTGATAGCTACTGTGTTGTATATAACAGTGCTGCCTTGCTGATGGCCTCTGTGTTGTATATCAACAGTGCTACCTTGCTGGATACTGTGTTCTATATGAACAGTGCTGCCTTGCTGATAGCTACTGTGTTGTATATAAACAGTGCTGCCTTGCTGATGGCCTCTGTGTTGTATATCAACAGTGCTACCTTGCTGGATACTGTGTTCTATATGAACAGTGCTGCCTTGCTGATAGCTACTGTGTTGTATATAAACAGAGCTGCCTTGCTGATGGCCTCTGTGTTGTATATAAACAGTGCTGCCTTGCTGATAGCTACTGTGTTGTATATAAACAGTGCTGCCTTGCTGATGGCCTCTGTGTTGTATATGAACAGTGCTGCCTTGCTGATAGCTACTGTGTTGTATATAAACAGAGCTGCCTTGCTGATGGCCTCTGTGTTGTATATAAACAGTGCTGCCTTGCTGATAGCTACTGTGTTGTATATAAACAGTGCTGCCTTGTTGATGGCCTCTGTGTTGTATATGAACAGTGCTGCCTTGCTGATAGCTACTGCGTTGTATATAAACAGTGCTGCCTTGCTGATAGCTACTGTGTTGTATATAAACAGTGCTGCCTTGCTGATGGATACTGTGTTGTATATCAACAGTGCTGCCTTGCTGATAGCTACTGTGTTGTATATAAACAGTGCTGCCTTGCTGATGGATACTGTGTTGTATATCAACAGTGCTGCCTTGCTGATAGCTACTGTGTTGTATATAAACAGTGCTGCCTTGCTGATGGATACTGTGTTGTATATGAACAGTGATGCCTTGCTGATGGATACTGTGTTGTATATGAACAGTGCTGCCTTGCTGATAGCTACTGTGTCGTATATCAACAGTGCTGCCCTGCTGATAGCTACTGTGTTGTATATCAACAGTGCTGCCTTGCTGATAGCTACTGTGTTGTATATAAACAGTGCTGCCTTGCTGATAGCTACTGTGTTGTATATCAACAGTGCTGCCTTGCTGATAGCTACTGTGTTGTATATCAAAGTGCTGCCTTGCTGATAGCTACTGTGTTGTATATGAACAGTGCTGCCCTGTTGATAGCTACTGTGTTGTATATCAACAGTGCTGCCTTGCTGACAGCTACTGTGTGTTTATCAACAGTGCTGCCTTGCTGATGGATACTGTGTTCTATATGAACAGTGCTGCCTTGCTGATAGCTACTGTGTTGTATATCAACAGTGCTGCCTTGCTGATAGCTACTGTGTTGTATATCAACAGTGCTGCCTTGCTGATGGATACTGTGTTCTATATGAACAGTGCTGCCTTGCTGATAGCTACTGTGTTGTATATCAACAGTGCTGCCTTGCTGATAGCTACTGTGTTGTATATCAAGTGCTGCCTTGCTGATAGCTACTGTGTTGTATATAAACAGTGCTGCCCTGCTGATAGCTACTGTGTTGTATATCAACAGTGCTGCCCTGCTGATGGCTACTGTGTTCTATATAAACAGTACTGCCTTGTTGATGGCCTCTGTGTTGTATATCAACAGTGCTGCCTTGCTGATGGCTACTGTGTTCTATATAAACAGTACTGCCTTGTTGATGGCTTGTGTTCTATATCAACAGTGCTGCCTTGCTGATGGCTACTGTGTTCTATATAAACAGTGCTGCCTTGCTGATGGCTACTGTGTTGTATATCAACAGTGCTGCCTTGCTGATGGCTACTGTGTTCTATATAAACAGTGCTGTCTTGTTGATGGCTTGTGTTCTATATCAACAGTGCTGCCTTGCTGATGGCTTGTGTTCTATATCAACAGTGCTGCCTTGCTGATGGCTTGTGTTCTATATCAACAGTGCTGCCTTGCTAATGGCTACTGTGTTCTATATAAACAGTGCTGCCCTGCTGATAGCTACTGTGTTGTATATCAACAGTGCTGCCTTGCTGATGGCTACTGTGTTCTATATAAACAGTGCTGCCTTGCTGATGGCTACTGTGTTGTATATCAACAGTGCTGCCTTGCTGATGGCTACTGTGTTCTATATCAACAGTGCTGTCTTGTTGATGGCTTGTGTTCTATATCAACAGTGCTGCCTTGTTGATGGCTTGTGTTCTATATCAACAGTGCTGCCTTGTTGATGGCTTGTGTTCTATATCAACAGTACTGCCTTGTTGATGGCTTGTGTTCTATATAAACAGTACTGCCTTGTTGATGGCTTGTGTTCTATATCAACAGTGCTGCCTTGCTGATGGCTTGTGTTCTATATCAACAGTGCTGCCTTGCTGATGGCTACTGTGTTGTATATCAACAGTGCTGCCTTGTTGATGGCTTGTGTTCTATATCAACAGTGCTGCCTTGCTGATAGCTACTGTGTTGTATATCAACAGTGCTGCCTTGCTGATGGCTACTGTGTTGTATATCAACAGTGCTGCCTTGTTGATGGCTTGTGTTCTATATCAACAGTGCTGCCTTGCTGATGGCTACTGTGTTCTATATAAACAGTACTGCCTTGTTGATGGCTTGTGTTCTATATAAACAGTACTGCCTTGTTGATGGCTTGTGTTCTATATCAACAGTGCTGCCTTGCTGATGGCTACTGTGTTCTATATCAACAGTGCTGTCTTGTTGATGGCTTGTGTTCTATATCAACAGTGCTGCCTTGTTGATGGCTTGTGTTCTATATCAACAGTGCTGCCTTGTTGATGGCTTGTGTTCTATATAAACAGTGCTGCCTTGTTGATGGCTTGTGTTCTATATAAACAGTACTGCCTTGTTGATGGCTTGTGTTCTATATCAACAGTGCTGCCTTGTTGATGGCTTGTGTTCTATATCAACAGTGCTGCCTTGTTGATGGCTTGTGTTCTATATCAACAGTGCTGTCTTGTTGATGGCTTGTGTTCTATATCAACAGTGCTGTCTTGTTGATGGCTTGTGTTCTATATCAACAGTGCTGTCTTGTTGATGGCTACAGGCTGTGATCTATATGAACAGTGCTACAGTGAACAGTGAATGATAGCCAGAAGCTGAGTTTCACATGATTGCAGGCTTACCCTCAGAAGTTTGCTGACATATGTTTTGCCACTCCCTGGCAGCCCGCGGACGATGACAACAAGATGGGGAGGGCGACTGGCACGGCCAGGGGTACATATCAGGTCTTCCACTTTTGCCTTTTCTGAACTGCCAGGAACTGTTGGCGGAGTGTGGAAATCACGTGCAGGTCGGGTGAAATCACGTGGAGACCTAGAAACAAAGATAAACAATTAACTTTATAAAGCACTGAAATCTCTGACTGAGCATTTGTTGTATAAGTCAATCTACAGAATAAAAACACAGAATCTACATGATACCTGAAAGACAAATGCTGAAACCTTAAATAACTGATTGTATCATACTGGTCAGTGTTAAGCACATAAAACTTAATCACTTCATGATCATTTTCAGTTAATCCTGTAAACAGAGTGGTCATCTAATGGACTGATGGGATAAAGCAAAAGCCAGGATCCTCCATATCTGTGGTGCAGCAACAAGCAGTTTTGACAAATTGAGACTGGTCCAGTCTTTGATATCTGACAACCAGCTCTTTCTCTGTCAAAGCTGGCAACAGCTTACTTCCAGGGTAACCTGAAGGATGGTGTTAGTGTGTCATGGCATGTGACATGTCTGAACCAAATAAGATGCATCATTTCACATTAACAGCTTCTGTTGCTGTGGGCCAATCAAGGTGCTGATCTTGTTCCATATGTATGCTCAATGATCTTATGATCATGGTAGGATATGTAAAGCAGTTTCCTCCCAAGCTTGGTCTCAAAAGCTCGAATTTTCTTCTCAGTTAGCATGCAGTGTCCAAGTTTCACATTTACAAAGGAAGATGGAGATATGAGTGATATGCAGTCTGTACATTTTATTCCTTAATACAGTTTAGAAGTCAAAACAAGGGAGCTTAAAGCAAAGCTATGAAGCAACAGTACAAACCTAAATGATCATTTTTAAAAGGCTGTCACCTGATATAAAAAATATAACTGAAGCAGTTGAAATCGGCTTATCTACAAATTACAATAATACACAATTAATGAGCACACACACACACTTACACTCAAAAGCTAACAAACTTGCCAACAAATCAACACAATCTAAAATTATAACCAAAAATGGGGATTTCTTTCTGAAACCCGTTTTTAGCTATATATGCCCACTGTTTTTAACATGTCCTCTCCTTATAGTTCAACTCTCTGTTTTCCAAAGACAACTGGTTAGGGCTATTGGTGATAGTCAGAAGGACTGAACAGATTTTTTCCATATTTACGTAGACGGATGATCTGGGCTTTCCGCCACAAGGAAGTTAAGAATCCTGTCGTCCATATGTAATTGTACACTTGTAACAGGAGATGTTAATTGTATTGCCCAAAGAGAGCGTGGCTGCAGTGGGATGGCCCGGATAGCTCTTGATCCTTGGCTGGCAGTATGGATGCTCTCAGTAGTTTGTCCTGCCTTGCTCAGATGGTGTTGAAGCGGATTTCGGTATTGAGATCTGTGGTGCAGGGCAGTGCATTAACAGTGTTGTGTCCCATAAGATGGGCTGTTGTCTGGGTCCATGGGCACCTTGGTTTGGGACTTCAGTTCGGGAACCCTGGGCTATAGGGCATGCAAAAAAAAAAAAAAAAAAGTTCACTGATACGCAGTTCAGTGATGCCTGTCTAGCTAGCTTCTCCCATTCTGCCAAGGTAAAGGCAAGGCAGGCGGATGAAGTGTCCTTTCCCGTGTGCAATAGGAGGTTATCTTTGCCGAGATGTCTGCCCAAGAGAAGATCTCTTCCTGAAAATGATTTCATAGGAGTGGATGAGGAGTCATGGAAAGTGGGGCAATGTTATCAGACCCTTACAGAGTCTGTTTGGCTCTCAGCTCCATGTCTGTTGGCATGGAAGGAAGCATCATGCATAATGCATACTGAACTCTTAATGGAGGACGGCGCCTCTGCAAAGTAGTGATACATCTCAAGTGAGCGAGCCATCTTCAGATGGATCTTAGTGATAAGGCTCGGGAGGAATGCCTTCAACACTTCCATGATACTGAGGGGGTCTAAGTACTCTAAGGCCATTGATGACTGATTGCCATCCATGGAGAGATCTATGGTGTCCCCACAAAGTCTGACCCCAACATGGGGACTGCGATCTCAATCTCGTGGGAAGGAGAATGGGGAGGGGGCTCAGTCGAGGTGTGGAGGATCCTCTATCAGCTGGGGTTAGACAGTGGAGCCAGTCATGGAGGAGAGAGTCCTCATGTCCATCAAATGGAGAATGTCAGCCTTAGCTGAAGGATGCCTGTCCTTAACACCAGGCAAAAGACAGCAGTGACAGAACTACACACTAGGAAATCAAGTAGAAGACTGAGACTGGAGGTCCTCAGCCTATGAGCCAGGTATATGATGCTTTGCGCTTTGGAAAGTATCCTTGATTGGGGAACTTCGATGCCTGCTGGGTGTCTCCAGGGATTTCCCAAGGCACTAGTTCTGCAAGGGGAACTGAAGGACAATTCCAAGGTCTGTGCATTCCATTCCCCTTCCCTGAGGTCAGGGCGACCCTGCTGAGAAAGTAGCTGGGCATGGGCACTTTTTCCTCACATAGGGAAGGTGCCTGAGACAGCTCTATCAAATTTCTCCCGAGAGTACAGGAGATTGTCCAGAGAAAGTCTCTCTCCTGCGGGAGAAAAAAAGAGGTGTATATCCGGGAACAGGTTTCACCCCTTCAAGGTAAGAATAATGCTTGTGCGTCTAGACCATGCAGGGTTGCATGGGTCTTTGTCTCCTGTACTTAGGAAACAAAGTGTCCCTGGTCCTGAGTGCTGTTGGCAATCCCCCGCAGGGGAAGCCCTGAGTACCATACTGGGTATCATCTGAGGGTCCACACAATCTGGTTCTCACATCCCTGTAAAATCTTTGTGAAAGCAAGACAAAAAGTTCATCTGTGATCACCTAGAAGAAATTGCTGAGGCCCACAGCCCATAGGGAAGTTGGGTAAGAAAGGGAAGAACAGATGTGCCTCTAGAAACATTCATCTCAGAACCTAAGTCTTCAGCAAAGAGCTGAATTACCATCTAAGGTTGAAAGATTCACGTCTGAGCCATTCTGGTGGCACAATCTGCATTTGTCTGGTCAAAGCTGATGGAATCAGGCTTGGGGAATGATGATGCTTGGAGTGGCTAAATTGATTGGGCTGCTCCAGCTCAAATGTAACAAAACTTTTTGCGGCTCATACAGTAGCAAAGAAGTTTGGGACATACAAATGTTTTATTAAATTAATTTTTTTTGGGGTGTGAATCTGAGGAATGAGCATGTGAACTGATAACTAATGGGGAGAAGGAAATGAAGAGGTCAACTGATTCAGAATCGGCCCAGTTTTTTTATGTGCTGACATGGCACACACCTGAAACTAGTTGAGAAACAATATTGGAAACCACGTTCAAAACGCAATGAGTTTTCTTGGGAAAAATTCTCATATCACCATTTAAGCTGTTCATCACTAGGAAAAGAACACCAGTACATAAAATACAGAAAGATGAACCAACAAACCAAAAAAGCAAGAACAAAAAAATACAGCTGAGATAGAGTGAAAAACCTGAGACATTTACACAGGATGACAGTGTGGCCAGGGAATGAAACAAGTTACTAGAGCTTCACCAGCTGGGAAGGGCACCAACTGGTTGTATCAGAATGAGGCCCAGGGACATTACTCTGACTGACATTCTGGCCAAGACAAAGAACTGAGTTAAACAGAATTGAACACATGTTAGAAACAGCAATTGTACATGAAGCTTAAATTGTCCCTCACCGGTCACGTGATCCATCATGTTCTGCATCTCTCACACGGTCAACTTCACGCTGTCGAAAATCAGATGGACCCATAGTGCGGTCAGGTCGATCTGACTTGAATTCCAGTGGCCTATCCTCTCTTTCTGGGAATCCAACTCGCTCAGGGAATTCAGGTCTTCCTCTGTCTGGTCTTCCTGAAATGTCTGGTCTCCCAAAAGAATCTCTGTCTTTTCCTATATCCCTGTCCCTATCCCTACCTGGGTCTCTGTCCCTGCCAAACTGGTCTTGGTCTCTACCATATGGTTCTCTATCCCTGTCATCTCTGCCAACATCTCTGTCTCTCCCAAAGTCTCTTTCTCGTCCCAAGACATCCCTTTCTCTGTCTCTACCCTGGCCATCTCTATCTCTGCCTAATGAATCTCGATCTCTCCCTGAAGTGTCCCTATCTCGTCGAGGAGGTTCTCGGTCTCTGTCTCTTCCATACGCGTCTCTGTCCCTGTCATATAAATTGTCCCTTCGGTCTGATCTTGTCAGTCTGTCCCTCTCAAACAGTTCTCTGCCTTCTTTCTCTCTTTCATATCTGTCAGTGTCTGGTTTGTCCCGGTCAAACTTCCCTCTTTCCATCCAATCCCTGTCACCTCTTTCTCTCTCCCCATAGCCTGTCTCACCGGGTCTGTCAAATCGATCCAATCTGTCCCCATAGCCTGGGCGTTCTGAGCCTCTGTCATGTCGATCAGAATGCCCATCTCTAGAGTGTCCATAGTCCCTTGTGAATCGATCCTCTCTGTCTGAACGGCTATCTTTGTCATCCAAGCCACCTCTTTCCCTCATTGGATATGGTCTTGCAGAGTCATCACGACGATCAGACCAGTCTGAATAATGTGATCTGTCACTCCTGCCCTCTCTGTCAAAGTCATCTCGGGATCGGGTTTCAAACCTGCTTCTGTCATCATGTCTACTCCTGTCATCAGAAAAACCTGATCCCCTGTTGTCCCTATAGGCTGCTGGCAATCTGCTGGAGTCAGATTCACCACGACTGCCTCTGTCACGACGATCTGTATCATCATCTGGCCGGTCTTTCTCTGGCTGTCCACGGCTGCTGCTCTCTGCTAAAACACAAATGCAAATAATGTTAGCATCCTGAAGTAGCTGGCACAAACAGTCCTCTTGTGACCATGTCAAACCAGAGAGGAAAACTTTCCTGCTCGTTAAATCAAAACATGAAGAAGTAAAATGCTATCATTCAGTACTGAAAAGACAGGAAAACACGATAACAGATCGTGTAGCAAAAGCGCACACATTTTTCTTCAAACATACAATTCATGTGACAAAAATCATGCCACTGAAGATTTATAAGTGTTTTTCTTTAAACATACAATTCATGTGACAAAAAAAATCATGCCACTGAAGATGAGTGTTTTTTCTGCAAACATACAATTCATGTGACAAAAAAGTCATGCCACGTAAGATTACTACTCTCGGGCCAGTGTTTGTAGCTGTGGTCGAGTACAACCCTTCTCCCTTTCTGAATTCAATAACATTTGAGTTTTCAATAGTGTTCCTAAATTTCATACCTTTTCTTCAGTCCCTTTATAAAATAAAAGGTAAGTGGAAACTTATTCATTTTGTACTAAAAAATAATGCATTTCAGCATATACTGTAATACAAACATGCCATATGCTTTAATTTCCACTTCTGTTTGAAATAAGATCAACAACTCGTCTAATTTCAAGTTATAAATGGATCTTTTCATTCAACAGTTCACAAGGTCTGACCAGAAAAGTTTTGTGAGAGGCTTGGGCTATAGTTGTGTTTTCACATATCATTGCAGTATGTTTTCATATATTATTGCAGTATAATAATGTTTTCATATATCATTGCAGTATAATGCATTTGTCTGGTAAAAAATTGATGTCATGAATAGTGTGCAGTGTGTTTAGTAATAAATTCATGTCATGCATGGTGTATAAAAGGTGCAATAGGAAGATCCATCTATAAACAAGTAAGTTTATCAAACATATCTTTCTTACCTCACATACCATAAATTAAAAGCGAAACCCAAAACCAAACTAAAATTAGACAAATGTAACAAAATCAATCTATCAAACTTGGAATAAAAACTTAATTTTCACAGTATATCCTACCTCTACGATAAGAGTCATCCCAGTCCATACGACTACGCCTGCTTGCTCGTTCCCTTTCAAAGCGATCAGCTTCACGGTCTAAGTCAGCAATCGGGTCATCTGTTCTTGATCCATGGCCATAGTCAATCACCTCTGGCTTGGCTGCAAACAAATGGAAGGGGTTAACAAAGTCAGATAAATGTAGAAAGTACATCTATGTAAACACATACTTTTAGATGTCTAATTATATCAATGTTAACCCTGTAAATGAAAGTTAAATTTAAAATACAAACTACCACTCCCTCATTTAACAGCTCCCAACATGGACATCTCCAAAAGGCAGAAGTAAATAATAGTCTTTTAAAATCTAAGTGCGTAGAAATCAGAAATCAAAGAATGACAAAAAGGGAAAAAAGAAAGAAAGACACTATTAAATTAGACAATATCTGAATGACAATGACTACAGACACAAGAAACAGAATTAACTACCTAATCAGGGAAGAAAAGACACTATTAACCCTTTGATTCCCGCACTCTGTCACCAACTGCAAAAAAATTAACCCTTTGGCTCCCTCACCCCAACCACCAGATTTGCTTTGCTTGCATGGTTGACAATGCAGGATGTTGGTGGACAGGGTGCGGGAATCAAAGGGTTAAATTAGACAATATCTGAATGACACTGACTACAGACACAAGAAACAGAACTACCTACCTAATCAGGGAAAGAAAGACACTCTTAAATTACACAATACCTGAATGACATCGACTACAGACACAAGAAACAGAATTAACTACCTAATTAGGACACTGGAATGACACTGAAGTGAAAAAACACCAACCTTTAGGAGTTTCTTCAGCCAAAGACTTGGCAACTGGACCATGACCATAGTCAATACTTTCTGCTGGCACAAACAAGCGCTTTTCAGGCTCAGCTGTGGCTGGCTTATCTCTGTTCCATGTATTTCGATCACGTCCATACGGGTCACTGTAGGGATCATCCCGCAACCGCTGTTCATCAGTAAGAAGATCACGGTCTAGGTAGGGATCGTAGCCTCTCTCATAGGGACCCCTCACGCGAGAATAGGAGTCATATGGGTCAACTGGCGCTCGGGGATCCAGTGGCTGTTAGGAAATTTGAATGAAAAGATGTTAAGAAAGTTTCTTTTCAGTAACTCAACAATTCGAATGAAAATATGGTTAGGAAAGTTTCTTTTCAGTAACCCAACAATGTATAAAAATAAAACGGTACATCCGCTTGCTCAAGAAATTCAGATGAAGCAAAGTAGTCTGTTGTTTAGACACTATCATTCAGATTGACTCTTCCTGCATTTATATCTGTTGTTTAGACACTATCATTCAGACTGACTCTTCTGCGTTTATATCTGTGATTTAGACACTATCATTCAGACCGACTCTTCTGCATTTATATCTGTGTTTCAGACACTATCATTCAGATTAACTCTTGCATTTATATCTGTGGGTTTTTTTTTAGACACTATCATTCAGATTAACTCTGTTGCATATATAGAAATCTGTGGTTTCGACACTACCATTCAGACTGACTTTTCTTGCATTCATATCTGTGGTTTAGACACTATCATTCAGATTAATTCTCTTTCATTTATATCTGTGGTTTAGACACTATCATTCAGATTAATTCTCTTGCATTCATATATGTGGTTTAGACACTATCATTCAGATTAATTCTCTTTCATTTATATCTGTGGTTTAGACACTATCATTCAGATTAACTCTTCTTGCATTCATATCTGTGGTTTAGACACTATCATTTAGATTGACTCTTCTTGCATTTATATCTGTGGTTTAGACACTATCATTTAGATTGACTCTTCTTGCATTTATATCTGTGGTTTAGACACTATCATTTAGATTGACTCTTCTTGCATTTATATCTGTGGTTTAGACACTATCATTTAGATTGACTCTTCTTGCATTCATATCTGTGGTTTAGACACTATCATTTAGATTGACTCTTCTTGCATTTATATCTGTGGTTTAGACACTATCATTTAGATTGACTCTTCTTGCATTTATATCTGTGGTTTAGACACTATCATTTAGATTGACTCTTCTTGCATTCATATCTGTGGTTTAGACACTACCATTTAGATTGACTCTTCTTGCATTTATATCTGTGGTTTAGACACTATCATTTAGATTGACTCTTTTTGCATTTATATCTGTGGTTTAGACACTATCATTTAGATTGACTCTTCTTGCATTTATATCTGTGGTTTAGACACTATCATTTAGATTGACTCTTTTTGCATTTATATCTGTGGTTTAGACACTATCATTTAGATTGACTCTTCTTGCATTTATATCTGTGGTTTAGACACTATCATTCAGATGAGCTCTCTTGCATTTATATCCGTGGTTTAGACACTATCATTCAGATTGACTTTTCTTGCATTTATGTCTGTAGTTTCGACACTATCATTCAGATTATTTCTTTTGCATCTATATCTGTGGTTTAGACACTTTTAGATTAATTCCCTTGCATTTATAAAGGGAGAAATCTGATAATCATTTTAGTGTTGCAAGATTTCAAGGCAGCAGCAAGTGCAGTATTTTTTCATAACATGCTGACCATGTTTTATCATTCAAAGGAAACATGCCACTTCGTACTAAACCCCAAGAATGATCCAGTGAAATGCTAGTAATATTTTAGAATACTTACACCAATTTCATTCACAAGCACAGGAGAGGTGAACATTGAATGAAGCAACAGTTATGACATTTGGCCTTGTTTCACAAAGGCTCAATAAATGATTATCAGACATGGGATCCCAAGATATGCACTTTTACTGAAAATGATGACTATAGGATCCCAGCAGTGAAGGTTAAGGAGCACTGCGCAAGGGGTTCTATGAAAATGCGACTCCTGAAGGGTAGAGAAACCAGGTTATTGTTTTTTTAAAAATGTAATTTAACCATCAAATATGCACAAACATAAAATTTTCACTCTCTTTTTCCCTCAGCCTCATGTTTCACTGAGAAAAAGAGCAAGAGAAAAAAAGCAACGGAGAGAAACTCTGCTTGTACTAAGTTATAAATGACAGGTTATAGCCAAGTTTTCATACAGCACATGTTTTTAGCTGTTTATGCGGCTTATTAGAGACTTCCTGCTGTTTGAACCACAGTTTATCAGTTCACAACAAAAACTACATGGTGTTTTTACAACAGAATTGCTTTTTTCTCATTTCACTTCAATTCTCTACTCTTTTATTAATCCATACCTGGAAATTAAAATGTGCATACACTGGACTTACACCACAAGTTCATCATTTTCATATCTTATTTTACCACACACCTATATAAAATGTATGAATGGAAAAATACCCCAAAAGGTCAAATCATCCACAGAATACAGCAGGATCCAACCATGGCACATACTAGAACTCTGAACATGATACCCCCACTCTTATATTGTCTTATTGTTATCTTTGTTTAAGCTTTTCGTGACATGATGCGAGAATCATCGCAACGCCTGCCTATTCCGACACGCTCGCTACGGCCGAAATGGCGTTGTGGACAAGTAGCGAGAATCCTTGCAACACCTGTTCTAAAGTTAACTGCGTCAGTACGTCACAACTTGTAGAAACTACACAATGGAACCCTTCTACGTTATCTGATATTATTTTTTCAACTTAAAGGGGACAATTTCATTGGTAAATTTGTGTTGGAAGCAACCAACCCTGATGCTTTGTCTCTTCAAGTTACCCTGTCATTCAGACAGCAGTAAACAACATGGCTAGTCGTACAACTTTCATGGCTGCCGAAGTAGCAGAACTGATCATGCAGGCCGGTTCTGAAGATGATCTAGACATGGATCATTATGAAGGCAGCAACTGAAGTCCTGAAGAGGAAGATTTTGAGGATGATGTGCAGACGGACACAGTGCGAGTGTCGCTGACAGTGACATCTTTCACTCAGGTAATCAGGCAACAAATCATTCGGTCTTGGAGCCAGATTTTTAGCTAGAAATAAGTTGTCCTGATCAATGTGAAGCTGACACTGAGGTTGACACTGCCAGTGATGACAGTGGCAATGAAGATGATGTACCACCTAGGTGAAAAATCTTCGGAAGTTTCGGCAAGTACCTGTTTTCTCCACTGCCGAAACATACGGTTTGCAGCCTTCGTCTTTCAAGACATCACTGACCCTACACCATTATGTTCCATTATGTTACCATTATGTTCTAAAATGTTGAAATATTGTCTTTTATGTCCTTTTTTCTACAGTTTTTTGGCCATCATGTGCTAAAAATAACACTTTGTATGAATCTCTTGTGGCTGTTTTGGGATTTTGACACGTTGACATTTTCAAAAAAACCCACTAACTAAATGAACCTTTACATAAATTGTTTTTACTTCAGCAGGAAGATAAAAGAATGATCTGCAAAAGTTGTTCTAACATCAAGAAGCTAGCTTTTACGGCTTATTCAGGAAAATTAAATAAAAATGATCAAAACAGGGTGTCCTCAGGGCATTTCTGCTTCCTGCCTCCAGCGTGCACAGGGCATAGTAGCTGTAGTGAGGCAGTGTTGTAAAAAGGTTAACCTGTTCACAGCTTCGAACCAAATATTCGATCGGAAGAAACATACACCTCCAGTGCCATTGACCGAATATTCGGTTGGCGACTTTCCTATTTTTAGCCAGAAAACCCCAACAGTTTCAGTGACGTGTGAGATATCAACGGAAACTTCAGGATTCCCTCTATAAATAGATGCTAATTCAGGCAATCCATTCAAGTAACAATGTGTTTCAAGGAAAAAAAAATGCCAGGGGTCCAGGGGGCCGCATAGGCCCCCTGGCGGGGGGGTCCAGGGGCAGAGCCCCTGGTGGGGGGGGTCTAGGGGCGTTTCCCTCAGAAGCTGAAGCATTTTAGTCTAGTAAATGGAAATTTAACCCCATCTAGTGAAAGGTAAATCAAGTATTTCAATAAAAGAAAAAAAGGGCACAAGCATTGTTAACAATGAACAAAACATGCAAATACTTCCCTTTCGCGGATATCCGCGAATTTGCGAACATTTGGATTGCCTGTAATTATGTATGTATGACGTTTTACGATCTTTTCCGCCCGTGTGATCAAAAAGGTGACCCCCTACGGCTGATTACTATTCAGCGACTGCAAACAATGGTGGATGGACTCGCTTCAACGCCAAGCGTCGATAGGGCCCAAAAAACAACTTATACAGCAAAAGAAGTTGCAGAAATAATTACTTATGGAGCTGATTCTGATTTGCAATCTGTTGATTCACTCTATAAAAGTGAAAATGACCATGATTTGGCGCATGCAGGCGATATTTGGATGTTGATGTCCGAAGTCGGACTTGACCCAGATAAGAGTCAGGGTGACATTACTAGCACTGGCGATAGTAAAAACGAAAAGTACTGCTGCTCCTGGTGTGTTGTAAAGCATATTGAACAAGAAAATATACAGTGTTGTGGGGTTTCCTGGGCTGGATGAAGAGATATGAATTTTAAATCAAGATGTTTAAAACTCCGTGACACAGATGATTTACCTCTTATTTACAATTTGGCACTGAAGGGGTTAAAGCCCAGCCAACTGCTTATAGCTATATCAGGGTTACAACCATTTCAAAACATACACAATACATCAAAAAGGAAAACAAAAAGAAAAGAAAATTAAGTACACATATCAATGCATTTGCGCACATAATCGAAGGACATGCCCCCGGCACTGACCATTCCATCCAATTCATCACACAGGGGATTTAAAAAAATATCAGCTAAGGACACTAAAACACATAAAAATAAGCCCAAATTACCTAAAATTGCTTCCGCACATCATATTTCCTGGGAGCCAAAAATGCACTTAATACACGTACCCAGCTATCAATCCTAAGAGCAAATATGGAAGGCTATCAAACACCTACAGGTGAATGGACTAGCTAGGCAGAAAATGATAGGAAGAAATGATAGAAAGCAAAGGAACAAGGCAGAAACAAAGTGACAGAAAATAGGAGATTTCTAACACAGAATTTCCAAAAGGTGGGGATATTTATACTGAAAAAGCCCCCAGCATCCGCATGGGAATAACTATACCATCTTACCCCTCCTTTTCTGATTTACCTACAAAAGAATTATCATGGAAAAACAAAGTGGAAAAAAGTAAAATATTCACACAAACTTAAGAAAGTATGCGAGACTCTCATCAAACAAAATGGACCAGCAAGGCAGGAAATGATATGAAAAAATGACAGAAAACAAAGGAGGTAGAAACAAACAAACAGAGTGACAGAAAAGAGGACAATTTTAGCACAGAATTTCTGAAGGTGGGGATACCATTTATACTGAAAGAGCCCTTGTCATCCCTATGAGGCATGACACATAACAGACAACTCACAGGCTATACAATATTCATAAATGTAACAACATTTAGAAAAGAAAAGTCAATAACCACAATGCTTGTGATCTCAACACTAACTAAATTTAATGATTTAGAAACATTACTTGAACAACATGTATCTCACCGGTCTGCGATAAAGACGATCAAGGTAGGCAGGATCTTTTGGATCTCTTAGTGGATCCAGAGAATCTGGAGGCCAATCTTCTGGGTTGGGTGGCCAAGGAGCTCCATGGGGATCTGCTGCTTCTGGAGGATGCCTCATTGGGTCAGCCATGTGTGGATCCATCATCTTGTCAGGGCCCCAAGAACCAGGAAGTCTTCCTGTGCCTGTCTCCAAGTCTTTTTCCCCATGGAACTGCCCCCTGCCCCCTCCTCTTTGTCCTCTGGGACCGTAAGATCCACCCCTCCCTCGCCCTCTGTCCCCAAATGGACCATCATGTTCAGGTTCAAAGTCATCAAGCTTTTCAGATTGAGGACCACCAAAAGGTCCCCCTCTTCCTCGCCCCCTGTTACTGTAAGGTCCACCTCTTCCCCGACCATGTTCACCATAAGCTTCACCTCTTCCCCAGTTGCTTTCAAAATAACTGCCTCTTGTGTCAGTTTCCCCAAAAGGTCCGCTCTTTCCCTCACCACCATCACCATAAGCTTGACCTCTTCCTCGGCCACGCTCCCTGAATCCTCCTCTTCCTTGTTCTCTGTCACCAAATGCCCCCCCTCTGCCTTCAGGAGTCTTAAGAGGAAAAAGAAGAAAAAGTGTGTAAATATCAAGAAACCAATTTCACTGTTTTAATGTTCTGACAAATCATCTGTGCCAAATGTTAAAATCTGTCAATGCTGAAAAGATATTTCTAAGCAGGAATTGCAACTACAAAGTATGGCTTTGCAAGGAAACACTCTCACCACCTCTCAGTTGTATGGATCTTTTGAGATAATCCAATGGTCAAGTCACTATGTCACAAGGTAGTATTTTCTTAAAGATTATTCTGTCACTATTATTACTAGTACTGCAACAATTGTTGTCAAAGCCAGAGGAAGACCATAGAAATGCTGGATAGAAGGCATGGCAGACACATTCCACATCTACAACATGCTCTATGCCAGACGTACCATTTACCTACAGACCAACAACATCATCTCCCCTAACATCTCTTGGTTCAAGCAGACAGAAAAAGAAAAGCCATATTTATTGTTGTTATTACTTTTGTAACAATCATGACATGCTTCCGATATGATTATATTTTTTTCATATTGTTTCATCTTGTCAACCATTCTGTTTTCTTGTAAAGACAACAACATTGATAACAGAATGAGATGCAGTTTCCATCCAGTTTGAAAATGTAATCCCAAAACAGAAGGGTACAAACTTAACGGTCAGCTGGCGAGCGATGCTTTGTCAGAATATGATCTTGGGCAATCCGAGAAAGTCAAACTGAATACCACAAGATACCAAATGCATGCTCATCTACTGACCAACAAAAAATTAAACTAGATTCTGTATGATACCGTATGAAGGCAGGATACATGACGATAATCAGCACAGAGTAGAGCTTAGAAGACAGCATCATGATTAACAGGATACATGACGATAATCAGCACAGAGTAGAGCTTAGAGGACAGCATCATGATTAACAGGATACATGGCGATAATCAGCACAGAGTAGAGCTTAGAGGACAGCATCATGATTAACAGGATACATGGCGATAATCAGCACAGAGTAGAGCTTAGAGGACAGCATCATGATTAACAGGATACATGACGATAATCAGCACAGAGTAGAGCTTAGAGGACAGCATCATGATTAACAGGATACATGGCGATAATCAGCACAGAGTAGAGCTTAGAGGACAGCATCATGATTAACAGGATACATGACGATAATCAGCACAGAGTAGAGCTTAGAGGACAGCATCATGATTATTATATTCCTTCTCCTCATACTATTTACTATAAAATAATCTTTCAAATTGACATGTGAATTTTTCATGTGAGGTCAAAACCACTTGTTTTATGATAAAATACTTTTCATGCAAGGCTGAAACATGACTCTTCCTCATCCACCCATCCATCTCTCTTCTGATACTCACAAAATCTGCAGCAGCTGATACATCTTCATATCCTTCCTCATGATCTTGGTGAAATCCTCCATGGCCTCGCCCTCGACCTCGCCCTCTCCCCATTCCCCTCCCTTGGCCAAAGTGCCAGCCTTGCTGTTCTGTTTCCTCTTCTGCTGGCTCTTCTTCAAAACCACCGCCTTTTCCAAAGGACAGAGGCAGCGTGTCTCCTAACCCTAACTCTTTTCCACTGAGGGGTTTTACCTTTGGCACCACCACAGGCTCCTTCTTCAATGTGCCTAATGAGGAGTTTTCCTGTAAAGGACAAACAACCTACATAAGTGACCCATTCTAAGAAAGAAGAAAAATACTGCACAGCATGTTTTCCACAATAGGCTCAAAACATCTCTTTGAGGATTATACTCATTTTGAACTCTGAGTACTTTCAGTATCTAATTTTTAGGATCCTGAAAAACATGAAAATAGAATCAAAACGTGTATTTAATACAACCCAACAAGACAGATACAAATTTTCAGGCAACTGGCCTTTGTCAAGTGTAAACATAAGATCACAAACGAACAAACATCAAATACAAAAATTGGCAGAAAAAGACTAAAACTTGCCTGCTCTGCTGTTTCATCCAATGGGAGGAAAAAGAACTACAGTGAAATCAATGTGTTTGTGGGTAATGGTAAGAACTGGGTAGAGGGGAGGCATATATGATGTCCGAGGGGAAGAGAGATGAATTCTGCAATTTGAAAAGTGGTCATGCCATAATACTAGTAGTTTTATTCTTAAGAGGGTCCAGGGCTAAACTATGAAAACTATGATGCACTAGCTAAGAGTAGTTTTGGAATGTAAGCATATTACTATTAAATAATGCATAAGTATACATACATATGTATACATACATACACACACATATCCACACACACATATCCACACACACACACATACATATATATATCTACACTCATGCATACACATGGATACACACACATCCCCACGTAAATATAAAAATAAGAGAAAATATAAGCATATGATCAACTGAATGGAAAAAATATAATCAATATAATCAAGAGGTATGGCTGATGTAAATGGATTGTGCCTAGTTCAATGAATCCAGCCTGACCTTGGAAAATGAAGAAAAACATCCTAAACCAACAGCCAAGGGGCTAAAGGGAAAACCAGAGTCCCCAGAGAAAAAACCCTTTGTCAGATGTGGCCAGGCCTGTCTTGTGAAACAAGAATTAACAGATAAAAAAAATATACATAAACCATATGTGCAGCTGCAAAGCCAAGGCCTGGCTGAGGTGGGAAAATGGTGATAAATTGGTCTATTTCAGTTGGATAAGATATGGAGACGGGGAAAAATGAATGGAAAAGACACTAAACAAATTCAAATGCTACAGGACAGTGGATCTCTTCATCTTGTAGCGTTGACGGAAATGAAAAGACAGACAAAGTGGCAAAGCTTGGAGCTGAAAATGAACAACAACAAACTGAAGCCTCCCTCGCAGGGATGAATACCATCATGAAATCTCTGTTCAGAATACCTCAGTTACCATCGGCTGTCATGACCAAAACAGGTGGTATCTTGCATCAGAAATTGGGCACAACAGGCTGAACAAATGATTTTTTTTTTATTTGACTCACTCGCTTCCACTGTCCGTATATGCGGACATCGTACGACGAAGCGTTCGCGACCAAGGTCCGCATATAAGGATTCGGATTTTGAAAATTCGCGCTGTCCGAGTGACGTATCGGGTACGAAACTCAAGAACTGAGATGATTCCTTAGTTATCCCCTACCAACTTTTCATTCACTTGCACCGCGTGTGATGCGTGAATCACTCGCTAGCCAATGAGAACAAAGAGCACCGTTGGTCAGCTCTGTTCCATGATTGGCAAGATGGCGTTGCGACGAAGTGTTCGACACAGTAGGGCTAGTGATTTATTAGTTAGCGTTGAAGACGCACTGGAATTGATCCAAACTGAAGGGTCAGACGTCGAAGAAGACATCAGCGATTCTTCTGAGGAGGATTTCGACTCCTACAGTGTGGAGACAGACGTGGATTCCGACAGTGAAGTGGGCGCTGATAGTGGCGAGGAAGCAGACGAAACTGTGCCAGCACATAGGCCTCAGCAACAAGCGTCTGATTCGGACACTGACACTGAAATCGGCGAAGAAGTTGACGGTTTTAGGGCTGTGTTTACTGATGATTGGACTGACAATTTAGATTTCTTTCCTCTCGATCATCCTTTCACAGTGTCACTACCATGAGCTTTTTCACTCCAGGAAAGACTACAGCCAGTGATACGTCACCAGTGTTTTGTGTACAGTGAACTCTTTTTTTTCTGTATTTTCACTTTTTTGTTGTTGTATTTCATGTTCTCTATCATCTGCTTGTGATTCAATATTATATCTCCTGTGTCTTCAGTGACTCCAGTTGTGCTAGAATATGATGTAGAACATTTCTTAGCTGAAAAGGAACATTTGGAATATTGATTTCTGATAGCTGCGAAAGTGCTAAAAAAAGACAAAACTTGGATACCCCTTTTACCACCAAGATGATAAGTAAATTACTTTATTTTTTGTTCAAGTATACACTAATATGCATTGCATGCACTCACTAAATTTCAAGTGTCTGTATGCTCATGTATAATTGTTATAATTTTTTTCCTAACCTATACAAACCCTGGGTATTCAGGGATCAGCAAGGGGAAAAACTCATGGCATGGAGTGAGTTAAATGAGAGTCATGCCCTTGCTGTGTAAAGGCAGAGCAGGATGTGAACCATTCTACAGATCTGCAGGAATCTTCAGCCGCTGATAGAGAAGATGTGGCCAAAAAACGACTACCCTTGAGGAGAAACTGTATGGATCTGCTGATGTTCTGCAGGCGACCGCCAACCTTTCTCCAGTTGATATGGCAACGAGAAGAAAATTATCATTTCATAAAATCAAATTATCAACAGTATATTAATACATTCATTTCCATGAACTGGTAAAATGACAACGAGAAGATCACCCATTTTGTAAAATCAAAAGATAAACATTATGATGATAAATGATTTCCATGACAGTTAAAACCATGGAATGTTACTCTGATGATCTCACCTGTTGTGTAGAGCTGTCATCGGCCTTTTGCATCCTGAAAAAACAAACAAACAAAAAAACCTCAAGAAATGCTACAAGACAAAAAGACATGACAATCATTTACTACATGTACTTGGGGGGAAAAGGCAAACCTAAGGTAAAGATGAAGTGATCTGACAGTGAACAGCCATGCCCATTCAACTTTACATGTCTGTGACTTTGATTCTTTCACTAATATCCAGTCACCCACTGTATTTATACAAGATCATATACTAAATAAAAAAAAAGTAAATTACCACCCTACACAAGATTTTTTTTTTTTAGACTTATCACACACTATTTGTACTCACCCTTTTTTCATGTCCAATTTTCTTCTCTGTCATAATGGCCACATAAGTTAGGACAGTTTCCCCTCTTTCTTTCCTGTTCATTCTATCTTTGTGCAAACTCTGTGTGTGTGTGTGTGTGTGTGTGTGTGTGTGTGTGTGTGTGTGTGTGTGTGTGTGTGTGTGTGTGTGTGTGTGTGTCTGTGTGTGTGTGTGTGTGTGTGTGTGTGTGTGTGTGTTGTGTGTGTGTGTGTGAGACAGTGTGTGTGTGTCTGTGTGTGTCTGTCTTTCCAACCCCTCCCCCCCCCCCCCCCCCATTACCAATGTGTGTGAGATCAAGGTGGACCGTACTTTGTATTTGATTATGACTTCTATAGTGTTTGTTACTGGCAAAAAGTTAAGGCCGACTGTTCTTCACTTTCGTGACTGTGAAATGTCCCGTACTAATATGCAAAGGCTCTTTGTCTCATTAGTTAAACGATGTTATCGCATCTCCTGCCCAAGTTGGGTCAGCTGGTCGCATATTAAGTGAAAGTCTAAAGACAGTGAAAGAGACTCTGCGCTTTTCCCTTTCATTTTGCCACATGTCCAGTTTGACACCGGGTGTTGTCACTGAACTAAAACAGACGGGGATTGCTTTCCTTTCTAGCCCTGTGGTCATTACCAGCTTACGTGGCCTTGCCCTTCGCTACTTCAACTGAAAGTTCGGTGCTGAACAGCTGTGGTCTAAATTACGTAAAACTGCTTCTGCACATCACATCCTTTCAACCAAAAATGCAGTCAATACATGTACCAATTACCAGTCCAAAGAAGAATAGAACTTAGAAGGCTTTACAGAACACATATGGGTGAATGGACTAGCATGGCAGAAAATGACAGGAAGAAATGACAGAAAGCAAAGGAACAAGGCAGAAACAAAGAGACAAAAAAGAGGAAATTTCCAGCACACAATTTCCAGAAGGTGGGGATACTATACCAAAAGAGCCCTCAGCATCCCCACAGCGGGAACCCAATCAGTTAACTTAGATTAAACAAAAAACCAGAAACGATTGCCTGGGTATATCTCTGAAGTATTACTGTCTTCCAAATGGACATACATGCAGACTGCTGCTAGTGCCTAAATCCTCTTCATGCAAGCAGAACACTGAATACAAAAATATGTTAAAGATCCTGCAAGCCGTGTCTGTAGCTGGTAGTTTATGGAAACACGAAAATACCCATTTAAAGTAAATTAAACACTTTCTTTTTCCTAAACTGTCTCCAAGCTACATTCGCATTAGCCTCTTCCTTGGCCCCACCACATGGCTGATTGCCTTTCTCCAAATCTGCCTATTTAGCTAGTGTTGCATTATCTCTATTAAATATTCGGCTGTTTCAACCCCTGTGCCCATCAACACTTATGTGGTGTTGTCTGATGCTGCTAATGCCACACATGGCTTCTTTGAAACACTGTCTAGTGTGCAACATGGAGAATGCTTGGGCTCTTTTGAATCTGTGACGCTACAGAAGTGTTGGTAAAATCAGCACCAAGTACAATTCTTTGATACGTGCAGAGCTGATGTTTGCGGAAGCTCTCTGAGTTTTATAAAAATTTCTACTTCAATACAAGTGTTAAAAACCGACAGTTGAGTGCATCATATATTTAGCGTGGCAGAGCTGGAAACTAGGACAATCAGCTTGCAAACCTGCACAGAGTGTCAGGCATAACTTTCGTGATCATAAACGTCACAGCCTGAGTCAAGGTTATTGATGCATTCCTGTGACGTGTCCACTGTGCTACACATGATGTCTGCTTATTCTAATTTCTTATCGTTCGATATCAACTACTACAGGTCATTCAACCAAATCTGTTAGGCCAAATAGCCGTGACCAATCTCACTCTATGGGGAGCTTGTTGTACAGGGACACAGAAAGCTTTCAAATCACTCAGCCAAGGCTTGTGCCCTGAAGACATCTATGCAGCAGCGCAGTCACACCAACTTCAAGGACTGCAAGAGGCCAGTTACCACCAAAAACTGTGTCTGTTTTGGCCACTGACCTTTGAATCAGGCAGAGAGTGTAAAAGAAGAAAATATATAGAAAAGAAAAGACAATGTGTCTGAATCCAAACTACAACAAATTTCTCTAAAGAAATTTATTTAATTATTTCTCTAAATACATTCACCTGTTTACTGCTTCAGACTGAATATTCGGTCGGCGACCTTTGCTATGTTTAGCCAGAAAACCCCAACACTTTCAGTGACATATGAGATATCATCGGAAACTTCAGGATCCCCTCTATAAATAGATGCTAAATAGGTATGTGTGACATTTTACGGTCTTTTCTGCCTGTGCGGTTGAAAAGGTGACCCCCTACAGCTGATTACTATTCAGCGACTGCAACCGATGGCGGACAAACTCGCTTCAACACAGAGCGTCGATCGGACCCAAAAAACAACTTATGCAGCAAAAGAAGTTGCAGAAATCATTATCTGTGGAGCTGATTCTGATTTGCAGTCTGTCGATATGAAAATGACAATAATTTGGCACATGCAGGCAATATTTTGGTGTTGAAGTCTGAAGTCGGACTTGACCTAGATAAGAGTTGGAGTGACATTACTAGCACTGGCGATTGTAAAAACGGAAGTATTGCTGCTCCTGGTGTGTTGTAAAGTATATTGAACAAGAAAATATATAGTGTTGTGGAGTTTTCTGGGCTGGATGAAGAGATATGAATTCTTGATTACTTTCAGATGTTTAAAACTCCGTGGCACAGGCGATTCACCTTTTTATTTACACTTTGGCACCGAAAGGGTTAAGTGAATTTCTGATATTTTATTTGCTAGTGATTAGTATTGAAGGTGAATGTCACATGCCCTCATGAACTGTATGAGGCTCCTGATGTAAAATAACACATTTGGGAGTAGCTATCTTTTTTGTTTCTCCAGTCATTCCTCATATTTTAACCAATTCTTTATGTTAGATTCTTTTTCACTCCTCTCTCCTAACCTACTTTAACCAATTCTTTAAGCTAGACTCTATTTCACTCCTGAGCTGAATATTAAACTGCTCCCTCATTTTGAATGAACCCTTCAGGTTAAGCTGTTGCCATTTTCAGTATTTGTGTAAGAAATAGGAAAACTGGTAGAGAACTATGTTCCCCTCTCATTTTAGATTTTGTCTTGCTTTATTTCTACTTGCTTATTTCTCATTTTGTTTACTGAAAAAACAATTTGCAATTCTGCAAGAATGGAAAACTCACATTGAAGGAAGGAAAGCCACCAACAAACCACAACAAATAAAAAGTAGTGATAAATAGAATTACTACTCACTTAGTTTCTTCTGGATCGTTTTCTGCCAATCGCTGCTCCATCTCCTTTTCGTTGAAGCGCATGGCCATAAGCGATTGAGGACCTCCACTGCGTAGTGGTCCAGGTCCTGGAAGACCCTGGCCACCGCCCATTTGGTCACGAGGGCCAGAGAAATCTGGAGGTCCTCCAGCCATAGCTCCCCGCCTTGAAGTATTGAATCCAGGACCTCCTCTGGATCTACGTGGTCCACCTCGACCACGACTAGTAAACTGGTTGCCATAGTCATCCCCCCCAAAGTTGTCAGACTCCTCGAAGCCTCGATCCCTTTCCCAATCATCCTGATTATAGTCCTTTTGTCCTCGATCTTCAGGGTAAAAGTCTTGGTTTGGTCCCTGTTGCCAAGGACCACCACCACGACCTCTAAATGCAGGGCCACCCCGCCCTTGAAACTGTCCAGGACCTCCCCGCCCCTGCATCCCAGGTCCCCCTCTGCCTCCACGCATTCCCTGTCCATGAAATGGTGGTGGTATATCCATTCTGTGTTGCTGATCATGAAAGTCTTGATCCATGTTCTGGTCGTCCCTCATGTCATGATAGTTGTCTTCAGCAAAGTTTCCACCGGGGCCTCCGTAGCCTCCTCGTCCTCTGAAGGGGGGGCCACCACGGCCTCTGAACCCATGTGGTCCCCTACCTCTACCTCTGAAACCCTCATGACCAATACCTTCATGTCCACCATGTTTCATTTCTCCTTGGTCCACCTCCATGTCCATTTTACCGCGGCCACCGAAGCCCCCTTGGCCCCTACCTCTTCCACGACCACCCCAATTGTCAGGACCAGCATATCCCATGTCACATGAATCATCTTGAGTTACGTGCATATCATGACCACCAAATTCTCCCTGTCCCATACCTTGCCTGTGACCACCGATATTGTCAGGGCCACCTCCTCTGCCCCTTTGACTGCGAGCCATTCCTCTGCCTCTGATGCCCCCTCTCTGATCCTGGAAGGTGCCTCCCTGCCATGCATTGTGTTGATCCTGCCAGCTGTCAGGACCTGTCAGACCACTTTCCTGTCCATACTGATCCTCTTCCTCATAGCTGTGCCTTCCAGAATCACCCTGAAAATCAGGCCCTCCTTGGAAATGGCTCTCCTGGAAATTCTGCCCACTATAGAAGTTCTGTGGGCCACCACCTTGGAATCTCTGGGGACCCCCTCTGCCACCCTGAAAATGTCCTCGCCCTCTATGGAAGTTCTGATGTCCAGGTCCTCCTTGGAAATTTTGGGGTCCCGGTCCTCTATGGTGATTAGGAGGTCCTGAGCCTGTCTGGTAATTAGGTCCTTGTCCTCCTGGATAATTCTGAGGCCTTAAACCTGCCTGGTAATTCTGAGGTCCAGGTCCTCCTTGATAGTTCTGAGGTCCAGGTTTGAAATTAGACCCCTGATTTTGGAATCCTTGCGGACCTGAAAACTGGTTTGAGCCTGAAAAGTCCTGAAGATTCTGATTGCCATCATCTTGATTACCGTCATCCAGATCCATATCCAGATCCATATCTTCACCCCCATCAATGGGCTCTGGCACAGCAGTCTTGCCAGGCGGCAAACCCTGGAAAGATAAAACAAAAAACCCCGTTTATCTGAATCTTGCCTAGCTATTGAGCCGAGTCCTGAAACTGTGAGGAAGAAAACCCTATCTTGCTACACATATATATTTCATAAGTCCATTTTTCAATTCCTGAAAATGACGATGATGACAAAACTCCAGTAAACTTTCTCTTAACCAATCTAAAGTCTGAACACATAGACACACAGTTTCATACACATGCACAAAGGTAACAAACAATAATCTCACCTGCTGAGATCCATTATTTTTGGGGGATGGACGGAGACCACCAGGTGAAGAGTCCTGATGAGGGCTTTTGGATGATGAAGAATCAGAAGGCACGGGTCTGTATGGTCCCTGCCTTTGGCCTGACCCTTCACTATCAATACCTCCAGAGGGGTACTGCTGACGAGGCCCTGTACCTCCAGCTCCTTGCTGTCTCACTCCATCTGGTGCAGGTTCTCTTGAGCCTTGAAACTGTTTTGAATCTTGCATTTTTTTCCCAGTACCTTGCCCAGTTGTATTTGAACCCGGAGGTCGTCCAGGAGATACCTGTGATCCTGAGGTCCCTGGTGAGACTCCTTGAAGTCCTCCATGTCCAGCAACAGATTGAGATCCCTGCAATGTCACTACAGATAAACTTGTTCCCTTCACCGAATCATGAAGGGCTTTTTTGCGAGATTCAATGTCAATGCGTCGTTCTTCCATTTGCTGCTCATACTCCTTCCACTGAGCGAGATACTGATCAAAGAGTTCCTTGTTGGGATGGTCTGCAAATGAAAGGAAATTGTAACCTTAAGAAAATTCTCCACCACTCTAAAAACACACTGAAAATAAGTGTAGTGCAGAGGAGGGGTGGGAACGGGACTGAGAGAAATGCATGCAAACAGAAACCACGAAGAAGCCTCATAAACATGTGCTCACAGACTAACACTAAACAACAACATTCACACAGTAACACAACACTAAACAACAACAGTCATAATTCAAAACTACAATCAAATAGTAACACTAACAACAACACCAGTCACACAGTAACACTAACAACAATAGTCACACTGAAATGTAAATGGACTGTGCCTAGTGCAACGAATCCAGTCTTGGCTATCGGTTTAGGATGTTTTTTTTTCTATTCCAAGGTCAGACTGGATTTGTTGCACTGGGCACGATCCATTTACATCAGCCATACCTCTTGATAATATATTTTTTCATTCACTGGATCTTATGCTTATATTTTGTCTTATTTTTATATTTATGTGGGGATTTATGTGCATCCACGTGTACACATGTGTGTAGATATATATGTATGCATGTATGCAGACACACACACACACACACACACACACACAATATTATATATATATATATATATATATATATATATATATATATATATATATATATATATATATATATATATATATATCAGGGCTGGCGAAATCCACTCGCCCGGTCACCCGAGGTGATTAACACTTCCTGTCCGACGAGCCACACAACATATCGCCACTCCTTCTTCGTCAGCACCATTGGACCCTGGAACGACCTTCCTGCAGAAGTAGTGGAGAGCCCGACTGTTACATCCTTCAAATCAAGGCTCAAATCTCCTCTAAATGAAACAGCACCACCACCCATCGCGATACTCCTGAAGGGAAGTTTAGCGATTACAGAACAGAACAGTACAGAACAGGCTGACTTTCAAAATCGCCGGCGAGCCGCTCACTGTGGCTAGGCACGGTTCGTCACTTTGTACTTGCGTTTCTTCCCCATTTGACAACATACAACTGCATGACGGCAGATAACGACAGTCGGATACTTCCTTTTCAGTTATTTTGCTTTGTCATTCCATGTGTTTTCTTTGTGTGTGCGCCTCGTTTGTTGATATGTTTTCACTTTCGTAAGTGGAGTTGCTATGGCGTCAGGCAGTCAATGTCCTGTTAGGCTCACTGCTGCTCAGGCTGTCGCACTTTTTCAGAAATCTTTGACAAAAGTGATGATGAAATAGCTGCCAGTGACAGTGATGATAGCTTTGAGAGTGCATCAAGTGCCGAGTCAGAAGAAGCGAGTGTTGACGATCGTGAAGGGCATTCTTGTTCTGCAAAGAGACCACGCCTCTCCCGTTCTGTTTCTTTTACATCATCTACAGACACATTGGGGCAGGAACAAGGCAGATCGGCTGATTGTCCTGGCGACAGTGGTGATGCGAGTTGTAGGGGGGAGAGTGACAAGGATAGAGGCAGGCCTGCTAAAAGTAGGCCTAACACCAGTGCAAGCCCAGGATGGACAGTAGTGTAATGATAGTAGTTTTGTGTTATTTTAGGTGCGTGACCTGACAATGATCAGTGTTATGTAACTTCATATTATATGAAAAATGAACTTTTTTTAGGTGCTATGTTCATTTAATGGATGTTGAGGAATATTTTTTCTTCTTTGACTTTGGAGCTCTATGGATTACCTGGTCGGCTGGAGCTTAGTTAGTACTAGCTGTATGCATGAAAAATTATCTGCATCAAATAGCATGCATGCAAAACTCACGGGTCAAGTTTTATATAATGAACATTATCATAATTTTATTACCTGTATGTTGTTTAGAATTCAATTCTGCACAACCCAATACCAACCTTTTTGTTCTATGTTGAATACAAACATATCTACAAGTGTTTTACTGACCTTACCCCCTGTTCCAAAATAGGTCGCAGATGAACCCTACGTCCAGTCTGAAAACCCTTAACGTACAGGAAGAGTTAAAAAACCTGTCGGGCGAGTCAAAATCAAAAACTACAAGTCCGTTGGGCAAGTGACAGTTCTGACTCCTGCAGCTATAATTTATTTCGATTTTTCAAACTTTACGATCTGTCGACCGATTTCGTCTGCAGTGATCTTGTCTGCCAACGTTCACGCAAAAACTTGGCTATCTAGGGAAAGGCAACTCTTGCTTCGCGTAGGCCTGTCAGTGAAGCAAGTCGGTGCAATATGATCAAGTGTTTACAGATCAGTGATCTTTCGCCCAATCTGTCAGTTTTGGTCGAATGGACAGAAGCTTCTAATTAAGTACAGAAACCAGAAAAAATAATGCAATATGTCTTATCGAGATCAAGGGATGGGGAGGGGAAGAGAATGTGTGTGCTATTGGCAAGAAAATTCAAGACAGAAGAACAAATTTGATGCATCTCTTGATAAGCTGATATGTCAAAGAAACTAATTTAGAAGGCACATATACACTACTTGACAATTTTTCTTGCATTATCTTCACTTGTCTCTCAGAACATAAATTTCGGTTAGGGTGGATTAAATGTTTTCAAAATGTTTTCCCTTCACACTGAACTACTTAAGTCAAGAACGAACACACACACACACACACACACACACACACACACACACACACACACACACACACACACACACACACACACACACTAAAGAGACATAATACTTATACAACAACAAATAGAAAATGTTGAAAACAAAGACAAAAACCAAATAAAATTAAAAATACAACAAAACAAAACAGACACACATCGGCCAATCAACAAAAGCCAACAGATACGTAGTTCAGTACCAATACAGACCTAGCCAACAGATAGGTGTGGCTGGTGATCCAATGAAAGAAAAAAGTATTTTCTTTAAAAAACTGCAAACTGACCATCTTTGTGTACAAAACTGCCAATTGTTCTGCTAGACTTGTTTTTACTGAACATTCTTACTAAGTCTCACCAGTGTCAATATTTCTCACTATTTGTGTTACACTTGTGTTACACACATATATGTATACACTCTCTCTCTCTTTTTCTCTCTCTTAATGGTTTCATACTCTGTCTCTTTCTCTCCCTCACACACACACTCTCACACTTTAAAAGTAAATGATTAGAATTATGAAAGGGGAAAAATACTGCAAGATGAAGATGAAGTTATTTGCAAAATGTAACAAATGATCAGCTGGACTAAAATAAACTAAAGAAATCTCTCTAACTTACTAAGAGAATCCATGTAAACTCTGAGATCAATCATCTGACTTTTACTTCTTCGCGTTATCACTAAATTTCCCACTGTTCACTTCCCCCCACCCCGATGAAAGTTTCCAGAAGAATGTTTGACCACCTCTATTGTAACAATAGCCTATTCTGCTGCATATTTTTGGTCATCATCATAAAGAGAATTTCACTATTTTTCGGGGCAACATGTCAGGCTAGTGAAAATATCTGCGAGCTAGTACATTTTAAAATCTGCCATGTATGCATTCATGTGTATATATACATATATATGTGAGTATGTATGAATTTGTATACATGTATATGTATGCATTATTTAACAGTAAGATACTTCACATTCCAAAAACTATTCTTAGCTAGAGCATTATAGTTTTCATAGTTTTAGGCCTGGACCCTCTTCAGGATACAACACCACTAATATGGCATGACCACTTTTCAAATTGCAGAATTCATCTCACTTCCCCTCTGACATCATACTTGCCTTCCCTCTCCCCATTTCTTACAATTACTAACAAACACATTGATTTCATTTAGTCCTCTTCTCTCACTGGAGAAAGCAGCAGGGACGTTTCAGTCTTTCTTTCCTAATTTTTGTATTTGGTGTTTGTTTGTTTGTGATCTTATGTTCACACTTGTGTTGGCCCGAAAATTTGTACCTGTCTCGTCTGGTTGTATTAAATCAGGCACTCCATTCAAGCAACAATGTGTTTCAAGGAAAAAAGAATGCCGGGGATCCAGGGGGCCGCATAGGCCTCCTGGCGGGGTGCAGGGGCAGAGCCCCTGGTGGGGGTCTGAGAGCTTTGCCTCCAGAAGCTGAAGCATTTTAGTCTAGTAAATGGAAATCTAATCCCCTCTGGTGAAAGATAAATCAAGTGTTTTAATAAAAGAAAAAAGCGCACAAGCATAGTTAACAATGAACAAAACATTCCCTTTCGCGGATATCTGCAAATTCGCGGACATTTGGATTGCCTGTTAAATACGCGTTCTGATTCTATTTTCCTGATTTTCTGGTTTCTATTTGCCTGAACGTGGGCAATCACTCTTGTTCTGGACTAACAACAACAGTCACATAGTAACAGTAACAGCAACAATCACACAGTAACACTAACAACAACAGTCACACAGTAACAGTAACAACAACAGACACAAAGTAACACCAACAACAACAATCACACAGTGACACTAACAACAACAGTCACACAGTAGCACTAACAACAACAGTCACACAGTAACACTAACACCAACAGTCACACAGTAACAGTAACAACAACAGTCACACAGTAACAGTAACAACAACAGTCACACAGTAACGTTAACAACAACAGTCACACAGTAACAGTAACAACAACAGACACACAGTCACACTAACACCAACAGTAACACATTAACACCACCAACAACAGTCACACAGTAACACCAACAGTCACACAGTAACACCACCAACAACAGTCACACAGTAACACCAACGACAACAGTCACACAGTAAACATAACAACAACAGTCACACAGTAACACCAACAACAACAGTCACACAGTAACAGTAACAACAGTCACACTAACACCAACAGTCACACAGTAACACCAACAACAACAGTCACACAGTAACACCAACAACAACAGTCACACAGTAACAGTAACAACAAGAGTCACACAGTAACACTAACAACAACAGTCACACAGTAACAGTAACAACAACAGTCACACAGTAACACTAACAACAACAGTCACACAGTAACAGTAACAACAACAGTCACACAGTAACACCAACAACAACAGTCACACAGTAACACTAACAACAACAGTCACACAGTAACAACAACAAACACACAGTAACACCAACAGTCACACAGTAACACCAACAACAACAGACACACAGTAACACCAACAACAACAGTCACACAGTAACACCAACAACAAGTCACACAGTAACAACAACAACAAGAACAGTCAAACAGTAACACCAACAACAACAGTCACACAGTAACAATAACACCAACAGTCACAGAGTAACACTAACAACAACAGTCACACAGTAACACTAACATCAACAGTCACACAGAAACACTAACAACAACAGTCACACAGTAACACTAACAATAACAGTCACACTAACAACAACAGACACACAGTAACAATAACAACAACAGTCACACAGTAACACTAACAACAACAGTCACACAGTAACACCAACAACAACAGTCACACAGTAACAATAACAACAACAGTCACACAGTAACAATAACAACAACAGTCACACAGAAACACTAACACCAACAGTCAAACAGTAACACTAACACCAACAGTCAAACAGTAACACTAACACCAACAGTCAAACAGTAACACTAACACCAACAGTCAAACAGTAATACTAACACCAACAGTCACACAGTAACACCAACAACAACAGTCAAACAGTAACACTAAGTACAACAGTCACACAGTAACACTAACATCAACAGTCACACAGAAACACTAACAACAACAGTCACACAGTAACACTAACAATAACAGTAACACTAACACCAACAGTCACACAGAAACACTAACACCAACAGTCACACAGTAACACTAACAACAACAGTCACACAGTAACACTAACACCAACAGTCACACAGAAACACTAACACCAACAGTCAAACAGTAACACTAAGTACAACAGTCACACAGTAACAATAACAACAACACACGGTCACACTAACAACAACAGTCACACGGTCACACTAACAACAACAGTCACATGGTCACACTAACAACAACAGTCACACGGTCACACTAACAAAAACAGTCACACAGTAACACTAACAACAAGTCACACAGTAACACTAACAACAACAGTCACACGGTCACACTAACAACAACAGTCACACAGTAACACTAACAACAACAGTCACACGGTCACACTAACAACAACAGTCACACGGTCACACTAACAACAACAGTCACACGGTCACACTAACAACAACAGTCACATGGTCACACTAACAACAACAGTCACACGGTCACACTAACAACAACAGTCACACAGTAACACTAACAACAACAGTCACACAGTAACACTAACAACAACAGTCACACGGTCACACTAACAACAACAGTCACACAGTAACATTAACAACAACAGTCACACGGTCACACTAACAACAACAGTCATATGGTCACACTAACAACAACAGTCACATGGTCACACTACACAACAACAACAGTCACATGGTCACACTAACAACAACAGTCACATGGTCACACTAACAACAACAGTCACATGGTCACACTAACAACAACAGTCACACAGTAACATTAACAACAACAGTCACATGGTCACACTAACAACAACAGTCACATGGTCACACTAACAACAACAGTCACACGGTCACACTAACAACAACAGTCACACAGTAACATTAACAACAACAGTCACACGGTCACACTAACAACAACAGTCACACAGTAACATTAACAACAACAGTCACACTAACAACAACAGTCACACAGTAACACTAACAACAACAGTCACACAGTCACACTAACAACAACAGACAGACGGTAACATTAACAACAACAGTCACACGGTCACACTAACAACAACAATCACACGGTCACACTAACAACAACAGTCACACAGTAACATTAACAACAACAATCACACGTCACACTAACAACAACAGTCACACAGTAACATTAACAACAACAGTCACACAGTCACACTAACAACAACAGTCAGACGGTAACATTAACAACAACAGTCACACGGTCACACTAACAACAACAATCACACGGTCACACTAACAACAACAGTCACACAGTAACACTAACAACAACAGTCACACAGTCACACTAACAACAACAGTCAGACGGTAACATTAACAACACAGTCACACGGTCACACTAACAATAGCAATGCCACATGAAAAATTGGGTTTTGAGTTAAAAGATGTATATGGTTTTGAAGATATTGTTGTTCTGAGTAAAAAGCAGTTTAAATTTTTCAAATCGGACCAATAGTTCACGAGATATTCCAATCTGAAGCGTCAAAAATTTCTTAAATTTTGGTACCACGTTTTAGTGGGACAAAGAAGAGATGTGTGGGACAGCTGTCACAGAACAAACCCATCAAATGGCATGGTATGCTGATTTTGCTGGAAATGACATTCATTTTGTAATTGTGAGAGACAGACAGGATCAAATGTCATGAAATTTTGATCGTTGATGAATTTTTGTATGCCGAATTGAATGAAACCATTATCGTAACTCTGCGACGAGCCATTTTTGTCTTATTACAGGAAACATGTCATATTTGACATGTTTTATCAGTTTTTCATTAATAATTGCCCATATTGTATTTATAACAGACAAAAATGAAGCTAGAAACAAAACAAGGATATATAATCATTTCATGAGATAGATATAAAATCATTTTGCTCATCGTTCAAGTGTCTTATTACTGCAAATCAAACCAAAAAGGTCATGACTCGCTACTTCAGTATCTTATGAATAATTTGTAATATTTCATCAGTTTCTGTACATATAAAAGGAAATCTGAGAATCAATGACTTCTGGAATCACTTCAATAATTGAAATATTAAAAATTACTGCATGCTTTTATGCTGCAGTCTATCCAAAATTATCATCCGATCAAAATTCTTCTAAAAACTAAACACACATAACACACATACATACACACAAAGGAAAACATTACTGACAAGAGTTTTGTATATTACATTTGATTTTTATTTTATACATCAGTGTTTAGAAAAAAAATATTCAGTAGACTGTGGATGAGTCAAGTCCCCGAACATTTAGCACAGCCTGAGTCCAAAGAAAACTTCAGGAAGGATATGGGACCACTCGCCATTCAGGAATAGGTCACTTAACTCCTGCAGTAGAGAAATATATGAATCTCTGCATAATATATGCAATTCATTGAGAGATTGGAAAGGAAAGGAAACCATGATGCATAGTCTAAACATCAATATTACTTTAACATTAAGCCCAAACTCGCGACTTTAATTTTTAGCATATTGTAAAAATCTACCAAAGCTGAGCAATCCTGCTAAATATTTCCAGTGTAATCTTGTCCTTTAATACAAATCAATAACAATAGCTACTACTAAATAAGATGCAATCTTCCCTTTAAAACAAACTGATGACAAATAGCCTATCCTTTTCAGATACTGACAACAAATTGAAACAACTATGTAAGCTAATGGATGGCCTACTTTACAAATAATACAACTCATAGCCTTCTATTCAGCTGCAAAACCTAAATAAAGAATATTATAACAATGACAGAAGATTTTGTTTTGTGACATTCTAAATCTCTGTGTGTTAGTGTGTGTGTGTGTGTTGTCTCAGAGAGAGAGAGAGAGAGAGAGAGAGAGAGAGAGAGAGAGAGAGAGAGAGAGAGAGAGAGAGAGAGAGAGAGAGAGGATCATGCCTGTTAACAATGACTTGGATATAAATGTATTGGGGCCTATTTATTTATTTATTCATTTCTTGATCTCTGAGAGAGAGAGAGAGAGAGAGAGAGAGAGAGAGAGAGAGAGAGAGAGAGAGAGGAGAAGAGAGAGAGAGAGAGAGAGATTCATATCAAGGAAAGTACAATGACTTGCACAGAATTGTTTGTTGATTTGAAAAAAAATTATTTAGACCTATTTATTCATTCATTTATTTATTAGAGAGAGAGAGAGTTGGGGAGGCAGGTATGCGCACCCCTCTGTTTGGACAAACCCATTTTCCACGGCTCGGTGAAGCCCGTCGAGCACATAGTATTTTTAGTAGTAAGCTCGCCCGTCGTGGGGTGAGCAGGTCTACACAGCGACATGCAAATTAGCATGACCTCGGGGAGGAAAAGGTTGACGAACTTAGCTTCGGCTGACAACTCCGAATCGAGTTCAAACGCATTTGTCCTTTTCTTGAAAAATACAATGTTACAGATAAAACAGAACTTGATCTGTTGGTTGCTAGTCTTTGTCTGACAACGCGAAACTTGCTGAGCTGAAACTTGCACATTGTTCTGTTCCGCGCAGTAGGCCTGTGGCGTCGGCACATTGCGACGTTGTTTTGCTACTGATCTGGTATAGATCCTCGTGTAAAAAGTTGCCGTACGGCCGTATTTTACATTAAATTGATTTCATATTACACATGCATATAGAAAAAAGCATGTAAAATCGAATCCCGCCGACGAGAAGTTCCAAAAATGGCGACTTACTTGCAAACTTTTCCGATGAAAAAAAGCAAAACTTTGGAAGCGTCGATCTCGGTTCGAAACTAGCACACATAGCTCTCGTCGGGATATATCATTCTGTTACATTAATTCTCATTGGCTGCAAAATTACAATGTGATTGGTTCACAAATATAGCCATACCGACCGAAATAGTGAAGCACCCCGAACAAACTTCGATTCTGAACGCATACCGTCGCCGCGAGTGCGCTCGAAACGCGGATTTTCGACTTTCTCATCAAATAACTAATTCTATTTTCGCTCTAAGTATATAAAAAGGCAATCATTCAAATCTTTATTCATTTCTAATTCACATAAGACAAAAAATAAGAATGAAACACCGATTAAAGAGGCAGTAATACTTGATTGAACTGAAGACCCCCCAATTTTGTGGCCGGCCCCAGTTTTTTGTACCACAAATTTGATGTCGCGTTTCGGTTCGCACGGCATTGCTACTAACAACAACAGTCACACAGTAACATTAACAACGACAGTCACACGGTCACACTAACAACAACAGTCACACAGTAACACTAACAACAACAGTCATACTAACAACAACAGTCACATGGTAACATTAACAACAACAGTCACATGGTCACACTAACAACAAGTCACATGGTCACACTAACAACAACAGTCACATGGTCACACTAACAACAACAGTCACACTACCAACAACAGTCACACAGTAACACCAACAACAACAGTCACACAGTAACACCAACAACAACAGTCACGGTCATACTAACAACAACAGTCACACTAACAACAATAGTCACACTCTCACACTAACAAAAACAGTCACACGGTCACACTAACAACAGTCACACAGTAACACTACCAACAACAGTCACACAGTAACACTACCAACAACAGTCACACGGTCACACTAACAACAATGGTCACACGGTCACACTAACAACAACAGTCACACAGTAACACAACCAACAACAGTCACATAGTAACACCAACAACAAAAGTCACACAGTGACACTAACAACAATAGTCACACAGTGACACTAACAACAACAGTCACACAGTGACATTAACAACAACAACACACAGTAACACTAACAACAACACACAGTAACACTAACAACAACAGTCACACAGTAACACTAACAACAACAGTCACACAGTAACACTAACAACAACAGTCACACAGTAACACTAACAACAACAGACACACAGTAACACTAGCAACAACAACACACAGTAACACTAACAACAACACACACTAACACTAACAACAACACACAGTAACACCACCAACAACAGACACACAGTAACACCAACAACAACAGTCACACAGTAACACCAACAACAAGTCACACAGTAACAACAACAGTCAAACAGTAACACCAACAACAACAGTCACACAGTAACAATAACAACAACAGTCACACAGTAACACTAACAACAACAAGTCACACACTAACACCAACAGTCACACAGTAAAACTAACAACAACAGTCACACAGTAACACCAACAACAACAGTCTCACAGTAACAATAACAACAACAGTCACACAGTAACACTAACACCAACAGTCACACAGAAACACTAACACCAACAACAGTCACACAGAAACACCAACAACAACAGTCACACAGTAACAATAACAACAAGTCACACAGTAACACTAACAACAACAGTCACACAGTAACAATAACAACAACAGTCACACGGTCAAACTAACAACAACAGTCACACAGTAACACTAATACCAACAGTCATACAGAAACACTAACACCAACAGTCAAACAGTAACACTAAGTACAACAGTCACACAGTAACACTAACACCAACAGTCACACAGAAACACCAACAACAACTGTCACACAGTAACAATAACAACAACAGTCACACAGTAACACTAACAACAACAGTCACACAGTAACACTAACACCAACAGTAACACTAACAACAACAGTCACACAGTAACAATAACAACAACAGTCACACAGTAACACCAACAACAACAGTCACACAGTAACAATAACACCAACAGTCACACAGTAACACTAACTGACTAAGTACAACAGTCACACAGAAACACTAACACCAACAGTCACACAGTAACACTAACAATAACAGTCACACAGTAACACTAACAATAACAGTCACACAGTAACACTAACAATAACAGTCACACAGTAACACTAACAATAACAGTCACACAGTAACACCAACAACAATAGTCATACGGTCACACTAATAACAACAGTCACATGGTAACATTAACAACAACAGTCACACAGCAACACTAACAACAACAGTCACACAGTAACAATAACAACAACAGTCACAAAGTAACACTAAAAACAGCAGACAGTAAACACCCAACAACAGTCACCCAGTAACACTAACAAAATTCACACAGTAACACCAACAACAACAGTCACACTAACAACAACAGTCACACTAACAATAACAGTCACACATTAACACCAACAACAATAGTCACACGGTCACACTAACAACAACAGTCATATGGTAACATTAACAACAACAGTCACACAGTAACACTAACAACAACAGTCACACAGTAACATAACAACAACAGTCACAAATTAACACTAAAAACAGCAGTCAGACAGTAACACCACCAACAACAGTCACCCAGTAACACTAACAATATTCACACAGTAACACCAACAACAACAGTCACACAGTAACACTAACAACAGTCACACTAACAACAACAGTCACGGTCACACTAACAACAACAGTCACATGGTCACACTAACAACAACAGTCACACGGTCACACTAACAACAACAGTCACACTAACAACAACAGTCACGGTCACACTAACAACAACAGTCACACGGTCATACTAACAACAACAGTCACACAGTCACATTAACAACAACAGTCACACTAACAACAACAGTCACGGTCACACTAATAACAACAGTCACAAGGTCACACTAACAACAACAGTCAGACGGTCACACTAACAACAACAGTCACACTAACAACAACAGTCACACTAACAACAACAGTCACACTAACAACAACAGTCACACGGTCACACTAACAACAACAGTCACACAGTAACACTAACACCAACAGTCACACAGAAACACCAACAACAACAGTCACACAGTAACAATAACAACAACAGTCACACAGTAACACTAACAACAACAGTCACACAGTAGCACTAACACCAACAGTAACACTAACAACAACAGTCACACAGTAACAATAACAACAACAGTCACACAGTAACACCAACAACAACAGTCACAAGGTAACAATAACAACAACAGTCATACAGTAACACTAAGTACAACAGAGACACAGAAACACTAACACCAACAGTCACACAGTAACACTAACAATTACAGTCACACAGTAACACCAACAACAATAGTCACACGGTCACACTAACAACAACAGTCACATGGTAACATTAACAACAACAGTCACACAGTAACACTAACAACAACAGTCACACAGTAACACTAACAACAACAGTCACAAAGTAACACTAAAAACAGCAGACAGTAACACCACCAACAACAGTCACCCAGTAACACTAACAATATTCACACAGTAACACCAACAACAATATTCACACAGTAACACCAACAACAGTCACACAGTAACACTAACAACATCAGTCACACGGTCACACTTACAATAACAGTCACACTAACAACAACAGTCACACAGTAACACCAACAACAATATTCACACAGTAACACCAACAACAACAGTCACACAGTAACACTAACAACAACAGTAACGGTCACACTAACAACAACAGTCACACGGTCAAACTAACAACAATAGTCACACGGTCACACTAACAACAACAGTCACACTAACACCAACAGTCACACAGTAACACTAACAACAACAGTCACATGGTCACACTAACAAACAACAGTCACACAGTAACACTAACACCAACAGTCACACAGTAACACCAACAACAACAGTCACACAGTAACACTAACAACAACAGTCACACAGTAACATTAACAACAACAGTCACACTAACACCAACAGTTACACTAACAACAACAGTCACACAGTCACACTAACAACAACAGTCACACAGTAACAATAACAACAACAGTCACACAGTAACACTAACACCAACAGTCACACTAACAACAACAGTCACACTAACAACAACAGTCACACAGTAACACTAACAACAACAGTCACACAGTCACACTAACAACAACAGTACACAGTAACACTAACAACAACAGTCATACAGTAACACTAACAACAACAGTCACACTAACAACAACAGTCACACAGTAACACTAACAACAACAGTCACACTAACAACAACAGTCACACTAACAACAACAGTCACACAGTAACACTAACAACAACAGTCACACTAACAACAACAGTCACACAGTAACACTAACAACAACAGTCATACAGTAACACTAACAACAGTCACACTAACAACAACAGTCACACTAACAACAACAGTCACACAGTCACACTAACAACAACAGTCACACTAACAACAACAGTCACACTAACAACAACAGTCACACGGTCACACTAACAACAACAGTCACACTAACAACAACAGTCACACGGTCACACTAACAACAACAGTCACACTAACAACAACAGTCACACAGTCACACTAACAACAACAGTCACACGGTCACACTAACAACAAGTCACACGGTCACACTAACAAGAACAGTCACACAGTAACACTACCAACAACAGTCACACAGTAACACCAACAACAACAGTCACACAGTAACACTAACAAACAACAGTCACACGGTCACACTAACAACAACAGTCACACAGTAACACTACCAACAACAGTCACACAGTAACACTACCAATAACAGTCACACAGTAACACCAACAACAACAGTCACAGTAACACTACCAATAACAGTAACACCAACAACAACAGTCACACAGTAACACTACCAACAACAGTCACACAGTAACACCAACAACAACAGTCACACAGTAACACTAACAACAGTCACACTAACAACAACAGTCACACAGTAATAATACCAACAACAGTCACACAGTAACGCTACCAACAACAGTCACACAGTAACACCAACAACAACAGTCACAGTAACACTACCAATAACAGTCACACAGTAACACTACCAACAACAGTCACACAGTAACACTACCAACAACAGTCACACAGTGACACTAACAACAACAGTCACACAGTGACACTAACAACAACAGTCACACAGTGACACTAACAACAACAGTCACACAGTGACACTAACAACAACAGTCACACAGTGACACTAACAACAATAGTCACACAGTAACACTAACAACAATAGTCACACAGTGACACTAACAACAACAGTCACACAGTGACACTAACAACAACAGTCAGACAGTAACACTAACAACAAAAGTCACATATTGACACTAACAACAATAGTCACACAGTGACACTAACAACAACAGTCAGACAGTGACATTAACAACAACAACAACACACAGTGACACTAACAACAACAGTCACACAGTGACACTAACAACAACAGTCACACAGTGACACTAACAACAATAGTCACACAGTAACACTAACAACAATAGTCACACAGTGACACTAACAACAACAGTCACACAGTGACACTAACAACAACAGTCAGACAGTAACACCAACAACAAAAGTCACATATTGACACTAACAACAATAGTCACACAGTGACACTAACAACAACAGTCACACAGTGACATTAACAACAACAACAACACACAGTAACACTAACAACAACACACAGTAACACTAACAACAACAGTCACACAGTAACACTAACAACAACAGGCACACAGTAACACTAACAACAACAGACACACAGTAACACTAGCAACAACACACAGTAACACTAACAACAACAAACAGTAACACTAACAACAACAGTCACACAGTAACACTAACAACAACACACAGTAACACTAACAACAACAGTCACACAGTGACATTAACAACAACAGTCACACAGTAACACTAACAACAACAACACACAGTAACACTAACAACAACAGTCACACAGTAACACTAACAACAACAGTCACACAGTAATACTAACAACAACAGACACAGTAACACAGCAACAGCCAAACAGTAATAGTAACAACAAGTCACACAGTAACACTTAAAGCAACAGTCACACAGTAACATTAACAACAACAGTCACACACTTGCCACAAAAGCATTCATAATCACTAATAGCAGCCACAAATACAGTACACTCACAACAATAGTCAGAGAAATATTGACATACAGTTTATACACACACACACACACAAAAAGGTATGGTAAAGCCCATCTCATGACCTTGATATGGTGGAGGAGTTGGTAGAGATGAGATGAGTTGAGATGAGATAACTATTTTCTAAGGCCATCACTGTCAGGGCAGTACCCCTCTCTTCTCCCTCACTGCTTTTCTTTTCCCTGAATGCATGCAAATCTGAGTTAGAATGGAAAGCGGGATCTCTACCTCTACAAACAGTCCTCACACATGCCAACAGTAATGAATAAAAATAGCTGAAAAAAGTTTAGGCACTGACTTTTGTTCTGCTCCTGCCACTCATGGTACTGCTGTTTCCACTGGTCATACTGGGCTATAAACCCCCTTTCCTCCTGCATCAGCTCATCCATCTGGCCTTTAAGGACAGGGTCCACTGCACACAAATCATCACACTGCACACACTGGCACAAAGTCAATTACTTCATAAAATGCATGGTCTAAACAATAGCAAGTCATACTCTACAACTCAACGTCTTAACAAAATCAAGTGCCAGCTGTATGGTAAATTCAAAAGAATTTTGACTTCAAACAGGTTTCAAAAGATTTCAATAAAGATTCCGTTCTATGACAAAGACTACTATTAGTATTACTTTATTTACAGTCTACTTGTACCAAGAGGTATAGTGGGGAGATGATGCTAGCAGTTTGCAAGTAGACAAGAAGTCTGGCATAGAGTCAAGTTGTTGATGTGGCTTGCGTATGCCACTCCATCTATCCAGCAATGCTCTCATCTGGCTCTAGGAGCTGATCATTTCAAGGGCTGGCCGCTTGAATGGAATCCTGGTCAAGCAGCCAAATTACCTGATCCACCGTCCTACACTCCATAGAATCTGAGTGGCACCTTCTCGATCTGTTCTTCTACACAGCCACAACATGAAACAACATGTATTTTTCAGAGCACCGGAAATCCCAGAAAATCCACTTCACAAGATGTTCAAAAGGCAATCAATTCCATCAGGAAAAATCATAAATGTGGCAGACTATTTAACACGTACATCAACTGACAGAACTCAATGGGACAAAGAATGGGGAAAATATTTAAACCATTTCAAAGGCACATACCTAACCATCACACCAAAAACTCTGTGGACGTCATAAATATCCAATAATGAATTTTGTCTATTCTCCTATACTTTCCTTTACAAGTCCAATATTTCTATACATATTTTTGTGTTTATAAATTCTATAATCTTTGTGGTCCAGACAGCAGATATGAGCATAGTCCTGGTGTCAATTTTACATGATCTATTTCATAATCTTTTTTCTTAACAGTCTATTTCCCTTCTTGATCTGTCCGTTTCATTTTTCTTTTTTCCTGAGCAACTTTTCAACTGCTACTGGTTTACAAGGCCTGGCGTACCTTCATTAGAGCCCTGTTAACTTGCTAATCCATTTCCACCTCTCATGGTCAGGATGAGGGTTGGACTTTACATACGTACAAATAAAAGCACAGGGGGGAAAAAAAGAAAACTGTGAAAATCAAGAAATGGCCAGGGTGTCAACAGGTCTTCAGAAAAAAAAGCTGAGGACATGCTGCAAAGGTTTCTTTCTTTTTGTTTGTATGTTTGATCATGTTTTTTGCTGCTCCATGTTTCATACGTGTTAATAATGTTACTTAATGGTTCATAACTCAGGAACTAAATAAGCTTTATCTAAAATGGATATCGAAAGATACAGCACTGATGATGGGAATTGGTCGTTCAGGAGAAGGGATCTTACAATGAAGAAATATAGAAAGGTACTGATCATTATCTTCTTTTTCACATTTTCATAGACATACTCTACTGGATGACTCCCTGAGTACCCTTGTGTCAGCCATGCTTGAAAGACACAGACACCAACAGAGTTGGTCAGAAAACTCAAGCAACACTCTTAATGACTCATCCATAAAATGAAAGAGTCTTAACAATGAACATGTTGCAGACTCAACCAGTTGGGACTCACAATTCCATCACTAACTATTTTGAAATCCATGACCTATACATTCATTTATTTATAGCTGACAAAGTCTTATCATTAGAGACATCTACACAGTAGCTCATTGTGCTATTCATTTCACCATTTTGATAGGTCAGACTGCAAAGCTTACCTACACAATGTGGATAATTCTTCCTATCGCTTTTCAAAACAGAACCAAAAAAAGTGGGATAGGGGAAGCTTGTAACCACATACAAAATCTTAGTGAAATATGTGAAAGCAATCCTCTAACCTTCTTTTTTAGGTGGTTGTGGGGGTGGAGGCTGTGAAGGTGGTTCTTCAGCAGGAGGAGGGGGCTGCCAAGGTTTCTGTGCTGGCAAAGGTGGCTGTGGCTGTGTTGTGAATCAAACAAACATGTCACAGTGAACATAATTTAATCTTACATCATAGTATCCTGGTAATTTAGATACTTGTAAGTACACCCATACTTTGTAAACTTTCACTACTGTCTGTCAACACTCTTCTGTTCAACATCAAATAAAAGAGAAATGATACCTTCTTTTCCTTTGAACAGATGTGAAGAGGTATGACCACAATTTTTTTCTGTGTCATTAACAGGCACAATGTTTACAGCTTAGAAGATGTAACATTTCACAAATTTAAAAAAGCTGTTGTTGTACAGAAAAACTAGCAAAACAAAAGATGATGACATTCTTTAATTTAAAAAAAAAAACGAAGTGGCACTGAGGTTACCTACCTTTTTCTTGTCATCCTTGCCAGAATCCTCTGGTGGTGGTTCTGGAGGTAGTGGAGGTTTTACATCTAAAGGGGGGTCAATTGGAGGAGCAGGATTTAGCTTCTGTTCTGAAGGAAGTGGAGGGTACTGTTGCTGTCCCTGTGATAAAGAAGAAAGTATGGGTTCAACAAATTGTTAGTCAAAGCTTTAATAATAGTTTCTGACCCTGATAATGTGAACTATCAGTGTTCCTGATAACACACAACTAGGGGTCTATTACACAAAAACTTCAAGTTTATCACATATCTGAAAATTGAATCATGATGATGCACAAGATTAATAGCTTATTCTTAATACAATCTAATCTACCCTGCCAATTTGCAAACATCCCCAAATTAGAAGAGATCGCCCAAGTTCAGACACAGACTGGCACATTTAATTAGACTGAAATCTGCCATGCTGGCCGACTGAAATGGCACATATTCTTAATTTTCATTGGCTGACAAGTTATTTCGCATGTGAAGGCCAAAGGCCGATGGCCATGGCTGGGTGATCGTTGTTGCAGCTTTCCTTCTCTCTCTCCTGCCTGACCACAGCTGAGTTTATTTCTCTTCCACAGTAATGATGCCTACATGTACAGCCTGATGCACAGACATTTGCAGCTGTCTCTTCCCAATTGAAGTATCCACACTATATCAGCAGACTTCAGATCACATTTGTATTGCAGCAGTGAGTACTCTGAGAGCAGGTATCCTGCGGCAAGCTCTCCATACAGGATATCTTTTGGGATACAGTCATCCTGCATGCAGCGGTGGTGACCAAGCAAGCACAATCGTCGTTGTGTGAAGAGGACATAAAGATGCTTTGCAAGCTGACCTGGTAAAAGATGTCCTTGTTTGGCACACTTTCCTTTCATGAAATGCCCACCATTTGGCGCAAGCACTGCAGGTGAAAGAGAGAATGAGGTGGTGTTCTTTGCACAAGTAGGTTGTTCAGTTTTTATTGCCACAGAAAAGATGACTCAGTATGGAGGCTCTGTATGCTCTAATCTTGGTGGCTGTGGTGAGTCGGTATCTTTTACCACACTCTCTTAAGACAGTTTTGGCCATGGCAGCAGCAGTTTTCCCTATCTGCCTATTGAGCTCTGGTTCAAAGGACAGGTTGCTAAAGATTGTTGACCTTAAGTAGGTGAATTCATTTATTACTTGCAAGGCGTCTTTGCTGATGCCGATGCCGGGATCTCTGCTGATGTTCTGCCTCATCTCTGTCTTCTTCAGACACGGGATCTCTGCTGATGTTCTGCCTCATCTCTGTCTTCTTCAGACTGATGATGAGGCCAACTCTTGGTAAGCATGCCCTAGGGAGCTGACTAGCCTCTGGAGACAAGACTGTGTGTGATATGTGAAGGCCGCATCTTCAGCAAAGAGTGTCTCCTATAAAAAGACCAGATGCATTTTGTCTTTGCTCTAACTAGGTGTGAAAAGTTGAGTTTGCATGTCAATCCTTGCATACATATGGGTACATTTACCCTAAAAGCATATGACAGTATGGGGCAGATTTTAAAGAGCGCTGGAGTGAGGACACAGCCAAGCCTCACTCCACTTTGAATGGGGAACGGCTCTGAGGATGACCTATTGGAAGTCACTTTTTCCTGCTTGCTGTCATGGAAAAAGACAATGAGACTCAACAGCTTTGGTGGGCATCCAAGCTGAAACAGTTCCACCAAAGATGCGTTTATCTTTTCGGCAGATGCATTTGCTTTTTCAGTGGAAAAGCACTTTAGTTTCAGCAGAAATTTGCTTTTCAGTGGTCAGTTCCCATACCTGAGCGGTCAGTTCAACGATACAGATGGAAATGTCGGAGGGAATGTGTTTTCAAAATGATTGGGAATAGCAAAACAGAAGGCAGCAGAAGCAACAGCTTCACCACTCTTTGGTCCATCTATGAATATTTTGTTGACTGGTCAACAGAAATTCCCGACAGAATTCCACATAAAACGATTTGTATGCCAATGAACTAGTACAACCTTTAAGAAAGAAAGCCAGATCAAAACAGACCTTCGAGTGTTTTCAAGGTCCATGCTGGGCTGTCCAAAAATTTAGAGAAGTCTGAAACAAACCAGCAAGGAGGCCACCACCCATCATGTATGATCAACAATAGCCTCCATGAACCACTGTCACCCAAGACCTCAACCCGAACTTACAGGATTCGAATGTATGGTCCCAGTTTTCTCCATGAGCCCCTAACAAACTCAACTCTGAACAAGAGCAAGTCAGGAGTCAGGGGCGCAAAAAAAAAAAAAAGCAAAAAAAAAAAGCCCCACAATAATTTCTTTGGACTGCTTCAGGTTCAAACCCATGACCTCCCATTCAGTAGTTCGTTGTGTAACCACTTTGGGGTCAAAATCATATTTAAATACACATAACAGCTACTATTCAACAGAAGAGGGGCTGATGAAAGCATGACCAAAGACCACAGGATTACTTTCCAAGTAGTCCCTAAGGAAGAACATCAACATGTGCCTCAAGGATCAGTCAAAGTGGGGAGTACCATTGCTATTATCTCTACTCATCTGTTGGACTACGGGAGAGTCCATCATCATAATAACTAAATATCAGGCATGGGAATTGGAAATGTGAAAAAAGTCTGAAACTTGGCCTGGGGTCCAGGGGCCGGCTAGGCCCCGGCGGGGTCCAGGGGCAGTGCCCCTGGTGGGGGGCCCAGGGGGGCGAAGCCCCCCGGAAGAAAATGAATTTATAGCTTTTTAGACCCATCTAAAGGCTTCTCCTGACAGTAAATTATGGACAAAAAAGCATCTGGGCTCCAGGGGCTGCCAGGCCCTGGTGGGGTCCAGGGGCAGAGCCCTGGTCAGGGGGTCCCGGGGGGCTTCGACTTTTAAAGATTTTCAACTCATTTTTGTAGCTTTTCCTGAAAAAAAGAATAAAAAAAGGACAATATTATGTGTGTCCGCCGATTTTTGTCCCCCCTCCTTTTTTTTTTTTTTTTTTTTTTTTCAGACTTTGGCGGACAGACTTTTTTTTTGGCGGGCGGACTTTTTTTTTTGGCGGATATCCGCCTTTTGGCGGAAAATTCCCATGCCTGAAATATGCACACGCACAAAATGACACAAAAACATAATCACATACACACACAAGTACAGAAACCTAAACAGCTCATTACTTACATAACCTTGTGGCATCATGCCAGACTGTGGGAGCTGCTGCTGCTGTTGTGGTGGTGGTGGTTGCTGCCAGTTATGGCCATAATACCACTGATACATCTGCTGTTGCGGTATATTGTTTCCGTCCATGCCCATGGAAACACCTGCCTGGCCTTGGCCACTCTGTTGTACCTGTGCCTGTGTGTAGAGACTGGTGGCCTGGGCCTGAGCTTGGGCTGCTGCTGCAGCAAATGGGTTCATAGCCTGCCAGTTGTTGAACATGGTGCTGTGTTTACACTTTACAGTATTTTTGGTGCACCTGATTTACAATCTTTTACCTGCAATTATAAACAGAATATGAAGCATTAACAGAGACTACGAAATATTCTGAAATAGAAACAATGAATGAATTACAAATTACCTGAGCTTTTTTAATGAACACTTAAACTACAAGTTAAAGGATTAGGTATAAACAGAGAATAAGAAACATTCTGAAATACAAACAATGAAAGAAATACAAATTACCTGACCTTTTTTCATGTACATTTAAAAGGTTAAGGGCTTGCAACAATCCAGACACTCACTCATAACCATGAAAGATGGGGACAACTGGTACTATGTTCACTGGCTCAGTATCCCTTTGACCCTGGCAGGTTTTGCAATTTATAATTATAGTATAAAACTGCAAACTACAAAAGGATATGAGCCTTAACAAGTAACAGTTCTAAGATGCATATCTTATCCAGTGATATCCAAACTCATGCTCTTACTAGGTCCCTGCAGGCACGTCATTTTGCTGACATCATTGTGAAAAATTGACGATTGAAGTGTTTTTTATCAAACGGATATTCAGCTGTCACATCGCTACTTCTTTACCTCACTCGGTACGACGGAACGCTATAGCGGTTTCGATAATTAAAAATTTTTTGACGCTCCCCTTTAGACCTTGCACGCCTACCATAGCCACACTGGTCACTGCAAACGTGTCAAGGGTCAAGGGGAAAGTTGCTTCGTGAGATTCCGTAGCCATACACTCGTCAGGAAACGACTGACTTAGGCACCCCATGACGACTGGTAATCTGCATTCGTGTCGAAAATGGCGTCGCAGGCGAGTATGAGTTTTCGAACAAAGTAGATCGCGACGGCGGTGTTTTACTGCTGCTGAAGTGATTGAAATGCTTCAAACTGAAGGATTGGACATCGAGGAGTATGCTGAAGATAATGATGAAAGTGTCTCAAGTGATGGAAGCTGCCAGCAAGAAGGTACTGACAGTGACCCAGTTTCAGACGACAGTGAAGTGGGAGGGAGGTGGGTGTACACGTCACGAGAGGCGAGCAGTCAGCTAGTCAAGTACAGTGAGTCGCATGTCTGATGGAGGTTTCATTCACTTTCCTATGGATGACTGGCACGAACATTTTAGTTTTTCTCACACTTTGCTTCCTTCTCTGGCTCTTGTGGCCTGCATGTCTCATTTGAGTGCCACGCCCCCATAACTCCCCTGTGTAACAATTTGTAACATTTATTCATATAATATCATTAATAATCTTTTTTTTTTTACCCTGAGCAAAGTCTACTTTATTCATGTTGTTTTGTACATGCAAAGACCTTCTCACCTTTGACAGTGTGTTCATGGAGCTGATCAAAGTGTGTGACTGTACGGTGATCCTGATCACAAAATTTGGGGTATTTTCAACGTGGCACATGAAGAAGAAAAATTCAAGGAATAACTTCAATATTTTGGCATGAACTAACCCAACATGTAAATATTCAGATCTGAAAGTTTCATTTTGTTCCTTTATGTTTTGTATTTTTTGTGATTTTTTTCCTAACCCTTCAAAATGGGCCGTCCCTGGGAAAACGCAAGGGGAAAAACTCTCCATACCGAGCGAGTTAAACCATTATGAGAAAAATAAAGATTGATTTCTCTTCTTTCAGTCGAGTGTATTCTTGTTATTACTGAGTGTGTGTGTTGAATGGACGATGACAAAATACGAGCCGTGTGTGTGATCGCTTTCCGCGTGTTGTGCCGCTATTTGGTAGAGGACGAGTTAAGCCCCAAACTGACACTCGCTTTTTCAACTGAAAGTCCACGCGCAACACTCGCACTGCATAGCTATATTATATATAGTATCAAAATGTCGGTCAGGCCATGAAGAAATTAAATACCTAACAGCCAGTCTGATTTGATTAACCATTTGCAAGATATTAACCCTTTTGTGTGCACAGTGTTCTAAAAGTTCGAATTCTGACGAACACGAATCTTGAAAATATGCCATCTTCAGGTGAAAACATAAAACAATGAGTACTCTTTCGTGTGCACATGGTTACAGTCACATTCATACGCTGTGGCGAATGGACTTTTGTCAGTTTGAATGAGTACCGACTTCCATCGTCTGCCGATCTCAAACCAAGACCGCGTTGAGTACTTTCGATTCTGTGCCATCAGTTTTTGATGAAATTAGAGTACATATCGGTAAATATGGATGAATTAAATCGCATTTTTTTTTCATCTTATGATTAAGTTTTACTCTGCTGTGGGATTAGATGAATAGATTTTAATATTTGATCAGAAGTGGCAACAATCATTTCAATCACAAACCAGCACATGTTTTCTCAGAACAGAGAGAGCCAGGCAACTTAAGTTTGTCATTTCCATAAATATTGACTGTCAGTGATGAATAATTTCCTTTAAAAGTTATTTTAAAAAAAGTCTTAGAATCTGAATTATTTTTATGAATGTTTACAGATCAAACATGATTATAATAGATCTGTATAAGATCAGTGATGAACAATTTCTTTAAAAAGTTATAAAAAAAGTCTTAGAATCTGAATTTTTTTCTTCTTTTTTTTCTGAATGTTTACAGATCAAACATGATGATATAAATCTATATATATATATAAGATCAGTGATGAATAATTTCTTCAAAAAGTTATACAAAAAGTCTTAGAATCTGATTTTTTTTTAATGAATGTTTACAGATCAAATATGATATATAGATCTATATAAGATCAGTGATGAATAATTTCTTTAAAAAGTTATATAAGATGTCTTAGAATCTGATTTTTTTTATGAATGATTGTTTGCAAAGTAAACATGATAATATATATCTTAGAATCTGAATTTTTTTTATGAATGATTGTTTACAAAAAGTAAACATGATTATATATAAGATTAAGACCTACTATTTCTGTAGATCAAGAGTGCAACTGTTGTTGGATGCAGTGTGTGTGTGTGTGTGTGTGTGTGTGTGTGTGTGTGTGTGTGTGTGTGTGTGTGTGTGTGTGTGTGTGTGTGTGTGTGTGTGTGCCTGCACATGCAAACAGTGCTATACTAGACGTGCACTTCAGTATTACTATTAGTATTAGGTACTGTGTATGTGCTATGTTTGTTGGTATTTTAATGAATTGTGCCACTCTGACATAAATTGTTTGTGACTTGTACATAATTTGAGAGATGCGTGTGTGTTTGTGGGTGTTGGTGTTTGTGTGTGCATAAGACTGAAGTATAAATCAGAGTAGTGTTTTGTCTCGTTTATTGCAGAAAATGATCAGTTCCTCAAACTGAAGTCAGTTTTTTCTGGCAAGTGGAAAAGGCTGTCGTCTGTATCTCCGTCACAGGCGATTTTGGCAATTTCATGAAGTTTTGATCTCTATAACAAACAAACATGGCTATAGTTCATCTTCAAAAAAATTAGACTGTCTATATTAGTATATAGACACTAAGACAGTTGTACTAAAGTACAAACACAAGTTGCAATTAAAGCACATCTTCTCCAAGATATAAACCTGTAAACATACCCTGCCGTGCCAATCTGAACTTATGTAAAATATGCATTTTGCTATTTTTGCTCCCTTATAACTCTTTGTAGCTGAGTAAATGTCCTGCTTTTCTGTTTTCATGTAACCTTATATTACAAAGAATCAGTTATTTTAAATGAAATCTCTAGGGTTGTTGTTTTTTTAATTCACATAATCAAAAACAGCTTTCCATAGTGTTTTTATGCCTGTTACGTTAAAGGTGTTATCTTAAAACGTCATTATCTCAGGAAAGAAAGGAGATAGAACGTTACTTTGTTTTGTTTTGTTTAGTTTCTATTAAAAAGTTCTATATGAACAGTATGAAGACTAAGCTCTTCATGGTTATCCTAATTTTGCCTGCCGGTACCTACTCTTACACAATACCTGCAGAAGCAAGGATACTGCACATTAATCAGCAGCATTTATGACACATTGGATGTAATTTGTTTCCTTCAATACAGTCGACACACAAAATAGAATAAGTGACAGCATATTTCAGAGCACTGAAAAATCCACTCCACCAGACTGTCAGAACAACAAAGGCAACAGACTCCAACGTGGACAATCATGGATGGGACTGGCAAAAGAATCCATTCAGCATATATGTCAACTGACAGAACTCAAGGGAACAAAGGAATGGGAAAAATATCCAAACCATTTCAAAAAACAATATAAAAACAATCATACCAAAAAAAAACAAAAAAAACTAGGGACACATTGTCGCAAATGGCCAGAAGGAAAAGCAGATGCAGAAATTCAACTACTCACAGAGCAACTAAGTTGCAACCCCAAAGATGTAATCATTTACACTGACGACTCAGTCACCAATAACAAATCTGGATGGGGCTTCACAGTCAAACAGAATGGAAACACCATACATGAAGAAAATGCTGCACATGATAATACAACCTCCAGTCTAACAATGGAAATTGAGGCAGTCACACATGTAGTCCAATGGTAACTTCACTGGATGATGAAATGAAAGAAAGTCAAGCCTTCATCCTGACTGATTCCATGAACCTACTTCAAAACGTGCAAAATGATATAGGGACCCCAGACTGGCACAAAGCAATGAGCTGTATCGATCTACAAAATCTTATGTTGATCTACTGCCCCGGACACACTGGTGTTAAGGGAAATGAACATGCTGACAAACTTGCAAGCAATGCCACTACAACAAAATTTCTCAATCTTGGAATGTCTAAGGTCCTTAGACACTTAAAATCATATCTTGGCAAACAAAATGTGAGTCATCATACCACTAAACATCTTACTCAAAAAGGGATAGATGGAGGAAGTGGCTGAAAATTTCCTCTTTTCTTTCCTTGGAAGTGAACGACAGATCAGCAGGGCTGTGATTATGCAAATATTGTTTTCATTTTGTCGATAGGCAGCAGAGGCTTTGTATTGACTTGGGGGTGGGGTGGGGTGGAGGGGCTTTCTGTGATGTAACACAAGTTTATATTGAGTGGCTAGTTGTGCTGTAATTCAGACCTTCAATTATTTTGTTGTGCTCAAGACAAGTTTATACTGAATGGCTAGTTGTGCTGTTATTCAGACCTTCAATTATTAAATTTACTTTATTTATCTGTTCTTTTCTTTGAAGAAACCTTTCTAAAATCACATAGTTTTATGCTTTACCGTTTACGTTAACTGGTTTATTCAATAGAATGCTTTAGACAAGTCCTCAAAACAGGCAATCATATTGCTGAATAGCAAGTCTGTATGCAACAAATTTTTTTGAGAGTCAGTCAAAATGTTGTCCATTTTAAGTTAATTCCGGTAAAACCATGATTTACGTCTTTAGGTCCACCTTGGGTTTTACATTTAATGATACTCTTGCATGGCGGTATCCAGGTGTGCAGCAGCCAACACCGAACCCTGTGATGCCGACAGGTGAGACTGGCTGATCTGTTCAGTCTATTCCGTCCTACACCTACAATCCACTACAAAGCTAGCAAATCACTCACATATATGCAACTGAATTTTTCTTCTGACTGAATACAGTTCTGTAAATTGCCCTAACAGATCAAGAATTATCAATAATGTGGAACTGTGCAAATGCAACATGAACAAAACCTTCTTAACACAGTTAAATCATAGCTGGCATCAAATATCCACAGATGCAATGACAACTGGAAGCGAAAGATAAACATCCTGACACTCAAGGATGCCACCGATACATATCGCACACATAAAGGGAGTATTATTCACATGGAAAAAATGAACCGTCTTCATCCCAGACTGACCAAACTTTCTGTATTAACCTCTTCATTGCCCCATGATGCACTAGTGAGTCATGCTGTAGGGTGCAAAAAAATGGCCCTAAGGTGTCATCGTCATTTCATGAATTTTCCTAGATCTCCAATTTTAGACAGGGGTTTTCCCATTTGCTCCTATCATAAAGTGTGTTGTTTCAGCTTCAAATAGTTCAATCATTCATTAGTTTTGGGGTGATATCTCAATGGGCACTAGTTGAAATTCATAGTCAAGTGGCCCACCCATCCCTGTTTCCTTGACCTTTCAAGATGGCAGACAACAAACAACAACCAGGCCCAAGCCAGGGAAAATGAAAGTGTAAACCCAAGGATTTTTCTGATTTTTACACGAAAGATCCTTAAGTAGTTTTAGAAGTGATGGAAGATAAGAATGTTTGAAGATGTATGGCAAAGCATTGTCAAATGATCCTCTGGACGAGGAAGACAAAGGCAATGAAATGCGGCGTGCATGTGCTGATGTCAACATTGCTCAGACCATGTGAGAGAACGCTGACAGACAGGAAAGAGCAGAATTAGAAACAGAATGAGGATGTAGATGACCCAGATTACCAGCCAGGTGATGGATAGTCCTGTCAATCAAGTGAAATAAAGGGAAAATGAAGAAGAGATACGACAACCAACATCGGAGAGCCCTGACAGTGACACAACTCAGCAAGCTACCACTGAAACGCCTACTTGTACTCAGCGCGTTGATAGCTCAGTAGGCCAAGCAAAAGGACGGAGAAGAGATGGTTATAATAACCTATTGTCTTGTACAGTACTTCGCTGACCGTTTAGGTTGTGAGCGTGTGTAATCTGGCCAGTGTGACGTGGGCGTGGCAGTGTGTGCGCACACACGTTTGTGTGTGTGCATTTATGTCTCGTGTGTGTGTGTGTGTGTGTGGTGTGTGTGTGTGTGTGTGTGTGTGTGTGTGTGTGTACGTGTGAGATACTAATACTAGTAATAGACACTGATTATACTTAAGGGGTGTATTTGTGTGTGTGTGTGTGTGTGTGTGTGTGTGTGTGTGTGTGCACGCGCGCGCGCACATGTGTGTTTGTGTGCATATTTCATGCTAATCTTTTGGACTTTTAGGTGTTACTTTAGTTTAGGCATGCTATGATATATAATCTCAAAATATAGGGAAAAAATGTCAACTTCATAGGCCATCTACTGTATAAATAAAGCTAAAATTAGTAAAAACTATCAGAAATGAATAGTGTGTTCAATTCCCTTTCACAAAAATACAGGTTTTATTTACTTTCCTTCTGTGGTTTGCATGCTAGAATTTTTTGTTAATTATTACCTTCCGCAATCAAAAAACCCTTTGCAAATAGTTGTCACCAAGCGTAAATAGGCTTGGAGTGAAGGGGTTAATATTTTGTTTTTTGCTTATAGGCCTAGATCAAGATTTGACAAAGTTATATATATATTTGCATCATTATATCTCGAAAAGAGAAAAAGTGGTCACCATTTTTTTTTAAATGAGCTTATAAAGTTATAGTAAACAATCTTATTTTAAAAAATGACTTTCATCACAATTAACCAATAGGCCTATTCTTAAGATTTATATCACAGCAAAGCTATTTTTTGCTCTTGATCATTGATGCTAATAAGTAATAGGCCCTATATATTATTATATATTTTTTCAAATTTAATTTTTGTTACATCTCTACAGTACATGCAGCACAACTGATCAAGAAAGTCAGTCCAAAAATGTTTTAAAGTATTGGTTTGTTGTTCTGACATTCTGAAGAAAAGACTCCCTAAATGTTACACCCTCTTTGACCAAAAACAAGCGTGGCGGAGCCCTACCTTAGTACCTACCATCATCATCATGATCATCATCATGTCACATGTTTGTGTACCAACCATGTGTGTGTGTGTCTGTATGTGCGTGTATCATGTGTGTGTGTGTGCATGCACATACAATTAACACACACAACATATGAGAATGAAAGACAAAAACAAACAAATTTAATCAAACAAAAGCTCAGTAACAGTATTTCACTGCAAAGAAAGGGGCCACTACCACCATTCAACTCAGACGAATCAATTCGAAATGGCCTAAACGCTGAATTTGTTCCCTCTTTCACGTAAACACTTAACTTCAATACGTTCATCGTTACACAAAATGGATTTGAAAATTATACTGTGAGAGATACCTACCTGTACATCCAGTGACATGTATGTAAATATGTCCACTCGTTGAAAAATCCAATGCTGACTCTCCTACCGGTCAACATGATAATTATTGAAAGAAGCGGAAATAGAGTGCGCTGTAAAGGGACGGGAAACTACTCTGCGAAATTACTTGCATTATGGCAACAGACATCTTAGATGTATGTGATTATGGCCTACCATCTTACCATGAGATGCATAAAATTAGAATGATGACGATGATGATACAATTCAATTTGTACAGACAAATAATAATAATATATTTCCATTTGAACAGTGTATACAGACAATGTCAAAGCTTGCCAGTTGCATTTTACAACCAAACAAGAATTTACGCAGCATAAACAATAATAACAACAAAGCAAACACAAATAACAACAACAAAAGGAGGGGGGGGGGGGGCACTTCCGTACATTAACACAGTATAAACATGGTCGGATACATCCATCCATCATCATATGGCTTGCTGCATGGCGTTGGCGATCATGGTCCTCCATACGACTTTTGTCGCTGCAAGTATATTTCCTACCCATTTTTATCCCAATCCACTCTGCAAAACTAACATTGTCTCCATAGGTCTATCTGGTACTCTTTTTACCTCAGCTCTTCTGTTGTGACTAGGTGTTCAAATTTCTCTTATCTCATAAAATGTCTTCTAAATGTAGCTTGTCTTTCCCTAATCTTCTTGATTAATGGTCTTTCTGCATAATGCTTATGTTAAAACCGTCTCGTTTTTTGTCTGTTTATTTGTTCGCTTGTTTGTTTGTTCGTTTGTTTTTTGTTTTCTTTTCTTTTTCTTTGCTGTCCATGGAATTCTTCACATTCTTCTGGAAACTACATATCGGCTGCCTCAATCTTGTTCTAACATTGCTTGTTGATTGGCTTCTGCATCTGTATTCTGTAACATAAATGATTCTATATAAAAGTGGAGAAAAAAAATGCTGATGTCAATTGATAGGGATTTATGGTCAAGTACGCTTTATATGTATTTTTTTTCGAATGCTGTTTTAGCTTGGCCAATTCTACTGGATATTTCTAATGTGCATCTCCCAATGCACATTAGATACATATATCAATAGGAATAAACATAGTTCATTACAAATTTTCTTTAAAAAATCATTACATGAAATCAGAAATGAATAATCGTAACGCCAGTCCACAAAAAGTACCATCATCATCATCATGTGCCCTGCTGCATGGAGTTGGCGAGCATGGCCCTCCAAATGAATCTATCCCCTGTTGTTGCAAGTACATTTCCCATCCTCTCTGTCCTCAGCCACCCTGCAAGTCCGTCCTATATTTTTCCATGGGTCTACCTGGTGCTCTCTTTCCTTCCAGCTTTTCTGTTGTGACCAGGTGCTCTAATTCTCCTTTCCTCATAAAATGCCCTTGGGTCAAGTAAGACATGAAGAATTGATCAACCAGCTGTAAAAACACAATATTGATGGAAAAGATCTAAGAATAGTAAGGAGTATAATTTGGGAACAAACAGCAGCAATCAGAGTAGAACATGATATAAACTAAGCATGCACACACATCACGCGACTGTGCAGAAAATCAATGTGTGCCTATCGTGGGTCAAATTAAACGCACGTACAAATCTGAGAAAACATTGCTCGTAATAAAAACAAGAACAAAAACAAACAAGCACGGAATATTGAAATAAGTGGGATTAATCAGTGGGTCTGCTGGATAATGCTGATATCAAATGGCTTGCCATCCTATCTAACTAGTAAAACGCGGTTTGATATAGACCCATATCCTTTGATAGACTTTGACTTGTCATCGTCCATTATGATGCCTACCCCTCTTTCATGTGTAGACCCACCAGAATATAAAATTGATTTTATGCTTTCCTGGTGTTATCGTGCCTGCTCCCTTCATCTCACCTCTCCTAGTCCTAACATTTCTGTCTTAACATTTTCTGGTTTTTCGTTCTGGAGCATTGTTCTAAACATTCCAAGTTGCAATTTTTTTATTTTTGAATCTGATCATAGTAACTTGATGATGATCGGGTGTCAACTGCTCAACATGACTTCTCCTACCGGACGAAAGTGCTCCAGTGAAGCCCCTATTTACGTCGTTATGTACGGATTCTTTGCTAGCCTTTGTCGTTCCAATCGACTATTATAAGGCAGTGGGGCTGATTTTCTGTCGGGGTTTACTCTCAGCCTTGGTCTCTCTTGAGGCAACCACAAGGTAATGGTGCTGTTTATCCATAGCTGGCGAAAATTGACCAAATGGAACCCAAATCAAGTGTGTGTGTGTGTGTGTGGTGTGATTTTTTGCCAATTTTTAAATGAATTTAGTGATGGATAAATCTGGAATATTTCTGTGCGTGCGTGCGTGCGCGCGCGCGCGTGTGTGTATGTGTGTGTGTGTGTGTGTGTGTGTGTGTGTGTGTGTGTGTGTGTGTGTGTGTGTGTGTGTGTGTGTTGTTAACGATTCTCATCGTGATCATTTAGCTCCTTCAGTAGAATCCCGGATTTCACAATCTCTGATTGCCCCAGTATAAAATGAAGGTCAGACATACAGGATTGCACCGTGGTAACTCAAGATTCACGATAGTCATCTTTACCCTTCGAGGCGATCCTGGATTCCCCTGGCCAAATCCGGATCTTGATTTACTCTAGGGCAATCCTGGATTCTCCCAGGTGAAATCAAGATCCGGGTTTCTCCTAGAAGAATTCTGGATCTCGATTTACGCTGGGTTAATCTGGGATTGCCCTATTTCCAAGTTTGCCTTGTGACAAATGTGTGCTGACGGTAGAGAGAAAGCAATATACAGAAGTAAGGCTATCAAAAATAAAACAATGTTTTTTTCTACATAATAGAAATATAAAGCAGAAATAAAGGGCTAAAACTAAATGGTAAGAAGGCTAAAGTAATGGCAATCAGTGAAAAACAAGAAATTCCCTTATGTAAAATAACAGCAAATGGCAAAACACTGAGACAAGTTGATAAATTTAAATATCTGGATACAGTCATCTCACCAGACGTCAGATGCACACTAGATCGTTGTCTTAAAGGACGCAGATGATGTAGCGGGGGGTCATCGTAGTGGTACTACCACCTGGGAGGGTAATCAAAATACCGTGACCAGGACTGTGTGTGACGCATTAAAGAGCAAAGAAAGGCAAGACAAAGGAAGAGGGAAGTATGCCAAAATCTCAGCGTATTCTCTACGCTGTCGAGCTGTCATGCCTGGTTCTTCGTGCAAGCCCTGACTGTCAGCACACCTGAGTCTTGTACTGAAGAGAGATCCAGCAATGGTCGTTTTGGTGGGAACAGAATCCATAGTGGCACTTGTTTCCAGTCAAGAGTATTACGAAAAACGAATCTATTTCGACGAACAGCCTATAGCTGCACGAGGGCGGCACGATACTGAGCGGCATAACTAATGGGACTACAAGTGTACTGATGGTACCCCAGGGCTTTCCTTCCATGCCCACCGTGTGCAAATTTCTTTTCCTCATTGTGTCAAACAAAGCTCAGAAAAAATTAAGAGTACACTGAAACCCAAACGTGTAAGCTGCTGTACATATCTAGCGCAAAAATCGCCGTACTAGGCGTGCCACGCGTGCATGTGTGTGTGTGTGTGTGTGGTGTGTGTGTGTGTGTGTGTGTGTGTGTGTGTGTGTGTGTGTGTGTGTGTGTGTTGTGTGTGCGCGCGAACGTTTGTGTATATATGTGAGTGCATGTGCGTGGGCGCGAACGTGTGCGCGTGCGTGTGTTTGGCAAGAGAGAACACAATATGCCATCAAGGATTTTTCTCAACTAATTTAATTTAGAAGTTTGGTAAGTCGTGCTTAATTCTAGTTTAATAATACTGTTTCAAGTGATAGAAATTAGGGTTAATTTCATAACTGAAAAACAAAAATTCTATTCTTTCTTAAGTGAAGATTTTCCGTAACTGAAGAATACAAAAGCACGTTGGTCACATTAATGATGGGACAAGAATGCTTGGAATGGGTTTAAAAAAATCGTAGTCCCGTGTGCAGCACGTAATGGGTCGCACGATCCAAAATCACACGGCAACAAAACAGTTGTCCGTGACAAAGGTCTGTGGAAATATCTGCTTTCAAAGGCTAACAAAAATACACATATACTGGGGTGGTGGGGGGTGGGGGGGGGGTGGCGACATATAATCGCGACATGCTTGCCCTGAGGGCAACGTGCGTACATTCCAGGCAGAATTGGATATATATATAGAAATATATATTGTATATATATATATATATATATATATATATATATATATATATATATAAACACACACACACACACAATAAAAAAGCCAATCCAATTCAATCATGTCATGGATAAATTCATTTTCACGTTTAATTTGATGTCAGTGGGTCATACAGACTTTTGATCATAGTGGTATTATCCACATTAGACCTAAATTATGTGATAGATGCTCACACAGACTGGCTCTGCCAGTTGGTACAAATAATTGCCACTTAGCTCAAATGATTGTCATTATCGGGTATTGTAGGTGGTTTCCGGTGTAGATCTATCAATAAATGTAGGTGGTTTCCAGATCCAAAAAATCTATCGATATATGACGATGATAATGATGGACTGTCTCGTCGATCCGAAGGATGAGTAAACATACTGGCTTTGGGTGCGAGGTATGGGTCTTCATGTGGGATAGAAGATTAATTTTGGCGGCACATGTTCTTCTGCAGGCCTAACGGACAGGATTCCTACAACCCTGGGTTCTGTTATTCCGGCCCCTCTTTTGTTGAAAAGCAGCTGATTTACACTGTTCAAGTGTGATCGTGTCCTGCATGCACTGTTATCGCATGTCTTATTAGCTAACTGATAACTTTGGACTTCAGAGTGTCTTTGTATCACTTCAGTCATCTTCCCTGAACTCGGTAGTTTCTTCGGCTCTCCGTACTGGAGCATCTTTATCTTTGCAATGCGTTTGTTTTCCCATATGGACGTGTCTTGTCCGACGAAGATGGCACTTAATGTGTAAACACCGAATGCTTGGCAAACCACATTCTTCAGAACTTGAAGGTCGGACACTCAGCCTTGCCACATGATGCTGTAGATCTCGCGTAAATATCTTTGGTGGAATTTTACCAGCTTTTGAATTTGTCATTTGAGGTAGTCTGGGTCTCGCAGTGGAACAGCAAAGCACAAAGGACGGCTTTGAACACAGCAATCTTTGTAGCGTAGGCACAGATGGGCTTAACAGCGTTACCTTCGTATCAAATCTTTAGCTGGTCATTGTGCTGCTCAAGTAACAGAATCTGTTTAAAGCTTTAATCTCCTGGTTGTTGACGACAGCTGGAGGTAGTGAAAAGCCAGAATGTCTGCGACTCGGCCTGTCGTGCTGAAGCTAATTATAAGGACAAAGTGTTTGCAGGCAACAGCACATTGTTCAGTGTTGCCTTCCATGTCCTTGTGCGAGTGTGTATGCCAGTGCATCCTCACAGGACAGCTTTGAGCATTTTGGACATGGCTTGGACTGTTCACAGTCCAAAGAGTTTTTCATCTTAGTGGAACCGGGTGTTTACCTTCCTGACAACATCTCTGGATGCACCAATCAACATTGCCACAAAGGGGATGGATACGAGTGTAGGTGCTACAACGCGCGTCCTGTTTCACTCCACTCTGTACTGGGAAAGATTCACATACTCTCAATTCTCAGGAATGATGGAATGGACTACATGACTGATGATTCTGTGGTGGTGTTAAGGTGATCAAGGTGAAGGATCTAGGACAGACCAGAAGAGAAGAGTACAGGTGGTGTTAGCAGCCTGACAAAGAAAACTTAGGGAAAGCGGCGCTGATGTTACTCTTGCTTTGTTTCCTTTCCATGTACAGAACCAGCGCACACACATTCTCTCTCTCTTCTGTTCTGTTGAGTTAAAAGTTCTACCTCTCTCAGAGTACATGAGGAGTGGCTATGAGAATGTTGCCCAAAGAGGCCCTAAAACATTTTGGTTACACTGTGAGATACCAGTGCTATTGTCGGATTCTGTGCACTCTCTCTTACTTGCACATGGTTTATATACTCCTTGAACGAACCGCAAAGACAACACTAGCAGACGACGCCAATCAGCCCTCTGGGGGCCGTGATGAGTTCACTTTGTGTGTGTGTGTGTGTGTGTGTGTGTGTGTGCTGTGCGTGCGTGCGTGCGTGCGTGCGTGTGTGTGTGTGTGTGTGTGTGTGTGTGTGTGTGTGTGTGTGTGTGTGTGTGTGTTTGCAGCCTCAATATTGTATATCTTTCGGTCTGTGTAGCAGATGCAAACTTATCATGCACCACAAGAATCTGTGTAGTACAAAACTTAATATGGCGTAGATCATTTTGCATAATTTCAATTTAATCTACGAGCGTTTTAAGTCACTGAACGAACCATGCTGAAAGCAATTTTAGCTGTATTTTAAAACATTTATCCAGATACTGTTAATCCATACAAGATAACATGTAATAGTTACACAAATGGAAACCCAAGAATTTTTGTAAATATGTTTCTCAGTAAGCAAATATAAGTATTCTGAGCACAAATCTTATCGACAAACAGACGATACAAAACACAATCTGTTTTATCTGAGTAGACATTGCCATACGCAGCTGAACTAGCCTACGGTGTCAAGTGCAAAATCTTTGGATACTTGACTACTTGGCAATCATTTATCAAAATGTCAAGGGTTGTTTTCATGCGAAATCAAAATATTCTATTTTCTCAGACAAATGGAGAATAACTTTGACGGTTGACGTGAATCTTACTTGCTTCTGTGCAAGTTTAATACTTTGTTATTTAAAGCAATCTATATCTTTTAAATAAATACATAAACAAAAATTACAACACTAACTTTTTAATCGTACTGTTACAATTCCCATAAATTATTTCATTATCTATAAATTAAAGATTACCTTTATCGTAACGGCTTCTCTGTTGGGAATTTGAACAGTGCCGAACACTTCAGAGGATGACATTTAATCATTTAAAAGCAAATTTCGCCTGGAATACTTTATTATTTAGAAAGACATTTTTCTGCAAACGTAGTAATGCTGGATTACTCATTCTGAGTTTTTGGGAGCTCTCTTTAGAATATTCTCTCTATTATTTCAAATATTGTTAAAGCAGTAGAAATTATTCTTAAATAAATGACGTCTGCTTCATACAGCCTACTTTCGGTACGATCGTAGCATACGGCTACAACTCTGATAAGGACGATTCTGTCAAGGTCGTTCCCTCCGGTGCACAGGAGGGACATCTGACGAAGATTATCACACAAGATTATATCGCTCTTTCTCTTATGAATATAGATGATCATAGTATCCCCCAGTCCTGTAGGTATCTGCAGGAATACTCTCAGCTCCTGGTGTTTTTTCATGCGTGCTTTGCTTCTGGGCTTGGGCAATCTCAGCACCGGAGGGGTGTGCCAGAGATTCCTTTACAAGCAGTCATGGAAGAGCTGGACTGGCTTCGTCAGGTATTGTCTGTTCAGTAATGTGTTAAATTAAAGTGTTCATCTCAGAGTGATGAAATGCCAGCTTTGTCAGCAGTATTGAGTAGTCGGAGGTATGAATGAGTGTTAAACTAGAAGCTTTTGACCCGTATACCGTGCAGAGGCCATTATGGAATGACTGTTGTTAGCATAAGCCGCTGCTAGAGTTCTGCTGCTTTCATTTGCTATCATTCGGTTTTCGTCATAGTTTTTGTTGGATTATTTTTTTGTTTGTTTGCTTGCTTGTTGCTATTTTTGAATCTCCTTCTCACAGGTCTTACCACTGAGGTGTTCCCCGTAAATAGTGTACAGTTTTTCCAATAAAGTTGCTGAACTCTGATTCTTATCACAGGTCTTACCTTTGATGTGTTCCTTGTACACAGTGTAGAGTTTTTCAATAAGGTTGTTCAACTCTAGCACATTCATGGAACCCAGTTCCTGTGTTTACATTTTGCAAAATTTATGATGCTGTAGGTAGCTTCTCTCAAAGATTTCCCTTCTGCCTGTCCATTCTCTCCTTCAAGCTCTATGTCAGATAACTTCAAGAGAAAGCTTTTCGTGAAGAGCAGTTTTAATGTTTTGCAGATGGGCAATATTCGACTTCTGCAGAGGTTTGTCCCTGGCTGCTTTGGTTTTCCAAACCAGCATGATGTTTGTCTTGCTGGGTAGCAGTCAGTGATCAGACCACTGCTCACTTCCTCTCATACAGAATGTAATATGCACATCTCGTCTGTCCTTCTGTCGAACGATGACATATAATCTAGAATGTGCTACTGCTTCGGGCGTGGGTGTATCCACGTTTTCCTTAACTTGTCTTTCTGCTCGAAGGTGTTGGTGATAGTGAACTGATGCTGAGTAGGCCTATACAGTGACCGCAACATCAGTCCACTTGAGTTGCAGTTATTAGTGATTAACGTCCACATACTTTTGGTGAAATGAAGTTGTCCAGTCCGACGTGAGCATCGAAGTCTCCGTGAACAGTGAGCTTGTTCTTACGGTTGACTACAGCCATGAGATAGGTGAGGTCTTCAAAGAAGGCTTTTTAACAACATTTAGAAGACACTGCTGCCGCGTAAAGCACTGATGACTGTGGAGAATCTGACACCAGAGGTTCTTACAGCATCTTTGGGGTTTTCAGTACAATAGAAAGTACAGCCTCTTCCAACTTCCTCGAGCTGGTTTTCGCCTGCAAGTGTGGTCTCACTTTGGGCAGTTACATCAATCTTGTAGCAATCCTACATCTTAGCGATCAACGTTGTGCGCCACTTTGTCTGGACATTCCATGAACCAAAGGTTAGCTATGTTGTCTTTTTCTTGGTTCTTTTTTCTTGCTTCTTTCGACCACAGGGTTAGATGATCAGGCAGTTTTGGCTGCCTGTCAGGCACATAAGAAACCATACAAGAAAATGAATATTTTAAAGTGTGGACGGAGAGAAGAATCCTCCCTTCTCTCTCTCTCTCTTGCGTGCTGTCGCTCGTAGTTCCATAGGCGCAGTGACTGCCACATGCAGAACGGTCTCAGCAGGCACAGCTTTGTTGTTGGGAGTATTTCCTGACCTACTGAACACTATCGACATCAACTGGCAGCAATGTAGACTCTTTTATGATACGCGGCGTCATGAAGATTTGACAGTAATGTTTGGTCCGTGTTCCCTCTAGCACCGAAACTACTGGAAGTTATGTCATCGAACGAGTCTTCATCTAGTTAAACTTTGTTATCGTAAGTGATCCAAAACGAACAACAACAACATCATCATCATTAGTCAGCCTCGCTGAGGCAAATGGACTGATGAGTGAGAGGTTTGAGTTTCGAACCCCTATCAGTTTATATCCTTGAAGAGGTTTTCAGCATCAGCTGGCTCCTACCCAAAGTTGAGCATGTTATGAACGCATTCTGAAGACCGAGATCACAAAGTCGAGGCTCATCTTCTTCATGGATGCGTCATCGATGGAGATGCTCAAATTTCCTCACCAACAACGCAGGTATCTATTTCTCGAGCCTGGTTGACGCCAGGATATATTATGGAAGGAAAATAAGAGCCGCCATCTGAAATGCAGCTGCATAGTATATCATCACTATAATCCCCAATGTCATCTTAATTAGTACCGTGAAAAATTGTCCGTTTCTGTGGCCTCTTATATTTTTTTTCTCTCGGTGACCTCACTTTTGGTGGTTTAAAAATGTGTTAGAGAGCGGCATGAGTTCTGATGCAGAGATGGCACACAGAATGTGACAGAATAACATTAACAATCCACCCACCCAACCAAAAACCCTGCTGTATCTTTGTGATATGAAGATTGTGTTCTGGTTTATAAAACCTTATTACACAGATTATGTCCTAGATTGCATTAGTTGCTTATCCAGCATGGCTTGATCCAACTCGTGCGAGTCCGTGCAATGAAGCTGTGTGTGGTTTTCTATAAACTACACAGATGGTGGATGGACGATCACATTTCAGTGTGTTGTAATCACGATATATGGATGAATTCTTTCTAATGTGACAAACTCCAAACGACAAAATTTCAGTTTCTTTTTAATGACTGTCAAAGGATGAATCTTCCTTTCTTACGAGCATACACAAGTGTGTGTGTGTGTGTGTGTGCGTATGTGTTTGTGCGCGCGCACATGCATGTGTATATGAGCGAGAGAGAGAGAGAGAGAGAGAGAGAGAGAGAGAGAGAGAGAGAGAGAAGAAGAAGAAGAAGAAGAAGAAGAAGAAGAAGAAGAAGATAGTAGAAGTAGTAGTAGTAGTTTGAAGAAGATATGATGATAGAATAAGTTAAAATAGAGGAGGCTAGAAACTCATTAGTCCGCTCATAATTTTCATATTTGATCCCGATTTGAATTGAGCGAGAAATCTATCCCTAAAGCCTAAGACCACCACTGGACCACAGACAAGAACAAAGCAGGTGTTCTGCACATCTGCTTCTATCTCAAAGTCTGGTTCTTACGATTTTTAAATACTCCGTCGAACGAATTACCAAACAATGTCAGTCGCAGCCAAATACTTTATCGTCTAAAAATGACGGGCAAAACTGAGAACCATGGTAACATGATCCCTTCTAAGCAGTCAATTTAAATAAATTGTTTTCTTGTGACTTTGGAAAGAAATCACTGCATGCGAAACTTACGATATAGCAATATCTTGTAAAAAAAAATGTAGCAAAACTTTCATTCATAACTGATCTCAGAATCTGTTTCCAAAACACGACCATTCATATCATTTCGATTTTTTAAATCGGTTCATTCATGCGAAATCAAGATTAAGAAAGATCTTTTCTGGAATGAAAAGAAAAGTTGATGCACATTTTCATCGACCAGCAAACAAGCAGGCAGAAACACACACACACACACACACACACACACACACACACACACACACACACACGCACACGCACACGCACCACACAAACACACACACACGCACACACACACACACACACACACACACACACACACACACACACACACACACACACACATGCACACGCTATCAGCTTGAATCAGTCTCTTTTGTTTTCATGATCACAGAGCGGGGTCAAAACCACAGACACAGAAGAATCAGATGGAAGCAGCTTTGTCATCACGAACACTTTCACGGCTGGAATGGGGGGTCAGACTGTCCGCGTTCAAAGTGGAGGATGAAGGGTTGAACCAGGTGAACAGCTTCTCCAGATAGGTCAGCTCCGCCTCTCTGGCACGTGTCGGATACACCAGACCCCTGCGACTCTCAGGGGTGGAATCGCTGCATCCTGGTAAATAAGTAGCAGAGGCTGTACGACTCTCACTTTTTGAAGACGGTCCTACTTTCATCTTGATTTGTGAGGGACGATTTTCTGTGGAAGACTGTCTGCTTGATATCGTGCTGAGACAAATGCAATCAAAATAGTGTTGATGATGATCGTCTCTTTTTTTTAAGATGATGATGATGGTTATCATGATGGCGATGATCATGATGTCAGATAAATAAATGTACTTTTTGTGACTTTGGAAAGAAATCACTGCATAAAACTGACCATGTTGAAGAATTTTGTTAAGCTTAAGAGTACATAAAATGTGGCAAAACTATACCGTTCAGATATCAAAATCTGATGATGCTAGCAGCAGTAGTGACAGGTGCGGTCGCAGTAGTTGGAGAAGTAGTGCAAGTAGTAGTGTGAGAAAATAAACCCCTCTCAGAAAATAAGTCTTTCTGTTTATAACATTCTAATTCAGTGTACCTGCGAAAATTCTAGTTGTTTACCTTGTGACGCAATTAGAGTCAACCATACAGGTTTTTACACGTACCAGACATGACCTAAATGTGAACAGGTATTGCACCATACTGATCTTGTATCAAGTGACTTGTTTGTTGCCTACCGTCTCCACCTGTTGTCTTTTGTTCTTGTTACTATAAACCTGACAGACAAATGAGGCCGACAAGAGTCTGAGGCCGTGAGAAACACACGGAAGCAAGCAGCTTTACTTAGTTTTAGTCCGAATCCAGTTTGTTGGCCAGGACTGGGGCAGAATACTGTAACACTATAAACAGCCTGAAGAGTTAAATTAAGAGAAATAAACGATCTATGAATCTTCAAACGGTCTGAGTGATGTTTGGTGATGCTGATGAGATTTGTGTTGTCAGCCTTATCTTGACTGTCTAACTAGCTGCACCTCCGAGAAAAGAATCAGTTCCCAGAAAGATGACATCATCTATGCTACCACGTTGATCTGTCTTTTAATTTGCCCACTTTTTTGTCACAGTGGTTTTACCATGTGAAACACGGGCTGCTCTCCCATTTGACAGCGCATCGCCGTAGAGCAGCGCCTCTCAATTATTTTTTGACCAAGACTTCAGAAAAGCAAGAAATCTATATTCAAGGGGAGGCACCTGGGAAATCAACCTCTCTCTCCATATTTTCATACCGGGACAGCCAGGCAAATGCCCTCCTCTTCACAATTTTCAACTGCCATGGGATCTTTGGCGTGAGCAGGCCAGAAGGCACAAGGGTCCGACTCGTTTTTCGTCACCTTCCGAAGGACTAGACGTACAGTTCGATTTTCCTGTCAAACTGAAGAGAAAAGTGGAGGCCTCAACAGGAAACGAACCCTGGAACCTCGAGTTTAGTTACTGGCAGGCGAATGTCTGAGCCATTGTGCACTCTTCTTTTGCGATCCAGGGGACAGCAGAAATCTACAGGACGAATTTCTTTGAACAAACGGAAATCGTGTTCTACAAAACAATGCAAAGACCGGCCCAGTTTGAACGACAAAATCCTCACTGTTATAAGAAAATTGAAAAACAAAACGGCTGCAGGACCAGATCAAATGATGAGCGAGTTCTTCAAGTACTGTATCGACTTAAATGTACATTTTCAAAAACTCTTGTGACTTAATTGCATATCTTTGGCCAAGTTATTAAGTTTACGTGCTTGACTTTTTCAGCCAGTCCTATTACTTTGTCAATTATGTATGATTTTGATGCTTTTCTATTTTTTTCTGCCTAGTTTTGCATTAGCAGCTTCTGTCCAAATTTGTTTCATGTCTTCCCATAGTTCATTTGGATACTTTTCTTTGATTGGCTATTTTGCCAGTAGAGCCAAGAAAGCTAATGTCATTCTCAAGATGGAAAGTAGCGGTGGTTTCTTGATCCTTATGTTTGTCTATGTCAAATTTGGTTTGTTGTTGTTTTGCCCTGTTTTGTTTGTGTGCCTTTAATTATAGTTTTGTGCTTAGCTGTATGTAGTCTGAATCAAAATCCACACCATGTCTTGTTTTTGAGTAACGCACTGTTGTTTTCCATCCTATGTCAATCATTATGTAGTCTATTTGATTTCTGTACCTCTCCTCCAGGATATACGCATGTATAGCGTCTACAATGTAGCTGTTTGAAAAAGAATGTTAATTTAACTATGACGTGCTCATTTGCCTGGGAAAAGGACGCTAACATGTCTCCATTGTTTCAACGTGTGTTCGCCCTGGTAAGGCCCTAGCGGCCAGTGGACTGTAAGCAACACGATCACGATTACAATTATGATAGGACTGAAGGGGTAAACCTTCTTAAGCATCAATAGGAACGACAGTTATGATGCTGTGAAGTTCCACTATGGACCGAGATTACGTGACAGACCTGTAAACCACGCATATTTTCACTGTATATCCTGTTGTCAACCAGGCTGACAGGTACGAACACCTGCGGTGTTGGTCAGAACAATTAAGCAACACCCCCAGTAACACATGGCTAAAGTGGATGAGACTGGACTGTGTGGTCCCATTTTTTCCAAGGTATGTTCCACTCGGGGCAGGAGTCAGTCGGGGCTGAAAATTGCCATTATGATATTACTGGGGACTGATGGAGGCTGGAACACACCACCTCCCATTCCCTATTGAAACCTGAATGTTTGTCATTAAAACAGTTGTTCAGCTTTTAAATCCAAAACAAGTGCGACTGCCCGCGTTCAAGCAAACAGAAACCAGAAAAAAACCCCATGAAGATAGAATCAGAACGCGTATTTAATACAATTTAATGTTTTGTCTAGTTATATAAAACACGCGTTCTGATTCTATTTTTGTGCTTTTCTGGTTCCTGTTAAGCTTTTAGTCATGTCTCGCTTTCTAGTCCACAAAGCCAAAACAACATACTACTTACATAGTTTCAGTTTCAGTTCCTCAAAACAGCGTCTGTACGCTCGCAATAAATTAGATAAACACTAATGCCATAGGAAAAGATCCAAAATGATCGTGGCATGAACAACAACGAAACAACAAAAAAAGGAGACAGTGGAAGGAAAGGAGAAGAAGGAGAAGAAAAAGTAAAACAGATACAATAGTGTGAAAAAAAGAGGACACTTCATGTCGTATCACCTTTCACTGGCACAAACCCTTTCCGTGAAAGACACGGTAGGATCAGTGCAGAGCGGCATCTCAAAGTCGATCATCATTTTGTCTATAGCTTCCATGACAGCCTTCTTTTCATTATCAGACTCGTCACTGGAGTCAGACAGGTTGGGGTCGGGGGAGCTTCTCGTTTGAAGCATATTAGCTAGAGAGGCCGTGCGGCTTGTGCGCAGATACCTAAACACAGGGACATGTTTTTACAACAGTGAGGATAACCGTTGCCACACGGTTATGAAACTATGATGATAAATATCATTTTACTTTAAAAGCAGAATAAAACCGTGATCAGATTTTAGTTTATGGTATGCCATGCGAACAAGAACTAGAAAAGGAACCAAAAATAAAAGTAAACACATACGCACGCGCGCACACACACACACACACACACACACACACACACACACACACACACACACACACACACACACACACACACACACACACACACACACACACACACACAAAATCTAACTCTTATGAGCAATGTAATGATGACAACAGAAAGAATTTTTACAATCTCACAAATCAACAAAATGAGTCCTCTAAAAGAATGTCAGATCTACATTTATCAAACTTTTTTAGGGTTGAAAAACTATGCTTACTAACACTGCAGTCTTTCTACATGTGTGACAGCTAAGTCACTGCCAGTTGAGTCTTAGGAATAAGTAGAGGGTTAAGGCCCTTTAACACCGGTAATTGTAAGTAAATTTGTTTATCTGTATTCATCTGTCTATATTTATTATCAGTCAACCAACTAACCGACCAGCCAACCAACTAACCAACCAATCGATCGATCGACTGGTCAATCAATTTATTTATTTATTTCAAGTCATACAAATTTCAACCCACAGACTGCCACTCGGTCACACATGGTTGGCACAGTGCTACTTGAATGACAACATATTATTTGGATAACACAAAAACACAACGACAACGGTACAAACAGAATTTCAACCAAGGTTTATGCCTGGACGTGTGAGATCATGAGCACTGCCTTGAGCAAAATGAAACTGACACAGTGTTCTGTGGACAACAACATTCTTACTTGACCAGATCTGACGTGGTTATAGGCACAGCCACTTGACCGTGTCCCAGACGATCCCAGTGAATGTCGTTGAAGAAGAAGTGACGCTGGACCTCCGCCAGACCGTCGTTCCTTCCCAGGCGGGCGTTCTCCTTCTTCAGTAGCTCCTTCACCAGGTCCGTCCCCGCTACAGATACACCGAACTTGGCCCGTGGGAAAAACAGAGACTTGCGGTGACTCAGTACCTTCAACATATACACATATATGCCGCATGCACACATCCACGCATGCACATAGACAACACACACACACATGATGTGCAAAAATCATTGAATGTTCATTTCGTATATTCATATGATCATACCTTTCTGTCTTACAGATGCTCGCTCTTTGGGTTCTTATGACCAATAAATTGGTCCGAGTCTGAGTGTTTTAACACACCACACACACACACACACACACACACACACACACACACACACACACACACACACACACACACACACACACATACACACACACACACACACACACGCACGCACACACACACACACACACACACACACACACAAACAGACACAAACACACATACACATACAGATCATCAACTATTGATTGAAGAATTAACTGAAATAGACGTGGGCCGGGAAGTTGCAGTTTCATGGACATCATTGTGAACCTATTGTTGAAAAGAGAGAGGTTTCATGGGTATTGGCACAGAACGTGCTGGTTGGCAATTTTCGGAACTGTGAGGTTACTTAAGATCTATAGGCCATTTTATGAGGAAAGGGGAATTAGAGCACCTGGTCACAACAGGACAGCTGGAGGGAAAGAGAGCACCAGGTAGACCCAGGGAGAAAACATTGGACGGACTTGCAGGGTGGCTGAGGACAGAGAGGGCGGAAGATGTGCTCGCGGCAACTAGAGATACAAATGGAGGGCTATGATCGCCAACGCCATGCGGCAGGGTACATCATGATGATGATGATAATGAGGTCACTTAATTAGGAGGGGACAGGTGCTACAAGCTGTCACGAACTTGATATCATAACCTCAGGTATTTGATCATATTGTAAAAGTAATGACAGCACGCACTTTGTCCCTCATTTACGATAAGCTCGTGAAAATTCAAATCAAACTGCAACTTCTTAAGTCTAATCTAAAATTGTAGTGATCACTTAGTATGCAATACTTATAAGTCTGACTAACGTGTGTAGGTCTGGTTTGTCTTACATTTACTAAGACACATATTTTCTTTTCTAACCTGTGCACTCACTTTCCTGCTAGAAGGCTGTCCAAAAATTTAAGCCATTCTTATTGCAATGTAAATTGAAAAAAGAAAACAAATCGACCGACCGACCGATCTACTGACTGACTAACTCAACTGACTAACTTGTCCTCGTACACACGTTTATTCACTGAAAAAAATAAAACGACCAATGACCGTCATATTCTCGTTCTCAACGCTTGTTCCTGCACCAACGTGCATCGTGCAGCAGTTACACTCCTGGCCGTTACCGCCAGAATCCTGGGGTCTTTACCTGTCTTCAAGCGAACTGCCTTCCCAGGCAGGCAATGTGACTTGAACTTCGTGGTCACACACCACAACAATTCCTACTGTGGTCGGCAAGGAACAAGAACACCTTTAGAAGATCACCTTTCTTTCTTTTTCGAAACTAACACAAAACAGACAGCTCAATGCTCCTCCTTTATAAAAAAACAATAACTTATTTCATCATCAACGGCAGGCAGCATATCCATATCTCATCATCATCATGTGCCCTGCTCATGGTGTTGGCGATCATGGCCTTCCATATGAATCGGATCCTTTGTCGCTGCAAGTACTTCTCCCACTCTGTCTTCATCCACTGCGCAAGTCCGTCCAATACTTTCTACCTTGGTCTACCTGGCGCTCTTTTACCCCCCAGCTTTCCTGTTGTGACTAGGTGCTCAAATTTCTCTTGCCTCATAAATGTCCTATAAATGTTGCTTGTCTTTTCTTAATCTTCTTCCTTACTGTTCTTTTTGTGTCTGCCTCTTTCAAGACTGTCTCGTTTGTTTTCTTTGCTGTTCATGGAACATTCTTCTTAGAAACCACATTTCAGCTGCCTCAACCTTGTTCCGACTTTGCGTGCTTCACATTCGTACAACAACATCGGTTCTATATATCACTGAAGAACTCTCTTCCTGATATTTATTAATAGGCATTTGTTGGTAAGAACGCTTTGGATTTTCTTGAATTTCAGCCTGGCCGATTTTTTTTTTTTGCTGTTTCTAAAATACATCTGCCGTCTGGTGAGATGACTGTTCCCACATATTTAAATTTATCAACCTGTCTCAATGTGGTGCCATTTGCCGTTATTTTGCAAGAAGGGAATCCTTGTTTTTTTCCTTTTTTTCCCTGATTACCATGACTTCAGTCTCCTTGCTGTTTAGCTCCAGCTCTTTATTTCTGCTCGAGTGTTTTACCTATTGCTAGTCAGATTGAACGTTTCATGAAAATGTACCAGACAGACGTGGCAATGCTGTCCTTTGTGTCAGTTTACTCGGGGAGTCTCGTGAAAACATCATGTACATGTTTCAGTTAATAAAATTAGAACTGTAGGATAGTAAATTTGTGGTTACACTAGCCACCACTGACTTCACCCACAGAATACTCACATGGGTATTAGCAAAATTCGTGTTGGATTCTGAGTCAAAACTTCACCGACAAGTGTGTCTATCAAAGACAAAGAAAGATTCACATTTAAAACACAGAGCAAGGGTTTCCCTTTTGCTACACTGAACAAAACAGTATCAAAGGGGCTGACTCAAAACATGTCTGGAAGGACGCTTGACCCAGCTTGACCCTCGGCTGATGATAAAATCAACAATGAAAGACAAAACAGCACAACTAAATGAGAATGAGTTGACATTGCAGCACCATGCATATTACTGGCATGGTGAAACCATCAGACGGTGATGTCATCAGGGTACAGTACGGAATGTTCTATGATGAAATTGTAGCAGATGTCTGTGACCCACCCAGGAACTCTGATCCTGTTGCACAGACTGGACACCGTGTTCTTTCCTAAGCTGGGGAAGGTCAACAAATACGCTCTCATCTGGAGTGCAACTGAACAAATTTTGATTCTGTCTTATGGACAAGCCACCACAGAGAGAGGCTTCGGTGTAAAGACAAAAAGTCATTGGAAATTTTAAAGAGAAGCAGCTAAACAGCTAGAGAATGTGGATGGAGTAGACAAGTTTTGGATCACCAAGGACCTCCTCTGTTGAGCTTCTTCTACGAGATGCTAGATACCAGAATTTCCCGCTCAAGGAGAAAGAGAAACAAGAAACACTGAAAGCAGCCAATGAAGAATTTGAGAAAATGAAAACGAAACGACAAAAACTATAGGAAGACATTGACATTTTGAACAGGTACTTGAGGTAGAACACACACAGACCATAAGACTTCCGATGGAGTCAGCTGCATTGCGAAAGAGAGTAAAAGAAAACAGAACTCCAAACTCTTGAAAAACTGTCACAAGGCAAAACTGAATAATGGCTAATGTAGTCATTTGTTTAGTGTCCTGTGACTGATGGAAGACATGGCTGGACAATAATCAGAATATGTGTGTAAAATTTATGGCTTATAGCAATGAGGGAGATGGAAAATTAGAACTAAGTCTGTGAAATGTTTGCGAAGAGTTTGTGAAGAGTTTGTGAATTTCATGATGAACATCCTGTATGGACCCTGGCTTTCTGTTAACACCAATAAGCAGACATGCACTTGCCTTCATTATCTAAATTAATCTCCTACTTAATGGTTCATACATTTTGGTAAAGAAAGGGGCATTGTGTGTATAAAGCTGAAATGGAATAAATTGTTCTGAAATGGACAGAACGTGAAAAATTGATTACACATATATATTATTTGAATAAGGAAAGTACTGTAAGCCTTATTACACTTAATTATGAAACTGAAAACGGATCCTGTTATTTCAAACCTCTTGGTTGGCATGACAATTTTGCACAGAGCCATCCATAGGCAAATGAGAAATACTATTATCTGTTTACATTTCCGACATTGGTATTAAAATATTAGGCCATGTCTGTTCAGCACTGTAACATTATTCGACTTCCACTGTTCAGTCTGTGACAAAGAGGTCAACCAAATACATTTTTCTGGACAACATTTTGAACACACACACAAAAACCCGTCGCTAGGCTCTCTCTCTCTCTCTCTCTCTCTCTCTCTCTCTCTCTCACACACACACACACACACACCACACACACACACACACACACACACACACAATAATGTGTAGATTATATGACAAGACAAAAAAGCATCAGCTGATCAAGAATATTTTCATATTTTGGAGCGCATGAAAAAACAAAATGGAAGTACCCATGGAATCTGTGGCTTTCCGCTTCATGAGATATTCCAAATATAGACGAGACTCATCCACAAAGAGCAAAGAGAAATGTTTGCTGTCACACTATTTGTGCACAGACAGCTTCTATGCTGTCACACGTCATTCACGCGGACCCAGTTACACATGCATATTCCTAAAAGGGAGAACAGCGTTTGACGAGTGTTTCGCATGCAACATACCTCAAGAAAAACTGTTGCTCAGTCTTGTGTTGGGGCAAGCAACAAACCTCAGCAAACACTACACCCCGGGCAAAACTGTTATGTCTGCCTGTGATGTACGTGTCGTTATGTATGTGTATGCATGAGAGTATGTCTTTGTGTATACAATACTTGGAATAGAGACGGGTGCCTCCAAGTATTTTTAATCCCAAAAACAAAACTATGAAAATGCAACTAAATGGAAATACACTGGATCGGTCGCAGCCTGGTGACATAATGACCATGCAGGCTCCAGGGTGAGGGTGACAAATATACTACTGGAGCAACGCTTCTCACCGGCAGTCTCCAGTGTGGGAGTGACAAATACGCTACTGGAGCGAGGAGAAAGCGAGAAAAAAGAAGAAGGAAACATGCTAATGTGAATAGAAAGATGAGAGAATCTGAACAGCTCTTAAAGAAATACTTCAGGCTATGTACCCTGGAACTGTGCCAGGGCAATAAAAACGATGTCAACTATTGAGAAGTTAGTGTATGACTTTGATGTACTGTGTCAACAAGAAACCAGAACACATCAAGACAAGCGTGGACAATCAACACGCAAAGTCGGAACAAGACTGAGGCAGCTGAAATGTGGTTTCTAAGAAGAATGTTCGAGTTCTACGGACAGCAAAGAAAACAAACGAGACAGTCTTGAAGAAGGCAGACAGAAAAGGACATTAATGAAGAAGATCAAGAAAAGACAAGCAATATTTATAGGGCATTTTATGAGGCAAGAAAAATTAGAGCACCTGAAAGCTGGAGAGAAGAAGAGCACCATGTAGACCCAGGGAGAAAATTTTGGATGGACTGTGGATGAAGACAGACAGGGTGGGAGAAGTACTTGCAGTGAAAAAGGATAGGTTCAAATGGAGGGCCATGATCGCCAACGCCATACGGCAGGGCATATGATGGTGATGATGATGATATATAACTGTATATAACCGTATATATATATATATATATATATATATATATATATATATATATATTATAATATATATATATATATATATATATATATAACTACGCACAAAAAGTTAAGGATCACTATGAGAAAACAGGTGCGTAATAAACTCAGTTCGCTACTGTTATTTATTTCTCAGTCCAGCCAAATTGTTATGAATTCTTGTTCAGCTGTAAGTGGGCGATGTTGTGTTAGTGCGAAAATTGCACGGGATTCTCTACTACTGAGCTTGGCCGCAAACGGAAAAGCGGAAACTTGCGAAAAAGGACCTTGTTTTGACCGTTCTGCCTGAACACATTGCACAAGCCAGATGGAAAAACCATTATGCACGTGCAAGCACTGCTGTTTATGTGTGAGATGCTGTCTCTTGCTTGGCTTTATAAGAAGACATTCCACCAGTAGTAGGCCTGATCTGACAATGCCTCCACGACGAAAAGTGAGCGAGTTTGAGAGGGGACGAGCTGTTGCATGGTTCCAAGATGGTGTTCCCAAGCGAGAAGTGGCCAGTCGACTTCAGGTGTCCATCTCGGTCATTGTCAGACTGATTCAACGCTTCACAGCCACTGGGAGGGTTCATGAAAGACGCAGATCTGGTCGACCGAAGAAGACAAACCCACGTGAAGATCGTCTCATTGAACGACAAACCCTGCAGACAAGAACAGCCTCTTCCAGCATCATTCGAAGGCAGCTGAGGGTGGCTACTAACATCAACATCAGCCAGCAGACCATACGGACCTGCCTTCATGGGTTTAACCTCCGTTCTCGTCGCCCAGCTGTACGGCCACGCTTAACTCCAGCCCATAGGGCAGCACGCCGCGCCTTCTGCAGACGTCACGTGAGGTGGACACGTCAGCAATGGTCCCAGGTCCTGTTCAGTGATGAATCACGCTTCACCATGAACCACAACGACGGCCGACTGAGGGTCTGGAGGCGCCCAGGGCAACGCTTTATTGACACCACTGTCCAAGAAAAGGTGGCCTTTGGTGGAGGTTCTGTAATGGTCTGGGGGGCCTTCAGCCTTCACCACAGAACACCCTTGTATCATGTACAGGGTAACCTGACTGGCCTCCGATACCGGGATGAGATCCTTCGACCGCTGGCTGTGCCTACACTGCAGCAGATGGGACCGACGGCTGTCTACCAGGATGACAACGCTCGCCCCCACAGGGCAAGGGTGGTCAACGACTTCCTGCAGCAGTCTGGAGTCAACAGAATGGAGTGGCCAGCATGCAGTCCCGATCTCAACCCGATTGAGAACCTCTGGGATGTGCTGGATCGCAAAGTGAGGAGCAACCACCCCCCTCCCAGGGATGCCCAACACCTCTACCAGATGCTGCAGGCTGAGTGGCAGGCGCTTCCACAGAGGATCTTCACCAACCTGGTCAACTCGATGAGGACTCGCTGCGTCGAGTGCCAGAACAGCCATGGCGGTTACACGCATTACTGAACTTTTGGGAGCATCAGAATACCCTGTCTTGTGATTTCAATGACTTTGGGAAATCAAATTTCGATACGTACCCACTTTGATCAAATGTACACACCAAACGATTGCTCGAAATTGAAGGCAATTGTGTATCGTTATCACTAAAGCATGGAATTAAATGTTTGCCAAACTTCAACGCATTGGCTTTCTTATTTTGAAAGTTATGAATTTTTGTGCAAGTGATCCTTAACTTTTTGTGCGTAGCTTATATATATATAAAATACATTCGCTCTTTAATCAAAACATGGATACATACACACATGCACTGCATGCATATTCACATGATGAAGAAGATGATGATGATAATGATGATGATATGACATTTTAGGCGCCAAATCGTGATATACAAATCCAATCAAAACAACTATACTAAAGCAGTTCAGTCAAAATGCAGACCTCAAGGGCACAAAGCACGCTCACACAGGGAAGGGGAAGACAGGAGAATCCATGCAAACAGCCACACGTCCCAAAGTCTTCTGGAGCACATAGTTACACATACTTACACACGCTGTAATGATAGCATTCTTTTGAAAGACCCACCTTATCAAGAACTAAGCCCCTGTTGTCTGGTGTGAAGGGAAAGTAACCGTACAGCATACAGTAGATAGCCACCCCCAGTGACCAGTAATCACACAGATAGGAATAGCCCACTTTTCTCTTTATCAACTGGAAATACGGCTTTGGCATCACAAGGCGAAGCACCTGATACAACCAGAGAAAATAGGATTTTTTCACTAGTGACAGTATGTTTGCTATCGCCACACCTGTGTATCAATATACATGGAAATCACCTGAATAGACTATAAATCCCCAACCGGGAAAGCACGGAACCCCACCACAGAGACACGCACACTGTTATACACACACTTAAACATACATACGCACACGCACAAACACATTCTTAATCAAAGCATAGAAATACAAGTTCAAGTATGGTATCTTGTTTGTTGGATTATATCAACATCATTATTGTCATCGTCATCATCGTCAAGACATGTCTTTTCGTGGGCATTGGGGTGTCACGATCGATTTATCTGTTAAATCGTCAAGCACTTTCCTATTTCGAGAGTAGAAATATGAATGAAAGGAAAGTGAAACGTTTTTAACCATTTGAAAATATTATTATTTTATTTTTACTTTTGTTGGGAGATGCAGCTTTCCGACGTGGGCCAGATGGGTAGCGTCTGTCATAGTTAGGATGTTAGGATGGTTCTTTCAGTTGTTTCTTTCACACCTTCTATCACCATCTGTTCCTAGGGCGGCCCCTTCCTTTGGATCCAGGCCTTTTCATGCCTTGCATGCTGACTGTTCGCTTGGAAGCCTCATGAGGCGACCGAACCATTTCACCTCTGTTTTTCTGTATATTCTATACTTGTCAGTCCCCACAGTGTCTCTAATGGCTTCATTTCTGATCTTGTCTCAACGTGTGACATTCATTGTCTTTCTAAGACACCTCATCTCGCAAGCTGATATTTTGCTTTCTTGTCTTTGTTACGTGTCCATGTCTGGCACCGATAACAAAGCGTTGTTATGAAAATAGAGCTTATTAGCTGACGTTTGTATCCATAGGTATGTGTGGATGTGATAGCGATGTGTAACGATGCTCTATAAATGTTTGAATTCTTCAACTTATTTCAGTTCCATGTTGTTGACCTGTACTTCCAGCTTGTTTGAGCATCTGCTCACCTTCATAACCTCCGTTTTGGACACGGTGATTTTCATGTTATGATCTTCACAGCTTACATTCAAGTTTCTGAAGTGTTCCTGCAACTCTTGTGCATCTTCATTACTCAGATCTTGGTCATCAGTAAATTGTAATTCATTCAGGTCTTCAAGATTTGGATTTGCATCCTATGTGATATTGTCCATGTTAATATTGAACAATAGAGTGGACAAAACACAAACTTCCTGAATTCCTGTTTTTCTATCCAACCAGTCACTGAGGCCGTCTATATCTATATTATTATCCTTTCTTTCTGACTGGATTAATAATCAGAGCAGTTCCATTGAAAACTTTGTCTCAAAGATTTGAACTGTCTCCCTCAGTCAGCAAGTAAAAGCATGAGGAAGCTGCTTCATATATTTTATTTCGAACATAAAAACCATTAGGTATGTACAGAGCAAGATCAACACCCTAATGGGCCCACAAGAACTACAACTGGCAACAGCTGAGACAAGCAATCTTGCTTGGTTTAGTTACGTCACTGTCACGTCACATTTTGCAAGACCATTCTACAAAATACCCCGGAAAAAGATCATCGCCCAGGTCGACAGAAGAAGAGTCGTGTAGCAACCTTCAAAGACTGGACTGATCTCCGTATGTCTGAACTGCCTCCGTATGTCTGAACTGCTTCTTGCTTAATTCCACATAGACAGATAGAAGAGCTTGTCTGCTCCCGCGTCTCATCAGTCTCCCCATCGACCATCGCCATTTACGGGCTTAGAAGAAGAAGAACGGTTAGAGTGCCTGCCCAAAACACGAGATTTTAGAATCACACAGAGGTATGTCTCAGCTGTCCATTTTGAGTTATGGTCTATATGCTAGACTTTCAGGTGGGGCGATAAACTGAGGCAACTGAGGCAGCTTACATATGAACCCCCGGTAACAAAGAAGCTGTCCCTTGTTAAATTATACACAAAAAGCAACTCAAATGAATAACATGCCTACAAACAGGAAAAGAAACAGGTGTGGTACTGCGCTGTGGCAACATTTTGCCCCAGCACACAAAAAACCGTTGTGTCAAGATACACAACGCAAACACACAACACAACGCAACGCAACGCAACGCAACACAACACAACACAACACAACACACACAACACAACACAACACAACACAACACAACACAACACAACACAACAATTATCAAGATTCATAGTTATTATTCTTAGCATTACAAGTCGGAAAAACCGCCACTCTTGCTCACCGGGCGGAGGTGTCTATGCAGATTGGAAGTCCAAATTCAGTGTAACACAGTAAACACACAATACAATACAATAAAACCCAGTACAACAGATCACAACAAACGTAACATAACACATCACAATTGACCTCAGGTGCCATATAGCTGGTTCCAGACTCTGTGATATGGTTGTCAATGTCACGATCGGCCTTTTCCCCAGTGACGGGAATGGCTTTATCAGCCGAGGCAAAGACAGGGTTGGTGATACGGCGCAGTTTGTGCTTGGATTTCCTCCATGGTTTTTTCTTCTTGACCTCTGCATTCCCTTTGTCGTCTTTGGTGGTTCGGTTGACCTCTCCGAATTGATATGACAGCCCAAAGCCACCTATCCTGTGTTTGGAGGACATAAAATTGAAATGCAGCTTGTCTTCTTTAAATTGGTAGTGCGGTCTATAGTTATGTACTATTTGTTTGGGAGACATGATATTGAAATGCAGCTTGTCCTCTTTAAATTGGTAGCCTAGTATCGTCTATAACTACGTATTATTTGTTTGTAGGACATAAAATTGAAATGCAACTTGCCCTATTTAAATTGGTAGTATCGTCCATAGCTACGTATTATGTGTTTGTACGACATAATATTGAAATACAGCTTGTCCTCTTTAAATGGTTCATCATCATCATCAGTCCCGTAGTCTGGTTGACCGTTGGGGCACCACTGAAGATTTTGCAACCAACTTCCTCCACTCCTCACGGTCCTCAGCTTTCCGCAGAATGATATTCCATTCAAGGCCAGTCCACTCTCTGATATTGTCTTCCCATCTTTTTCTCTGTCTGCCTCTTCGTCTCCCTCCCTGAACTGTTCCCTGCAAGACGGTCTTGGCCAGTCCAGATGATCGTGTGACGTGCCCGTACCACCTCAGTTTGCGTCTTTTCACTAAGGTCAGGAGGTCTTCATACGGCCTGATGGCGTTTTCGATTCGGGTTTTCACTTCCTTATTGGTTATATGATCTTTGTACGAGATACCAAGGAGTTTGCGGAAGCATGTCATCTCCATTGCCTGTATCCTTCTTTCAATGTCTGCTGTTATGGTCCATGTTTCGCATGCATACAAAAATATTGACATGACCAGGGAACGCATCAGTCTGATCTTGGAGCCGATTGCGATATTCTTGTCGTTCCAGATGACTTTTAGCTTGGTCATTGCAGCTGTGGTCTGGGCAATCCTGGAAAGTACCTCGGGCTTTGATCCTTCATCTGATACTATAGCTCCCAGATATTTAAATCTATGGACAGTCTCAAGTTTCTTGTTATCTATGGTAATGTCAGTGCTGATGCCATTGGTATTATTTGTCATCAACTGGGTTTTCTCTGCACTGATCTGCATGCCAAATGCTGTGGAGATGTTTTATCAAGCTGACTAGCTCTTGCTCTTGCCCAGCTAGTCCGTTAATGTCGTCGGCAAAACGCAAGTTTGTGATTGTTCTACCTCCGATGTTGACTGTTCCCTCGTGGTCTTCAAGTGCGTCAGCCATTATTCTCTCTAAGAAGATGTTGAAGAGAGTGGGGGAGAGCAGGCATCCTTGGCGTACTCCAACTGTGGTTCGGAACCATTCGCCTATGTTGTTGTCATGGTAGACTGCACTGGTCGCCTTTTCGTAGAGGCATTCTATGGTTCTGATCAGGTTGGCATTGATGTTGTACAGCCTCATGGTTGCCCACAAGGCTGCGTGCCAAACTCTGTCGAATGCCTTCTTGAAGTCCACGAAGACGTGGTAAAGGCCTTGCTGGTGTTGCAGGTATTTCTCACAGAGCAATCTGAGGTTGAAAATTTGCTCTGTGGTACTTCTTCCTGGTCTGAAACCTGCCTGCTCTTCTTTTATTATCTCCTCAGCTTGTGGCTTCAGTCTACTCAGAAGGATTTTTAGCATGACCTTACTTGGATGGCTGATCAGGCTGATGGTACGGTAGTTTTGGCATAGTTGTAGGTTGCCTTTCTTCGGGAGAGTGATGATCAGGGACTGGGTCCAAGGTGTTGGCCACTCACCTGTCCGCCAGATCTTATTGCAGATGATGAGTAACATATCTATCATGACCTCTCCTCCTGCCTGGACCAGTTCTGAGGGAATGTTGTCCATTCCTGCCGACTTGCCTTTCTTCAATGATTTTACTGCAGCTTCAACTTCTTCTCGCACGATGGGGTAGCTGTCGTTGTTGGTTGGTGGAGGAACGTCTAGCACCTTGGGATCTCCTGTTGTTGTGTGTGTGTATAATTCGGAGCAGTCCAAAGCTACGTATTGTTGTTTGTGGGACATAACATTGAAATACAGCTTGTCCTCTTTAAATGGTTAGTACAGTCCAAAGCAACGTATTGTTGTTTATGGGACATAACATTGAAATACAGCTTGTCCTCTTTAAATGGTTAGTACAGTCTAAAGCTACGTATTGTTGTTTGTGGGACATAACATTGAAATACAGCTTGTCCTCTTTAAATGGTTAGTACAGTCCAAAGCTACGTATTGTTGTTTGTGGGACATAACATTGAAATACAGATTGTCCTCTTTAAATGGTTAGTACAGTCTAAAGCTACGTATTGTGTGTTTGTGGGACATAACATTGAAATACAGCTTGTCCTCTTTAAATGGTTAGTACAGTCTAAAGCTACGTATTGTTGTTTGTGGGACATAACATTGAAATACAGCTTGTCCTCTTTAAATGGTTAGTACAGTCTAAAGCAACGTATTGTTGTTTGTGGGACATAACATTGAAATACAGCTTGTCCTCTTTAAATGGTTAGTACAGTCTAAAGCTACGTATTATGTGTTTGTACGACATAACATTGAAATACAGCTTGTCCTCTTTAAATGGTTAGTACAGTCTAAAGCTACGTATTGTGTGTTTGTGGGACATAACATTGAAATACAGCTTGTCCTCTTTAAATTGGTAGTACAGTCCAAAGCTACGTATTGTGTGTTTGTGGGACATAAAATTGAAATACAGCTTGTCCTCTTTAAATTGGTAGTACAGTCCAAAGCTACGTATTGTGTGTTTGTGGGACATAACATTGAAATACAGCTTGTCCTCTTTAAATTGGTAGTACAGTCCAAAGCTACGTATTGTGTGTTTGTGGGACATAACATTGAAATACAGCTTGTCCTCTTTAAATGGTTAGTACAGTCTAAAGCTACGTATTGTGTGTTTGTGGGACATAACATTGAAATACAGCTTGTCCTCTTTAAATTGGTAGTACAGTCCAAAGCTACGTATTGTGTGTTTGTGGGACATAACATTGAAATACAGCTTGTCCTCTTTAAATGGTTAGTACAGTCCAAAGCTACGTATTGTGTGTTTGTGGGACATAACATTGAAATACAGCTTGTCCTCTTTAAATTGGTAGTACAGTCCAAAGCTACGTATTGTGTGTTTGTGGGACATAAAATTGAAATACAGCTTGTCCTCTTTAAATTGGTAGTACAGTCTAAAGCTACGTATTATGCGTTTGGGAGACATGAAATTGAAATGCAGCAAATTACCGCCTGCACAGTGTGAGCCAAACAGTTTGAACTATGTGGATACACTCACCAAAACCAACACTGTTTAAATGTGTAAAAGGAGAAGAGACAGAATGACATGCATACATTCATTGAAGGAGCTGTTTATACAGTATTTTTCCAGGTGTTATAGAGTTCACATGACTGTAGATGAACAATCAACACAGATGTTATGTAACCATCGTAAAATAGTACAGCTAATGCCATTTTCCTGTACATAAATCCCTTTGATGCATACTACGTAGCTATTTAATACGTATGTACTACCAATTTAATACGTAGCTATGGACGATACTACCAATTTAAATAGGGCAATAGTACCTATGTTATTGTTTTTGTTGCTCAAAGCCCAGCCGACTGTGCGGAGACATGTCTAAAAAATTGTCCATACCTCACTGGAAGAAAAAAAATTGAAAAGAAAATTAAGTACATTATCAATGCATTCGCACGCATAATCAAAGGATATGCCCCTGGCCATTCAGTCCAATTTATCACCGGCGGATCTGAAGAAAAAAAACATACCTGACTATAAATGTTAACATAAATAGGGGCACTGAAACATACGTAATAAAAACGGACCTAAATTACGTGAAATGGATTCTGTGCATGACGTGAAACTGCTTCTACACATCACATTTCCTCACAGCCAAAACTCACTTAATACATGTGCCTAATTATCAATCTTAAGAAAAAAATTAAGACAATTGCAGCACATGTTTTTTACTGGGTCAACACATCACTTAACTGGACATTTGTCCCGGCATTTTGAACAGGACTATGTCCTGAGCCTATGCCTGGATGCATCAGTGCTGTTGTACACTCTTTCCTCCACCTGTTAATGAAACAGTCTGCATTGTATTGATATACACCTCCTCCTTAGTAGGACTGCCCAATGTAAGCCCCCAGCCACACCCATGGAAACTTCCACCATTGCTACCATATCACACGTTTTCCACCTAAAGCATGTAGTTAGACCTGATAAATAAGTTCTTTTGAACCTCTTCCTTCGTTGTGTTCTGTCCATCACTTGAGGGGGTCCTGTTCTGTAAGACATGTTCATGACTTGTCTTGAATGATAAAGCAACATTTCCTTTTTTGTCCACTTTCATCGTCTGGTGTGCCTTCCTGCTGTTGATTCTGCTGATTCTTTCCGATTTCACAGTGCTGTTCAGCAGTACAATATTTGTTGCATTTTTCATGCATCGTTTTATTTATCTTGTTAACATTTTGTATCGTTTGCTTTCTTCAGCCTGGCTTCCTCAGTATCCTCTTCCTGTCACACACATCGAGAATGTCAGCAGTGATCCAGCGCTTTCTTCCCTCTTCTATCAGCACATATCTAAACAGGAGAACATGATGATACTGAAGACCAAATTTATTTGCAAACAAACCAGAAATAAATTCATTCATACAAGTTTCCAAATGATCTTAAACATATATGCACAGCCTTGGCAACGTACATTGGCAAGCTAGGATCAGCGCACTAACTCTTTGTCCAATGCTGTCCTTGTCTCTCTCTTCTTGGGCTCCGAGCTGCCCACTACACACGAATAAGGCTGTTATAACAGCACTTTCTAGAATCTCACAGAATCCACTCCAAGACAAAAATAGTGGGCTAACATTAACACGTAAGCAGCGTGTATCATTTCACCCAAGAACTAGAAAATCTGAGAACATTCTGAGCTAACATATAATACGTGAACAGCGTGAATTTTCAACATCGTGTAATGGAATCTGACAGAAGAGTACAGCGCTTAGAAAACTGTACTGAACCAATGTTAACACGTAAAACATTTCATTCTTCAGTTTTACTGAAGAACACTGCTAATACTGAGCGAAGTATAACGCGTGAACAGCGAGAATCATTCACGCGAATCACTTATTTCTACTATTTGAACAGAACGCACGGGATCATATCCAACACGTGGAAAATGAGCATTTACAGCATTTCAAATCATGGAGGTACCTAGGCTCTCTGTAAATTTACACAACCCTCTTTCATTTTGAGACTATCAACTTAAGAATACAGTTTGTGATTTATTTTGTAACATACCAATTTGACTAATAATCTTTCCGCCAGCTTCAGTTCACTGGAACACGTTGCCTGTATCATATTGAAGCTCACGACCATTCCACAACTGGATTCCCCCCAAGCCACACCAAACAGGGCAAAGCATTTGCCCATGCAGCGTCACATGAATAAAAAACAAAAAAGACCGTCTCTCAAAAAGAGTACGGACATACATAACCCACCAGTATACCACATCTTTCAGAACCAGTGCGAAGAAGAAAACACACACACACACACACACACACACACACACACACACACACACACACACACACACACACACACACACACACACACACACACACACACACGCACACACACACACACACACACACTGAGGCACCTGATGTGTCCAGATGAATGAATCAGAAAATTGGAGAGTTGAATGTTGCGGTGCATTATGCCGGCTTTGTGAAGGGAATCCACCGCCAGGAACATCTCGGCAGCATAGAACTTGACCTGGTTTTCCGACAGACTGTTCTTGTTCACCAACTGTAGCAGGTTGCCATGTTGAAGATATTCCATTAGTAGGAAATCCTCTTCCAGATCCTAAGAAATCATCACCATCACATCATCATCATCACCAACAGCAGCACCACAATTGTCGTGTTATCGTTATCATCATCATTTTTTTTATCTCAACAGCCACTCCAAATGCTCAATACGCTTACTGTTTATGTTATAACCATCTTTAGAGTTCACAACGCAGGACCAACATCAGCAGCAGCAGCAACCTGAGTTTACACTCAGCCTGTCATCGTCCATCATCCTCATCATTATTACTGTCATCATAATCACAATCAATATCATCAATATCATCATCACTATCAGCAGCAGCGGCATCACCAACACCACCGTTATCATCACCAACGCTAAGACCAGCATCACCAGCATCACCACCACCACCACCACCACCATCATCATCAACAACAACCATTTCAAGGTAGATCAGATAACACGCTCATGCAAAATTTTATGTTTACAAATGAAAATATAAAGGTCACCACTATGCGTACACAAAAAGATCACGAATATGCGTACATAGATGAATATATTCAGAATATATTTGAAAATACTGAGAAACATATAGCATTAATGAACGCGTCACGCTCGTACAATAAGTTTATAAATGAGTAGTTGTTATACAAAGCATCATTCAACATGCAGGGTTTGGGTGTCGTATCACCAAAATTTTATGATCATACATGTATGCTTGGGTTTGCCATTTGTTACTGACTGTGATATCTTATAGAACACGCATGCTATTCAAGCGTATCAAGCATGTAACTTGTAAATTGCCGTGTAATCATTTCATCTGTGTGTTTTGTTGTTTAGTGAATTTATTCGCTCTGCTTTGATTTTTGTTGGTTTACTACTTTTGTTTCATAAAATGCAAATGACGAAATATATTACAAAAAAAAAAAAAAAGAGAGAGAGAGAGAGAGAGAGAGAGAGAGAGAGAGAGAGAGAGAGAGAGAGAGAGAGAGAGAGAACTTATCCATATGTAGCCAAAAACATGCTCAAAATCAGTGTTAGAATTGGGGAAACCTAACTCATGTTTTAATCCAACAAACTCTGCTGGTAAATTAACAGACACCTTCATGTTTACAAACACATATACCTGCATACCTGAATGTATCCGTACAAGTTGACAAACCATGGGCTGTCTACATACTGCAGTACCCGCAATTCAGCACTAAACAGGTACTCGGAGCGCCAGGAATCGCGACTAAACGCTTTTACCACGATTATCTCCTTTGTATCTGGTCGTTGCACTCGCACGACATCGGCGAAAGTGCTGGCAGATAATGTGTCGATGAACTTGAGATCTTGCGCGTTGGTGTCGGGTGGGATAGGAACTAGTACCTTTTCGCTGGAAAACTTCCTCCTGAGTACGGGAACATCCTGCTCGACAGAGACCGCGGGATTGAAAGCCCTCAGTTCTGGGTTTTTGTTTCCGTTTGGCAATGTGACGGGTAGGGTGAAATGGGCGCTAAGTTTCCTGCCTTCTGACATGGCATTGTGCCCAACATACTTTCGACATCAGCAGGGGATCAGGCAGCTTTGGAGAACCCAAAGCGCAGCTCTGGTATCTGAGACGTTCTTAGATCAAGTTTCCTGTAGATTTGAAGGAATCGCCATGATGGTACGAGCGAATGCTGCCTGAATGAGCGTGCTACTTGACTCATTCTTTGCAGTAAAATTACGTCATTTACAAACTTACGTCCCTTCAATTGTAGAACGCGCGCAATAGGCCATATCGCGTCATATGGTAAAAACTAAACTTGTGTAACCCCCCTCAAAAGTATCTTACCGAACACCTTCGGGATGTTATATAATAATTATGTTTATTGTAGTTTTGGACTGAGACTTATCTCCCTTCCATGAATATTATAGTAAAAATTAGTATAAATAAAAATTGTATTGTATAGATAAAGTAAATTTTAGATTCAGTAAATTCTGGTAAGTTGAAATAACATTTAGGTTTGATCTTTTTATAATTTCGAGTGAACTTGATAGATTTAAATAATAGTGAACTGTTAATGTTTAATTTCCGGGTCACATGATCGATTTGAAAAATGGTCAGTTGAACGGGACGCCAGTTTACTGTTTCGGTTTCTAAATCGGGTTAGCGTTTATGGATTATTATAGTTTTGTTATCACATGATTGTTTATGTGTTTTTAAGTACTACTTAATTCTATTATATAAAATAATTGATTGAAACGGTGTTTTTGATGCTTAGTTAATGGATGGTAAGATGATGTATGGAGATTGTTATAAAAACAACAACAACAATGATGATCGTTGTCATCATTAGGCATTAGAGATGTTTTAAATTGTTATTCAACACTGTAGTATGGATTGGGAAAAAACGTGATTGTTATCATCATTAGACATTTGAAATGTCTAATTTTGTTGAAATTCAACACTACTTCACTAGTAAATGGATAGTGGTGAGTGTTGTCAAATACCACTCTGATCAAACCATTTTCTATTTAAATTTTAATAAAATATAATTTATGGAATAATGTCTGTTTAGATATGGAAGTCTATGATGATAGTTTCCAGAAAAGCATAATGTGAGTAAATAATGCATAAAACGGTCGATGAGTAAGAATAAACAGAGTCAATCTGTTTAGTATGTTTTTTTTTTTGTGTGTTTTTTTGATGATTGAATATATTTTTTCCCTTTCAGTTGGTGCATTTCATGAGTGGATAATTAGTACAAAACATTTAAATACTCGGTGCTATTTATGTTTCAGAGGCCTCTTAAGTTGTATGTTCGCCATCATTGTTACATCAGATAATTTCAAAATCATTTTGTGATTTTTGATAACGATAGACGGTATCGGAACAGTGCATGCTTATAAAACATTGTTATCGAATTTACCGGAAGTGATGAAACGAGTAATTAAGAAAATAACTTAGCAACGGGAGAAGCGGAAGTGAGAAGAATATCAACGAATCTGTGTACGAGCCTAGGAGGCAATGTTCTAGGGACGTTTATAGATTAACTTTTCATGGTAGCAGAGCGTAAGTATGGCGAAAAACTTTAAAATACCGCCGAGTCTAGGACCGGACCTGTATATGAAACATGGAAAAATGAACTTGAAGTCTGGAAGCTAGTGACAGACATGAATCCTGAAAAACAAGCTTTAGCGGTTACGTTATCGCTAACGGGACAAGCTAGAGCGAGAGCTTTAGAGATCAAAGCTGCAGAACTGAACACCAGAGATGGCATGAATGTTTCAATTACTGCTCTTGATGCTCTCTTTCTTCAAGATGAAGTTGATCTGGCCTATTCTTCATACCCGGATTTTGAGTTATTTAAGAAAGGGCAAAGCATGTCAATGGCTGATTACATTGTAGAGTATGAAAGAAGACATACGATCTGCAAGAAATACAAGATGGAGTATCCAGATGCCGTATTGGCGTTCAAACTACTGGACGATGCAGGTTTGACAGAAAAAGAAAAACAGTTAGTGTTGACTGCAGCATCTGATAGAAAATTTTCTTCTATGAAGTCAGCGTTGAAAAGAATCTTTGGAGGTCATTCAGTAGCCAAAGTTGAGAGTGAAATCATAGTAAAACAAGAAGAAGCGTTTGTGACAAAGAACAGTACAAGATACAGAGGAAGTAGAATTCCTGATCCACCTAGTTCGAGTGATCAAAGAACATGGCCAAAGAATAAAGTTCCAAGAGGCTCTAACCCACTGGACAGAAATGAAAGGAGAACAAAGTATGCTGTTTGCCAGTCAGTGTTTCACTGGGCCAAACACAGCCCACACAAAGAAGAAGTGAGAATGACAGACAATGACATTGAACATTATGAAGAATGTGAAGAACAGTGCAACTTGACATTGTTCACTAAAGAACACAGAAAAGAGAATAAGATACTGATGACAAATCGTATGGCTGTGCAGTTATTGATACAGCATGTACTAAAACTGTCTGTGGCAAGAAATGGTTTGATCAATATGTGAACAGACTACAAGAAGATCAAAAGAAAGTCATCAAGAAAAAGGCAAGTACAAAGATTTTCAGGTTTGGAGATGTTGCTCAAGTGCGCTTATACATGAATGCGACAATCCCAGCTCAGATTGGCAAGACAAAGTGTACTATTGAAACAGAAGTTGTGGATATAGAACTTCCACTCTTGCTGAGCAAGGATTCTTTGAAGAAAGCAGGAACTGTTCTGAATATGTCCAATGACAGAGCCACGATGTTTCAACAACCTATGGAGCTAAACTACATTGTAACCTTCATCCAGCACGACCCATTTCTATGACACCCGAATTATCAGTAGGCTTCTGTTGCCGGTATGTTCGTAGACATCAGTTGCACTTCTGACTCTGTCGTCACTCTGTCAGTCTGATCATCTGATAGACGCCTCCACGCTGTTGTCCTCCGTCACCGACTGTGCACATGTGTCACATCATCACACACATTGTAACCAGGCTTTTTTTTTTCTTTGTGCTTTGTGACCAACAACATCAACAGTCTTTTCATTGTCTGTTCAGCTGGCTGGTCGTGGTGTTCTTAAAGAATAAACTATTCTCTCTCTCTCTGTCTCTCTCTGTCTCTCTGTGTGTCTCTGTCTGTCTCTGTGTGTGTCTGTTTTGTAAGTTTGGTCGTGGTGTTCTATTACTAGCTGTGTAGTCATGTCACTCCTGTATGGATGCAGACCATCCTGTTCGACAGGCTGTGTTTCAGCTCTGAATTGGGAACACTGTATGGTGTGGGACTGTCGTATTAGAACGTGTCACACATTCGAATGTTGTCAGTATACCTTGAATGAAATAAACTTGGTAGGGTGGGGAGAAACAAGCCAGAGAGGACGTAACAGTTATGATTTGCTTTGTCTTTCCGAAGACTTTTTTCTCTCTCCTTGGATACCCGAAGATGGACATTTTCTTCAATACACAGCAGCATTGGTGCCCTCTTGTGACGTAGTGGTAATACAACCACTGCTCTCAGTTTTGAAGAATGAGATAGACTGTTCTTGCTGCACTGCGTTAGGACATCTTTTGAACAGTGCTGGAAGTCTTCAAAAGGCAAGCTGGATGACTTTTATAGACAAAACAACGTTTTCTAGCCACTGTTTCCGAAAATCGAACAAAAAGGCAACCCAACACACACACACACACACACACACACACAACACACACACACACACACAGAGGGACAGAGAGAGAAAGAGAGAGGGGAAGAGAGAGAGGGAGAGAGAGAGAGAAACAGAGAGAAAGAAAGAGGGGAAAGAGAGAGAGAGAGACAGAGAGAGAGAGAGAAGGAGAGGGACAGAGACAGAGAGAGAGAGAGACAGACACATAGAGACAGAGAGAGACAGCCACAGAGAGAGAGAGAGAGACAGAGAAAGAGAGACAGAAACAGAGAGAAAAAGAGAGAGGGGAAAGAGAGAGACAGAGAGAAGGAGAGGGAGAAAGACAGAGACAGAGCGAGAGACAGAGACAGAGAGAGACACACACACACACTGAGCCACACACACACACACACACAGAGAGAGAGAGAGAGAGAGAGAGAGAGAGAGGGGAGAGAGAGAGAAGAGAGAGAGAGAGAGAGAGAAATCCTATTGAACTGATCCCAATTTTGTTGTCATTTCTATGGTGTGATCATGCCCACTAATCTCTGTTTCATGTCTTGTAGTTGTTTTTTGTTTGTTTTTGTTTTCTTTTTTTGTTGTTGTTTCGTTTTGTGTACCAGACACTGTTAATAAGCGTCAACTGGAGCAAATGAACACTTATCGCTCCCCTCATATAGGCATACCATGCGATCGTCACATTGCATGTACTTTGCGAGTTCTTCATCCCTCTCTTCCCATATGTCAGGGGTCAATGACCCAACTCATCCATCTCCCTCTCTTTTTTCCTCCTTAAAAATCACCTTCTCACGTTTATCCAAACTAAGTACTACAATCAACGATTGTACACTACTACTCTCCAAAAAATGAAAAGAAATTTTGCTGTATATATTCATAATGTATTATACGGAAGATAAATCGCTTTGTATGAAAAGCTACGTAAATGCATATAGTAGTCCAAACATATTTTGCTTCTATTTTTTTATGAATGATAATGTTGTTCGCATTGTATTTTTCGAAATACTGTAATGTTCACATCCCTTAAAATGGGGCTTAGTCCTGTTGAATACACGTCTCTCTGTCGCCCCAATCCCTCCTGTCTCTCACCCAGACATGCCAGCTAAGAGCTTTAGGCTGCCTGTGAACAATGCATAGTTCTGACAGGGCATTTTCCTGGCAACAACTATACTGTGTGAGTGTGCGTGCGTGCGTTCACGCCCGTGTTTGTATGTGTGTGTGCGTGTGTGTATGTACGAGTGCGTGTGCGGGCGCACACACGTACGTTTAAAGTAAGAAATTATGCGTAAAAAGAAATTTATCATGTCAGTCTATTTTGCAGGAACTTTCGCAACAAAGAAAAACACAATACACTCATGAAAAACATATTAACAGTTCTGTTCTATTGTACTGTGGTTTGTTTTATAAAAACAAAACAAAAGAAAAACAAGTGTGTCATTTTCGCTCGATCAACATGAAATCACCTTTTACAGACAAGTCTTACATGCGTGATAATCAAAAGGTAAGATAGTTTGACTTCCATCTTGCTTCTCACCTGGCAGATAGACAAAGGGTACAGATTTGACTGATGTCCCAGGTCAACATATGTAGGCCTACATGTACAGACCTGTTAGTGCCCTACACACTTTAAAAGAGCCTGAAAGTCACGTCAGTGTTGGGTGGCTTGTGAAAACATGAAAATATCGAGCATGCACGCCAATGGAAGATGGGTACGCAGACTGTTCAACGACATTCCACAATGTGGGCAAAACACCGCATGCATGCTTCCAAAAACATCAACAACAACAAAAACAAGGACAACAACAGCAACAACATCAACAAAACAACAACAACAACAACAACTATCATCGAAACACTTGAAAAATTGCTTCTGAGCAAGTATTATGATACGACAGGTATCATAATCACAAATTTCACCTCTTTCTCTCTCTCACTCACATTCACAAATGCACACTCGCATGCGTGCGCGCACGTACACAGAGACGTGAAAGAACACAATCACAAAGGAGTTACCTCTGGCAAGAATGAAACAGAAAAAGATCTATCTGAGTATGCCAGAAAAATACAGATGTACAAAACAAGAAGGGGAGAAACAGAAAAAAATGGGAATGGGGGTGGGAAACAAAATGTGGCGAAGCCCATTTGGCGACACACCCTTGGAAGGGAGAATAGCTTTCATCGCACACAGAACAATCAGTTACGACAAGGGTATCAACACAAATACACTGCGTTAGAACACAATGCAATGCAATTCAATGATAATACAACTGCAACACTATGCAATATAACTCAATCATAGAACATAATACAAACAGAACACGGTGCAATACAATAAAGTACAATAATGCAACAGACTTAATATAATGCAATGTAACGTAAAGCAATATAATACAAGCAAGGCAACACACTCAACACAGTGCACTTTAATCAGTACAATAAAATGCTATACAACACAGTATTCTTCACTATCCCGTCCCCTTCTACATCCCTACGATTCGCTGCCTCCTCCAAACACAGTCTCCATTCTCCTTACCCCATCTCACTCTCCTCACCCTGTTTCAACAACAACAACAACAACAACACACACACACACTCACACACTCTACGACAATGTCGAGAGTCTTCTGGCATCAGAATGGTCTGTGCTGTGTGTACTGATTTCACTCCTGCCGCGGCTGAGGGTGCTCCGGGTGGAGCTCTGCTGCCGCATCATTCTGTGGATCCCTAAATGGAACTGCGAGTGGACGAACTGCAGACAGAGGTACCAGGCCCGCATTGTCCACGGCGTGACATCCTTGCCCACCAGCCGCTGGATCGTGTACATCATGGCGTCTGAGAAACACTGCGGACAATGGAGACGGAGATGGAATGTAGGAGCGTGCTGTGATATGGTCTAATTCAGTGACCAGTGTGGACGTTGAAGAGAGAGGGCGATGGGACACAGCAGCAGACAAGAGCTCTGATCGGTCTCTGAGGTGCGACAGCAAAGGACTCAGGCATGCTGCGACTGGTCTGTTTGTTGTTCGCCGTCAGTTCTTTTGTGTCCACCTCAACGACGACCTTTTTCGGGTTACTTGAAGAATGGCCTTGGTCAGTGTGTCATGGCGGGTGGCCTGGACAAACTATGCACTCCATGTGTCGTTTAACATCATATCATGTCATCTGTCGTTAGAAGTGGCTCCTAAAGGCCCATGAAAATGTTGATCTCTCTCTTTTTTTCTAATTTTTTACATTTTCTTTTATTCATTCTGACTTATGCCCGAGATAGGAAAAATTGAACCAGCTTTCCTAATAATTGGTTTCAGTGGCCTGCATTCCATTCTCTGTATCAGCAAACATGTTACATTCCAAAAAGAGAAACTCAATGTGAAAGTGCGAAGGCCGATAAGAGAAGTGTGACGTCAAAATGTGTCTGTCCATTCAGATATTCTCCGCTGTTCGTTCTTGAAGATTGGTTTTGTTTCCCTCGATAATGAATCGAGAATATTTGTTTTGGTTTATGCTAACACTGAAAATATATGCTTAAGTTTGATTTCGTTGTATGGAAATGTGTAGAATCATTTAGAACAATCTAAAAATGACAAGAAAAACGCAGAATACCTTAGATCTTTCTAGGATGTTCCGGAAAATCGTAAACAAATATAATCTGTACAGTGATTGGCTAGAAGTTTAATCTGTACGATGATTGGCTAGAACTACAGAATATTCTAGAAAGGGAAGGTTCGAGAATGTGGCTATGATTGGCTGAAAATCTAGGGAAAAGCCGAGAATATTGTGGAACTTTCCATGATGTTATAAATAAAGCGTGACTGAGAGAGCGAGAACGATTGGAAGAGTTGATGTGTAAGCCTGCTTCAGAGATAGAGAAGTTGCTATAGATTCGTGGATTTGCCGTGTGTAGATTTGAGGACTGAAGAAGAATAATTCTGCAAACTAGGAGTGGTGCATTGGATGTGTGAAGTTTTTACCCAGTTCCTGTTGTGTTTCATTCGTTCTTCAAATAAAGGATTATTTTCGTTTAACCTGGACTAGTGTATCTTGTCTCTGAGAAGAACGATCGACTGCTAGATTTTCACGAACCTGCATAAACTGCAAGACACTACCAGTCAAATACATCTTTACATTGTGACAAGCAAACAGTGGTCCAAGATCACGCGATTGACTTGTACAGTTGTACAGTCTACACTTCGTGTGAAACTGATTGTACCGCTCCTCCAGGTCTTTTTTGGTCGGGTCATTGCAGCCATTAACTGCTGCGATCCTGATGTGGATTTCTGCTGAGGCAATTGCCATCTCTGATCAGTGTAACTCCAGTCTGTGATCCATGAAACTGTAGATTTTTTCACTTTAATTTTTCCACCGCCATTGGTTGCGTATATTGATCATGAATTTGCTTGTTTCATTGCTGACATCTGTTCAGTCAGTCGCTGTGATGTTAACTAGTTTGTTGGACAGGCTCAGTGGTAATGCACTACCATGTACTTACAGGACAGTGACAGACTATTATCACAGCCCTGTATTTAGAGGTCAAGTACCATCACTTCTCCGTTGCAAAGATGACGTGTTTTTTTCTTGAATATTACGAAAAAAATGGTATACTACAAAGGGTGGAATTTCTGGATTATATACAGTCACAATACCCCTGCTAAGGCACAGAAACAAAATTCACCATCCGCAGGTTGTCTATTGTCTACATGACGACACACCTGTACAGAATACTGTTGGGAAGTGGTTTAGCCTCTTCCTACTGAATGCAAACACCAAAGTGTGCCTAAATCACTAAACAACGTCCTGTCACAACTCAGGAAAATGCAGAAACAGCCTTCTCTGGTGCATGGACCGATGGATCTCTCGTCCAGGAATTAAGATCCCACTAGGAAATGAGTTTTCTGCAAGATTTGATAAGACTTTCTTGATAAACCAAGAAAAGCAATTAAAAAAGATGAAATTATGTAACATGAAAACTTTACAGACTTGTACAACGCAGACTTTGTCTCAACCCGTACAACTGCGCAGTCTGACTCAACAATGTGTTTGACATCCATGCTCCTGCAGTGACACCTAGCGTCATGGATCATGCCTCAGTACCATGGATGTCCCTTGAAAACAAGCAGGCCAAACAAAAGCAGCGCCAAGCTGAGCGACGTCGGAGCAAAATTCTCTTGATATCCACAGACAAATATATGCAGAAACTTGCTCAGCAGATTGGTACTGAAGGACAAAATCACTAACTTATATTCTTCCAAGGAACTCTTCCAACTGAATAGCCAGACGATAGAAGGAACAACTAAAATTGTCCTTCTAAACAATAGTCCACTAAAATGCCCCCCCCCCCCCCCACCCCGACAAATTCATTGATTTGTTTAGAGAGAAAATAGAACATTAGGAAAAAATTTCAGTCCAACTCTGATTTTTCTGTATCTTCCTCCAACGTTGATCCTTCAGTATCTCCCCCATTTAATGGCTCCTATTTAGATCATTTCAACCAGTCAGCCTAGATCAAGTGACAAAAATTATCCTTGCAATGCTTAAAAATCTGCAGTCTTGACCTCTCTGTGCCCCTCTTCTTTTGACTATATCGAAGAAATAATTCCAACTGTAACTGAAAGCATGAACATTTCTTTGAACACAGGTGTCATGCCCCAGATTTTTTGATGAGTCCTAGTCAACCCCACGCTTATAAAGTCCCATCTAGATCCCGACAATCTTTATAAAAACAAACAAACAAACAAACAAACGCCCCCAAAACAAACAAACAAGCAAGCAAACAAACAAACAAACAAACAAACAAAACTAAAAACCCACTATTAGCGTGTTTCCAGTCTTCTATTTTTGTTCAAAGTCCATAAGCGTACTATCTTCTCACATCTGATAAGTCACCTAGAAGTAAATGATGTCCTTGATTTTTTTTTTCAGCTAGCGTCTCACAAATTTCACAGTGCAGAAACTACTCTATTGATAGAAATTGTTTATGATCTTCTGCAGGCTTCCGATAATTGAAAAGTGTCCATTCTATCAATACTAGATCTTTTAGCAGCATTTGGCACTGTTGACCATGACATCATGATCTCAACATTGTCATTCAAATTTTGCTGCACTGCAATTGTTTTAAGTGGTTCAAGTCGTACCTTACTTGTCGAACTCAGCTTGTTGTCAACAGTAACATTAGGTCAGGTCCACCTATCCTGAAATATGAATAGGGTGTCCCAAAGGGTTCTGTTTCGAGTCTTGTTCTCTTCACTCAGTATTTACAACCACTTTGTTCTGTTATTTAACAATCAGGAGCACTCTATCATTTCTTTGCCGACAACTCACAACTTGATCGCCCTGCTTTCCGGAACCCCCCCCCCCCCCCCCCCCACAAAAAAACACCATTGACAGCATAGCAGTCTGGATGACAGCAAACAAACTGAAAATGAATGATGACGAAAAAAAACCCATTACAGATAAATAGGTATACAATCAAACCTAAAAAAAAGTAGCCTCAAAAACCATGATTATCTCAGACTGTACTACAACCTTCAATAAATCTGATTATCTCAGACTGTACTACAACCTTCAGTAAATCTGATTATCTCAGACTGTGCTACAACCTTCAGAAAATCTGATTATCTCAGACTGTGCTACAACCTTCAGTAAATCTGATTATCTCAGACTGTACTACAACCTTCAATAAATCTGATTATCTCAGACTGTGCTACAACCTTCAATAAATCTGATTATCTCAGACTGTACTACAACCTTCAGTAAATCTGATTATCTCAGACTGTACTACAACCTTCAATAAATCTGATTATCTCAGACTGTACTACAACCTTCAGTAAATCTGATTATCTCAGACTGTACTACAACCTTCAATAAATCTGATTATCTCAGACTGTACTACAACTTTCAGTAAATCTGATTATCTCAGACTGTACTACAACTTTCAGTAAATCTGCAAGGAATCTTGGTGTATTTTTGTGTGTGGATAAATTCCTGTCCATGGAAACTCATGTTCATTTTTTGAACAAAATCCTTTATCTCTAACTGAGTAGAACATGCAGAATCTGCCCATTTTGTTCTGCTGATGCCACAAAGAAGCTGTGTGTCTCTCTCATTCTATGTAGACTAGGTTGCTGTAACTCTTCCTCTAAGCTGCACTTTCTGATGATATGCTGGCCAAAATCCTCAAAAAATTCAAAACAGTGCAGTTCAACTTGTTCTACACGAGAGT
>CM060308.1:22804839-22814839 GCA_030674185.1 Monoplex corrugatus | reverse complement strand
GGGGTGGGTGGGTGGGGCTGGGGGCTGGCTGGGAATGGGGATCAACATATAGTGTTTGACACGGTGCACACACAAATATGCCACTAAGAAAAGATATGGTGTGACAAATCAACATGTGACACCCAAAAACCAACCGACCAAGCAAGCAAGCAAGCAAGCAAGCAAGCTATGCAAAAGACAGAACCACACACGCCGGCCGCCATATCGTAGCCGAGTGCCGCCTTGTGATACAACCAAAGAGTGTACTCTGATACAACCTCCACAGTGCACTGGTACTTCCTCTAACCTCGTTGTGGGCACAGCAGGGTGGGGAAGGGAGGGGTAGGGAACGGTCAAGAGAACACAAAGCAGTTTGTTTCATAAAGCCCTGGTTGTCAGTATGTTGTGATTCCATGAGATCTTTAGATGGCTTTATGTCACGGTTTTTTCGTCACTGTGCCATTTTGACACATATAATCAAGGGGGGAAACCATCATGATGACGATAAAGTTCATAATGACACCGATTATGATCATGACGATATTAACAGTGATGACGATGTCGTGATGATAATGACGCGACAACGACGACGATAAGGATGGTGATGAGTCAAGAAAACTTAGTAATTTCATTTCGCATCTATCTCCGGCGTAAATGTCAAAAACAGACCCGACAAATGATGATGATGATGATGATAGTACCAACAAAAACAATAACAATGATAACAAAAATAGCGATTTATCTACGCCACCTCCACCCCCGTTGGGATGCCATGGGCATCAGTTTTTGCTTTTAAATCCATTTTTTAAAAAAACCACCTCTTTTCCCAGCAATGAATTCTACAATTTCTTCTTTCCCTCAGCCTGTGTATTAAATATTGTAAGGTGGTCTTTATCGATTGTATGCGTATGCCTGGTGCGTGAGTGTTCTTTGATTTGAATTGTCCAGATTTGGCGCCGTATAAATATTGTAATTATTGTCATTATTGTAACAAGTATTCACGCCTTCTAGAAATTCTGCGCTAGAAATTTCTAACAGGATGGAAAACGAGGCGCCGATGATATCCCCCAAATCCTCACCCCAAAACGTAGAGGTGAAAGACAAGTGAAACCCAAAGTGCTTCAGGAAAGGGTCGGCATAACACTACACAGTGTGTCAATCCCATTAAATGCCGTCAATGTTTCCGATAAATGCGGACACTTACTATCATCAGATAATCACAAGAAAAAAACTAACTCCATCTCAAAAACGTTTTTACTGGAAGCCCTCGATAACTTGGGCTTTGAAGAAGAATATAGATAGCGGGTCACAGTTTCCTTAGTGATCAGAATATCTGTGTAACATTCCCCAGCAGTTATGGTGAAATTGCAAAACAGCTAGCGGTTTATTATATCAACTGCAGACTCATAATCTGAAAGAGCTGTAAGAAATTAAAAACACATTCTGAAGAAAAGTTCTACATACACACTTAGTGAAGAAAACTAAAAGTAAATAAAACAAAACAAAGAGAACAAAAACGGAGACATAGATACAAAAAATGTTTTAGCAATAACTCTTACAGAATAACTTTTTGGTTGAACATAGAAACCATACATTATTGTTTCCTCAATGGAAAAGAGCAGGAATAGCACTGATACGTGATTAGTTAGAAATCAGCGATACAAAGTTTACGACACGCACAAGAAATTGTCAAAACAAGACTGAACCATGCCAAAGTGATATTTCAATATGATACATTCATAAATGCCATACGTAACCACTGGAAGCAGTGGAAAATAATACATTTAAGAACGTAGCTAATCATCATCATCATCAAGTGCCCTGCCGCATGGCGTTGGCAATCATGTCCCTCATATGCATCTATCCCTGGTTACCGCAAGCACATCTTCCACCCTCTCTGTCTTCAGCCACCCTGCAAGTCCGTCCAATATTTTCTCCCTGGGTCTACCTGGCGCTCTCTTTCCCTCCAGCTTTCCTGTTGTGACAAGGTGCTCTAATTCCCCTTTCCTCATAAAATGGCCCACAAATGTTGCCTGTCTTTTCCTGATCTTCCTTATCAATGATCTTCTCGTGTCTGCCTCCATCAAGACTGTCTCGTTTGTTTTCTTTGCTGTCCATGGAACTCACAACATTCTTCTTAGAAATCACATCTTGGCTGCCTTAATCTTATTTAGGCTTTGCTTGTTGACTGTCCACGCCTCACAACTATATAACATTATCGGTTCTATATAACATTCAAGAACTCTCTTCCTGATGTTAATTGATAGGCATTTGTTGGTAAGAATGCTTTTCATCTTCTTGAATGCTGTTTTGGCTTGGCCGATTTTGCTGGCTATTTGTGATGTGCATCTGCCGTCTGGTGAGATGATCGTTCCCAGGTATTTAAACTTATCAACCTGTCTCAAGGCTGTGCCGTTCGCTGTTATTTTGCATGAGGGAATTTCATATTTTTTACTGATTACCATGACTTCAGTTTTCTTGCTATTTAGCTCCAACCCTTAATTTTGCTTTCGTATCTAATGCTATACCCAATCATTGGCTGCAATGAAAAATAATACATCTAATTAATCACATATCTACAGATTCAAAAAACATACTGCAGTAACCCATTCGAACTCACAACGTTCCAGTCTGTAATCCGCTCGCTAATTAGTACTCCACGTCGACTTGATTAAGGAACAAATCTACCATGCTTGTTGAGGGACTCCCATCTTCTTACAAGTCATGTTGAACGCATTGTTGAAGGACATGTGACTTATGTCATCAAAGTTCTTCAATATCGAGGGGAAAGGGCAAACAGATAGTGGTCGTCTAACGACTGACAACACTAACCAGTCAACCCCCTTTCCTAACAAGCCGAAGGTCACGTCACCGCAGTGTTTTGCCGCGAATGTCCGTCCCAGATCAACATAGCCAGGAGCAGGATAGAGGCGTACAAACACACACAGAAACAGAAGACATGTGAAAGCACTACATATCCTTCAGGTATGTTTTTGCCACCCCGCCCAATGACAACAACACAGAGTACCGTTTGAAATCGACTCATCTGACAACCTCACTTTCTCTTCCGTTCACCAAAGCATATACGTGAAGCAGGAGTTGTCGAGCCGTAGTGTCATTCCACTGCTATACACAGAGCGCCATAGACCCGCACCCAGACACAGAAAGGGATTAAAACAGGGTATTACTATTAGAGAATGTGTCAGATGAATGAATGACTTTTGATAACGCGGAAGGAAGTAAGATCGATGACCTGACGACATGTGTGAAGAGATGATCACACATTCAGAACACAACGCCGTGTCATGCAATGTAATCACAAATAAGACTGAGTCCAAAAATGGGGATAGGTGCAAAAGTATTTCAGATATCAGCGAAAATCTGCTGGACAATCCAGAGAATCCAGACATTAGAATATCTGAAAGAAACGAAAGGAGATATGGAAGAACAACACTGTAATTTTCATGAAGGTGGAGAGACGGAACTTCAGTTCACTGTCAGAAAGGGGAAATGTTTAGATCCATCGTGACAATGTCCACGTCTCTGAATGATATGTGACAGTTGTGACACTCTTTCGTTTCTGTCATAATTATTTCTGTCACGTGCTGGGGACTATGAAACACATGAGGATGTACATAAACTGTATACGTCATTAATGCTATGATCTAGATTCCATGTCCACCCCAATCATCACCACCCTCCCCCATGTTCCCTTGTGTACGGGTTGAAATCCTAACACATTAAAACAGTTCGTATTCATACTCGTATTCTCACAAGCCAAAACAGCATTCTCGGCCAAGCCAAAACAGCATTCAAGAAGATGACAAGCATTCTTACCAACAAATGCCTATCAATTAACATCAGGAAGAGAGTTCTTGAATGTTATATAGAACCAATACTGTTGTAGGGATGTGAGGCGTGGACAGTCAGCAAGCAAAGCCAGAACAAGACTGAGGCAGCCGAGATGTGGTTTCTAAGAAGAATGTTGAGAGTTCCATGGACAGCAAAGAAAACAAACGAGACAGTCTTGATGGAGGCAGACACAAGTAGATCATTCATAATGAAGATTAGGAAAAGACAGGCAACATTTGTGGGCCATTTTATGAGGAAAGGGGATTTGGAGCACCTGGTCACAACGGGAAAGCTGGAGGGAGGGAGAGCTCCAGGTAGACCCAGGGAGAAAATACTAGACGGACTTGCAGGGTGGCTGAAGACAAAGAGGGTGGAGGAGATGCTTGAGGCAACAAGAGGTAGAGACAGATGGAAGTTCATGATCGCCAACGCCATGCGGCAGAGCACCTGATGATGATGATGATGATGATTCTCGCAACACCATGACTATCACCATCAACACATGCATTGAAAAATAAGCGCAGGTTATACAAATTACGTGGACGAGTTCTCTCTCTGTCTCTCTTTCTTACACACACACACACACACACACATACACACACACACAATCAATCAATCAATCAATCAATGGATCTCTATCTCTCTCTATCAGTCAATCAATGGATTTCTCTCTCTCTCTCTTTCCACACACACACACGCACGCACGCACGCACACACACACACACGCACGCACGCACGCACGCAACACACACCACCACCACCACCACGCACCACGCACGCACACGCACAGCACCACACACACACACACACACACACACACACACGCACGCACGCACGCACACACACACACACACACACACACATTACATTTCCAAACTAAACTTGCGGTGACAACTGGTTGTGCTCTTGGAGTCTTGACTGATCCGAGAGGGAAGGTCCGTGGGCAGTGGGGAACTGAACCGCCGCCGCGGACTCACAGACGAAGACAACCTCCGCATTCGGACGAAGCCCTTGGAGAAACAACCATCTGTACTCATCGACTGTGTCCTATGTAAGTCAGCATTGTTGGTGTCGGAGGGGCCAGGGTAGAACTTCATCGTTAAGGGGGAGTCGCGCTGAATGGGTGAGAATCGGTGCTCTAAGCTGTCCCTACTTTCATTCATCTCTTCAACACTGCACAGTGCCGTTGGCAGTGATGTCCTACCGTGCGGTCTTCTGCCGCTGGGTGTACTTTGCAATCGTCGTGGTTGAAACTTATGCACTTCCGTTGTCGCCACGTCTGAAGATAATACTTCTGTATGAAAAGAATTGAAATGGTTAATTTCATCACTGAAGTCAAATCGTTTTATTTCAATTCACATCAGTTCAGTTTCTGAGTGTCATTTTATTTCCTCCCTCTTCCCCAACCTCCCTTCTTCTGTACTGTTTGAATGGCATTACTGTTGTGTAACTCGTTTCACTTCTTCAAGCACTGCCAAACATAACTTTATTTAGTAGCCGTTCCAGTGCTAACAAACTATTAGAATTGTTGGTATCAAGCCACCATGCGGTCACCCAGCAGAGAAAACGCTGCACTGCTGTCTGGTTACAATTTTTAGTTCAGCAATGTCCCTACTGAACAAACTTTACGCCCGAGTCGTCTTGGTGCGTCTCCAAAAGCTAGCTGAGCGCATCTTCCCTGAGTCCCAGTGTGGCTTCTGATCAGAACACTCCACAGTGGACATGACTTCTTCCCTCTGTCAACTACAGGAGAAATGCAGAGAAAAGCAAATTTGCCTCTACATCGCCTTCATCGACCTCACCAAGGCCTTTGACCTGTCAGCAGGGAACTGTTCAACGTTCTCCTGAAAAAAGAATGCCCCCCCCCCCCACCTCAAAGCTGCACAGCCTGATTAGATCATTCAACGACGATATGAAGGCAACCATCCAGTACATATCAGCATGTCCGAACCCTTTGACATCAAAACCGTTTGGCATCTTCGTCTCCTTGCTCCTGAAACTTGCTTTTAGCACTTCAACGGAATGAGTGTACCTACGCACCAGATCCGACGGGCGACTCTTTAACCTCACAAGACTGAAGGCAAAGACAAAGGTGCACGAGGCCATTATCAGAGACTTGCTCTTCGCCAATGACGCTGGTGTTACCTCACACACTGAACAACTCCAGTGCCTCATATACAGATTTTCCTAAGCCTGCAAAGACTCAAGTCTGACCATCAGCCTGAAACAGACGAACCTGCTGAGCCAAGACGTGGACATTCCACCTGTCACCCCCATCGACAACTACGAACTTGATGTCGTCCAACAGTTCACATATGTCGGATCCATCATCAGCAACAATCTGTCCCTCGATGTCAAGATCAACAAGCGCATGGCTGCAGTCGACTTACTGCTTGTGTCTGGGAGAACCCAAAGCTGACAACTGCGACAAAGATTGCGGTGTACAACGCCTTCATCATCAACACTCCACTGTATGGCAGGGAAACATGGACAACATATGCCAAACAACAGCGAAAGCTTTCACTTGTGCTGCCTTCGCCGCGTCCTCAGCATCAAGCGGAGCAACAAAACGCCAAACGCCCAAGCCCTAGCATGCGCTGGTCTCCCCATCATGCACACATTGCTCAGACAACACAGGCTGCACTGGATGGAAGATGGACGTACCTCAAAGGATATCCTTTACGGTGAACTAGTCTCTGACACGAGATCTGTTGGCCATCCCCAGCCACAATACAAAGACGTCCGCAAGTGCGATATGAAAGCTCTGAACATCAACACAGAGAGCTGGGGAGACACAGCAGCCGACCGCAACAGAAGCGCGGTGTGCTCCAGAAACAAGTAAGGTCAGGAAAAAGAGGACCCAAGTTTAGCTGCGGAAAAGAGAGTCAGACAGAAAGCGAGCTCCTGTGAAGACAATCCCATGGCCAGCATCTATACATGCATCCAGTGTCACAGAGACTGCCTTTCCCGCATCAGCCTTATCAGCCTCAGCCGACGCTACTCCAGAGGCATCCAGTCGACTCGACAAGACACTAGGGCGCATCACTGATAGAAACCTAGTAATGTCTATTCCGATTTGGTGAAATTAGGAAATCCCCTAATAAGTCCATTCTGGCGACAAATAATATCTCGGAGACCAAAGTATTCCCTCTGAATGAGAGCTTTTGTACCGTTTACCGCGTAGGCACCAGAAGGAAACATTAATGAAAGAAGCGAGGAAAAAAGCCAAAGATGGTAAACACTTGTTGTGTGAAGGATGTCACAACAAACAGTCGAGAAAAAGACAAAATTACAGATCACCACGTGTGAACGAGGGGAAAAGATATGGAGGGGGCTGACATGGTAAAGATGGAGAGAAAAAATCACCCTCCGTTGGTAATGAAATCGCTGATGTGGAAGGTGATGTACATCTAGGAACACAGATTCAGTTTGATAATGGAACTCAGACCAGCTGAAATAAACTGACAGCTTCACCACTACTATCTGATCGGGATAAGTTTGGCACACTTTGTCAGATGATTCACAAACGAGCAACCTCACAACATACGAAGAACAAATAATGACAGATGAACTGAATAGATCGATTCAAGAAAATCTACAATTTAGACAAGCACTTGCTTGCAAAGAAATTACTTGAGAAACCCTTTGTAATCAGGAGAACAGTCAAGTATTTTACAGGAGTTTACAGCACTGTTGCACTAGTTGCCATGCAAGTGAACATTTCTGCCTTTACAAGAGATCAGCTTCTACGGAGTTCAACAAGAAGTCCAGAACGCTTGCAGTTTCGTGTTGAAAATGTGACTAGAATGGTTTGCAGAAAGTACACAGTTCTCGGCAGTTAGAATTACTGTTAATCGTGCTAAGGAACAGGCATCAGCACTTGATTGTGATAGTGTCATGTGCTCTTGTTAACATGTGTCCCGTGGTTTCATAAAAAGAAATGGCACCAGTATTACTTTTTTTCAGTCGTAAGTGTGTTTACGCAAAGTACATACCTGGTATAAGACCAAACATAAACTTCAATCACAAAATGACAATGAATTGTCTTTTACTGACAGCTGTGGAAACCAAACGTAAATACACATACACAGAGTGAGTTTATGTAAAGCATCTAAAACACACACACACACAAACACACACACACACACACACACACATATACATGCATACACACACAGATGCATGCACACACATGTATGCACACACACACACACACATGCCTAGGTGTCTAGTCATATTCTACAAATTACTCTTTGTGCTTCTTGTGATTGGAGTCTTTGTAGTACACAACCTGGACAAAAGCATGAACCCTTTGGAGTTGTTTTCAGTTCAGCACATGATGCAAATTGAAACCACTCAAATGGGCAGTATTATCAAAAGCAACCATGGACCCATATTCTCCCATCTGCAAAAGCAAAACAGCCTTACATACGCCCTGAATTCGTCCTCATTGTAACGTTAGCTCATCTCATGAACAAAACAAGTCATAATGCTGTATATACTTTAGCCTTCATCAAGAAGATTGCTCGGGTATGCAGACCACGATTGTTTAAGAATTTCGTATGGATCAACTCCGTCATACCCACAACTTTCCAGTAGTATTTCTCCTTCGGATTGAGCTTTTCTGCATATTTTTAATGCTCACGATCGTCGCGATGCTTGAGTTCGTATTGTGGCGTTCTTACCTACGGCCGTCGCGTGCCGTAGCCAAGGGCAAGCAACTCACGATTGCTTGTCGATTTGCACACAGCCTTTAGCCCTATGAAATATTTCATACCAACAGATCAGGTATGAAAATGGAAGAAAAAATAAAAAATAGTATCAAAATAAAAGTCAATTAGTTCAACTAAATCAATTTCATTTTTTTTAAACATTGTTGTTACATTAATTTCCACTGTATCAAAAACTGTACCAGCTCCTTTGACTTCGTGTCATAGCGAAGATAACATTGAAAAATAAGGTCCGTGGTGTTATGCTGGAATTCTGTGCGCTGAGTGTATGGAAAACAAATGTGTAGACTACTTACTGTTCCGTTTCTTGCATGGGCGTGGTAATTTTATTGGCTTGCAACCCATTTTTGCCGTCTGTTTGTACCAGTCCGCGTTCTTCTCTGCATTAGGTAAGTAGAAATCAACTCCATAGTTTATTCCTTAATTTAATCTTGGTCATGTTCTACTGTTATTGGTTTTTTCAATTTCTAGTAAAGTCCCGTCTATTATTTTACACACACACACACGCACACACACACACACACACACACACACACACACACACACACACACACACACACACACACACCACACACACCTCTCTCTCTCTCTCTCTCTCTCACTTACTCACTCACATTCACACTAATTTACTCACTCAGAAATTCATACGTAATTACAAGAAATAATATAAAACTGTAAAAGTATTTCAACGGCTACATGCCATTGTGTCCACATGTCATTGTGTCCACGTACCATAGTATCCACGTACGTTGTGTCCACGTGTGACTGTATCCACGTTCCATTGTGTCCACGTACCAATGTGTCCACGTACCATTGTGTCCATGTATCATTGTGTCTACGTGTCATTGTGTCCACGTGCTACTGTGCCCACATAACAGTTGTGTCCAAATACCATGGTAACTTTCAACAGGACCAACGCTCATAATGCTCAAAGAAGCATGATAACTCAAACTGGTCATGGTGGCCCAAATTGGGCCATAGGCCTCCAAGTAGATTATGATGTCCCATTGTGCGTGTGGCTCTCATACAACGAAAGTGAAGCTCGTTTCTACCCCAAACTAGATTTGGTGGCTAAAACTGGACCACAGTACTGCAAGTATTAGTAGATTATTATACGTTACGGTCACTCAGATGGGATTGTGGTGACAAGGGGGATGTTTCCTTATGTCACAGGTTTGATATATCACAGGCACAGAATTACGTTGAACCATCTTTGTCATTTTCGTGACGCTGGCATACAATCGAGTCACGTGGGGATTGAGAGCGAGAAAAGTGTATGTGTATAGTTTCAATGGGCTGAGGATACAGGGACACCCCAGGGCGCTTTTGTACCTAGTTTGTAATTAATCTATCAGAATCCACACCTTCCAAACTGTATTTTACCAAGCATTTAAAGAATAAAACTGATCCACGTCTACTTCCTCTGTTTCATAGTGGCC
>CM060308.1:22794839-22799839 GCA_030674185.1 Monoplex corrugatus | reverse complement strand
TAGGTGTTGCAGTTGCTGCGACTGATAGTAACAATAAGGATGGACAGTTACCACTGTGCAGCACTTTCCGAAGCCCAAAGCACATTACACAGCCGAATGTACAAATACATTAAATGTATAAAATACTGACTATTTGATAATACGTATAGCGTACCTACAACATGGAATCATGTTAAAAAAGCGTGCGGCCTTACGTAGGCCTACATAATCAATGGTTATTCACAGATGCATTGGCAAATTGTACACTAAAATAACAGACTTAACACAGCATACAACACAGACTGAAGGGGGAAAAACTTAGAACATAACGTAAATGAATCACACATATTACACTGGATCCAAGGCTTCATTCCCTTCATTGTACATACTGCCCTCTGAACACTCACAAGCACACACACTCACATGCAAGTACAAGGAATACACAACACCCTCTTTTCGTACACTCACCTTCCACCACTACCCACCCACATACTTGCTCTCCAACATACATACAGACATGTGCAGTGAAAGACTGTCATTATCATCATTATGTGCCCTGCCGCAAGGCGTTGGCGACTATGGCCCTCCACACGAATCTATCCCCTGTCGCTGCCAGTACATCTCCCACCCTCTTTGTCTTTTAGCCACTCTGCAAGTCCCGTCCAATATTTTCTCCCTGGGTCTACCTGATGTTTCCTTTCCCTCCAGCTTTCCTGTTCTAATCTCCCTTTCATCATAATATGTCCTATAAAATGTTAGTTGTCTTTTCCTGATCTTACTTATGAATGATCTACTTGTGTCTGCCTCCATCAAGACAGTCTCGGATGTTTTCTTTGCTGTCCATGGAATTCTCAACATTCTTCCTGGAAACCACATTTCAGTTGCCTCAATTTTGTTCTGACGTTGCGTGTTGACTGTCCACGCCTCACAGCCGTACAACAGTATCGGTTCTATATAACATTCAAGAACTCTCTTCCTGATGTAAATTGTTAGGCATTTGTTGATAAGAACGCTTTTCATCTTACTGAATGCTGTTTTGGCTTGGCTGATTCTGCTGGCTATTACTGATGTGCATCTACCGTCTGGTGAGATGACCGTTCCCATGTAATTGAAATTATCAACCTGTCTCAAGGTTGTGCCATTTGCTGTTATTTTGCATGATGGGGTTTCTTGTTTTTCACTGATTACCATGACTTCCGTCTTCTTGTTATTGAGCTCCAGCCCTTTATCTTTGCTTTCTATTTCTATTACATTCACAAGGTTCTGTAGGTCTTTCAATAAAAGACCAACAGCCCTGAAATAGCAGCTCGAAAACGTCGGGTTTTTAATCTGAGTTTTCCGTTTTAATTTGTTAGAGAGATGAATGGTCGGGAGAAGAAGGCATGACACTTGCAGTACAATCACTGTGTTGGTTTTCAAGAAAAAGGAGGGGGAGGTGGGGGTGAAAGTTTACAACATTTTCTATCATTAGCAGATGAACGAAGATTTCTGGGTGATTACATTTTGACAAGATCAGACATATGCAGCTTGAGTGATGCCAGTGACAATCTGAAAGTAGTCACAGCATACCTCGTATCAAATCCTCTGCTCTGTTAGGAGCCAGAGAAGTTCTTCAAGATTCAACTGATTTGCAATGAACAGCTTTATGTGACTTAGAAACAAACCTAGCTACAGAGTTCTGAACCTGATTGAGAGATTTTGTGAATGTCTGTGGAACATTGACTGGTAGAGAGTTGCTATGGTCTACTCTGAACAAAAGAGAACTAACTAGATATTATTCAGTCGCTTTATGTATTATTATTTTTTCTACATTCACGGCAAGGCAGATCAGATCTTGATAGCAAAAGCCATTGATGCAACTGCTTCACAGATGCCTCCTTACTGTCACCCGTCCATTGCTCCCAGGACTTCGTGTCGCCCATGTCGTTAAGCCGGTCAGCCAAGACCGTTGCCCGAGGTATGGCCAAGGTGTCCTTTACCTCTTCTTGGAGCCAGACATGAGCTAAGAATGGAAGTGTGGACCAGTGGTTGCTGACCACACAATCCTTTGGGTGCGACTGTCTCTCAGCAAAGCTACTACCACTCCTTCTATCCCCTATACACCAAGGCACTGACGAGTGAAACATACGCATCTCATTTTAATACATGCAGGTCTGCACGCTTTGTTGACAGTTTGTTTGAATGTGAGATCATTATCAAAATTTTGTTAGAAACCAAAGTTTATAAACGTTCTAGAGAACTCAACGTTGTTGTGAGAAATATTGGTAGAAGTGACTGAATGGCGTTGGTGGTTGAAGAAGTAGAAATCCGGTAGTTTTTTTCCATCATTTAATTTCTGTTTGTTTTTCAGTTCACATCTTTGCTTCATTAACACATTCTTGAAGAGTTGGCACTAGTTCTATGTAACGTTTGTGTGGTTCAGAGTGGCGCATTTGTATGCCATCTGCCAGTATTTCATGGCCGGTTGACTTTTTTAAGAGAAGTTACAGGTGTAGTAAACATGCTAAACAACGTCCTGGAGGACGCCAAAAACTCAAGAACAGTGTCTGTCGATCTTTGGCCTTCAGCTACAATGGTAGATCGTTTTCTATCAGACTGAAACCTACTCACGGCAGTGCCACTGATAACAAAGACATGCTGTGGGCAGGAGAGAGGGGGGATATTTGATGTCCTAGTAGAATGGATCAGTAAATTAAAGGCAGATACCACATGCTACTAGTGGGTATCACATTTTGGAAAGTAATGGTCAGTCGCCATTGTCCAGTACTAAAAACCTTTGGCAGTTGGGCACAGAAACAGGATAAGGCTGTAATGGGGGCAGGAGGCAAATAACAGGCATTAGACTGAATGAATCTTTGGATGGATCAATACCCTAGACCTGTGAAGTGACCACATCAAAGATCAGAAACCAGTATCAAGAAATATTGCCATTATTCTCCACTTTGGGGAGTTGGACAGCTTCTAAGGGGACGCTTAGCAGTAAAACTCACCGTCCGAAACTGACTTTTGGAAATGGCGTATTAATTGGCCGAGGGTAACGTTAGATGTTGCCACCACAATGTCAGGATCACAATTCGAGTCATTCAAGTTTTCAAGTCAGGCTTTAGGGATGCGGACAGCTAATTACAGGCGGACCTATTGATGGTCAGGGAGGGAAAGCGTCCTGACCTGAATCTCTCTTCTATAAAAGGAATAGTCAGTCAGTCCCTTGTAATATAGTGGGGGAACCAGCTTCCAAGCTACCTCAGAGGTATGTGACCCACGTTTCATTTCGTACTTTTGTTAGGTGTTAAGGTTAGGGTTAGAAGTTAGAAGTGTGTTTTACTTTTCAGGAAACAGAAAGAACAGAGTTGGACAGGTAGAAATTTTCAGTATTTTAGTAACCCATAAGATATATGTAGTGAAGATTCGTTGTGCATTTTAGGATTTAGGGCCATTGGGACTTAGGCCAGTAAGAACAGTGAATTATATCTTACGTTGAAGTTGATCAATTAAACGAATGTGTTGTATTTATCATTCCATATGTGGACTACTTATGAGAATACTTGTCTAGTGTGGTTAGTGCATTTTCTGCTCGTCTCTCTCCCATTCCTTGTTGTGTGCGTGACTTCCAAGTAGAGAAACAATTCTTCATACACATCCCCAATCCTTTATAACCATCCTAAATCCATCCCGTTATAATATCGTGATCGATCGAGAGAAACCATGGATAGATCCAAAAGCCAGAGAACTTGATACTTGGCAATTATCAAGAAAAGCGATAATGTTAGTGAGGATGCAAAGAAAAAAAGTTTTAATGCTGCGCGGTGACTGAGCTGACTGGTGAAACAGATAGACAGACAGATGGACAAACAGACAAACGGACAAACGGACAGGCAGGCAGGCAGGCAGGCAGGCAGGCAGATAGAAAGACAGACAGACAGAATGACAGATAGAGCGTTATAAACACCAAATAAACAAGAAACAAAAATTCAGCACTGCTCTGAATAGTTTGATCACGGTTTTAATGAACCGTCCCCCCCCCCCAAAAAAAAAAAAAAAATCAGTGATCCACGTCAATATTTGCATGTTAATAATACAAGTACTTAGAACAACATACCCATTACAGCTGATATGACATGCTGCTTCTCCTTTTTCCATGCATGCAATGTAACCTTAAATAACATCTGACTACACACACACACACACACACACACACACACACACACACACACACACACACACACACACACACACACACACACACACACACACACACACACACACACACACACACATGTACTCGCACACTCACAGTTAATATTAACAGATATGCAGACTTTCGTCTGAGAAGTGTGGCAGAAAGGTTCAGACGTTCGCCTACCAATAACTTAACGCGAGGTTCCAGAGTTCGCTCCCCGTGGAGGCCTCGACTTTTCTCCTCAGTTTGACATGAAAATCAAACTGAACTAGTCCTTCGGAAGTGGACGAAAAACGAGTCGGACCCGTGTGCCTTCTGGCTGCGCACACTAAACATCCCACGGCAGTTGAAAATCGAAGGAGCAAGGCATCGCTCGGCTGCTTTGGTATAAAACATTGGAGAGATAGTTGATTTCCCAGGTTCCTCCCCTTGAAGGCCAAGTAGCCTTCTTGCCTTTCTGAAGTCATGGTAAAAAAAAATAAAGTGAATATGAATATGAATTTGAAGCGAAGGAGAGGGGTGGGCGCCGCCCTCGCGGTGCTGGCCCAAGGAAAAGTTGATGTCACTGCCACCTCACTCTCCTGCGACCCCAGGATTATGGAACTATCTAGGTAGGACCTCAGGACCTGGCCAGCTCGTGAGTTTATGTGCAGGCCTAAGGCTTGTGCCGTGATCATTCTGGATCTTCTCCATCAGAGGGTATCCGTGACGTTAGTGCATATGGAATTCATTCCGAGCGTGGAGACGTCATCTTGAGAAATTGAACTGAAACTGAAACAATGAAACAGACCACATTTTCCTTCTGTGATAGATATTTTTGCGTAAATGCACGCGCGCGTGT
>CM060308.1:22739839-22792339 GCA_030674185.1 Monoplex corrugatus | reverse complement strand
ACAGAAATGGAAACTTAAATTCTGTGGTTTCCTCTCAAACCAGAAATTTGACACAAATTTCTTAATTATCCATTTATTTGTAACCTGGAAATCCTTTGTGTCTACAGACAAAGAGAGGCGTCATGGGTCAATGTGAATTAATCACCCCACTGATTGAAAAATGCGACTCTGAAACAGACAAGTGTCCAAGGATTTCGTTCTTGTCTCTTTTGTTCCTCTTGATCAAAAGAAGCAATCGTTTGATGTATGTGATGAGAAAATGGAAAGGCAGAAAGTGACAGGGAGAAGAAAGGGGAAGAGGGGGAAAGATACAGTGGCATGATGTCTGATCACGGATAATGGGATACATACATAGGTGTGGGGAGTGGGGATGGCTTAGAACAGGCCAAAAGGAATCATGAGCCACGCATGGAACTCATCAAAACAAGACCACTAATTCAGCAGATAACCGACTGATGGAATTAAGAAAGAGATGCCCCGCTGTATTTGCTGCCGAGTACGGAACTGCGGCGATTACCCTCTTCCAGCATGGGCCGATAATAGGACATGCGTCTGGAGCCCACTTGGATGGGAAACAGATGAGGTCACAGAGCAGGTTCCAGGCACGCATGGCGTCAGGATTACACTGGTATTCAGGACTAGTCATCTCCTTCATGGCATAGCACAGCGCATCCATAAAGCACTGAAATAATAGCCAGTTCCACAACATTTTGAATTTAACAACCGTTGTACAACAGAAAACAGTAACAACAGCAACAACAACAATAAAAACCAATCACTGAAAACTTTAGGGGGGGGGGGGGGGAAATGTCAGCAGAAATAGTTTTGAAATTTCAGATTTTTTTTTTTTGGATTTTGGCCCAAAAAACAAACAAACATGGAAGCATTTAGCACTGAAACAGGTTAAAACACTTGTGAGAAAAAGTCACACAATTAAAACATATTTTAAGTATTGAACTGATCAGTGAAAGTTCGAAAATTGCAGGGGAAGAGGTTACTCTCGTAGCAGTAATAGTAATAATAACAACAGATGGTCGTATGTGGAGGAATTCACTATTTCAGTACAACACTCAAGCGCCAGGAAGATTTATTTAAAAGTAACTGTCGTTGTTGTAGTCTTGATAGTAGTAGTAGTAGTAGTAGTAGTAGTAGTAGTAGTAGTTGTAGTTGTAGTAGTAGTAATAGTAGTAGTAGTAGTAGTATAGTAGTAGTAGCAGCAGCAGCAGCAGTAGTAGTGGTAGCAGCAGCGGCAGTAGTAGAAGTAGTAGTAGAAGTAGTAGTAGTAGTAACAGTAGTAACAGCAGCAATAGTAGTTACCTCCTGAGGCCGTTCTACACGTGACAGTCACTGCACCTGTGAAACACGAACGTCAGTGGGCGGGGAAATGGAGAGTATCGCACGCTTTCTCTACACATTGAAACTTCCCTGTGGCGGTCAGACATGCAGGCAAGCTGGAACAACGAGGCATTCTATCATCAGCCTGGGATAAAAGCCCTGCGGCAATAGAGCAGTGATGACGGGGATAGGCATAACATGTTCTATCTTACGAAGGTTATGAACAGGCTGTGGCAAGACCGTGACATCAGGCTTACCACACAGATGGCTGTGTACAGGCAGTAGTCTTGAGCGGCTTGCTGAACTGCTGTTTGATCTGGACTGACTACCAAATGGCACGTCCATCAACTGGAATGGTTCCACCAAAGATATCTGCACAAGATCTGCATCGTCATATGGCAAGATCGAGCGTTCAACCTTCAAGTCCTGAGGCAAACTACTGAGTTTCTATTCACCAAATGCCAGTTTCGTTGGATGGAACACGTCGTTCATATGCAAGACACTCGCACCCCAAACACGCTTTTATACGGAGAGCCGAAGCAAAGATGCCAAGATCAGGGAAGACCATTACAACTATACAAGGATACTCTGAAAATTAGTCACATGAACTGTGGCATAAATATGACGCAACTGAGAAGACACTGCCCGCCACAGAGCAACCTGACAGAAGTGCAGTAGGGCACAATCACATCTGAACAGCGCAACCAACTGCCGTTCAGCAGAAGCAAGACCGGCGGAAGCAAACTCTAAGACTACAGGACACCTTCATGCAGCACATGTAGAAGAACACGTGTCTCCATAACTGGTATTGTATCCCATATGAAGACCCACACCAGGCGATAAAAGACCTGTATGCCTATTCATCCACAAGACCAACTGGGCATCCAGTAGTAACAGTAGTATAAAAACAGTCCATAGCAGTAGTAGTACGAGTGATAATAGCAGTAGTAGCCATACTAGTGACGTCTATAGTTGTACTAAACGCGTGGAATAATCCGATCACTACAACGCTATCATGAGAAAAACGGAAAAGGAAAGAAAATGTCACCAAACCTCAAAGTGATCATTGACGTTGATTCCATGACTGGCATGACGCGCCCCCAACTTTCGGAGGACCTTAGACAGGCGGCCAGTGTCATCCAAATGGGACATGGCCAGATCCACAGTGTTCATTATGTGATGGACATGTTCCATGCTGCAAGCTTTCTCTATCAGTATTCTGGATTCCTCGTTTTCTTCCAGGAAGGTGTAAATAGCCTTGGTGCTGGGTTCGTTCACATAATTTCTGTTTGAACAGAGGGAGAAGGAGATTCACGTTGCTTGTTTAGAAATAGAAAAAAGAGGACTCAATTTAGTCCCACAAGAGCAATAAGCCTAGTTATCTGTCATGGGAAAGAAAAAAGAAAAGAAAAGCAAAGAAATAGATAGATAGATGATAGATAGATAGATAGATAGATGATAGATAGATAGATAGATAGATGATAGATAGATAGATAGATAGATAGATAGATAGATAGATAGATAGATAGATAGATATAGATAGATAACTAAACAAATAAAATGAAAAACAGAATAAAATAAAATGAAATAAAATAAGATAAATAAACAAATAAATGAATAAAAAGGATATAACACACACAAACAAGCAGATGTTTTAGGGAAAATCAATTACTTCGCCTGTTACAACAACAACTACAAAGACACACACACATAAACACACATACAAAAGCTCTTTGGAGAAACACTGGACAAAGAACAACAAGATGGTCAAACCATTCTAACAACACCCCTTTTTAGAAAACAATATATAAATATGAAACAAAACAGGTGTTCGTTCATAACACTTTTCTCTTTGCAAAGCTCGATATAGCCAAAGAGCTTAAACAGCACAGATACTGAAATCCGCCGGTATTATAGTGATGATACTATTCAGACAACAGTATATTTCGTTTTATTAGCTCTTATAGTTACAACAAAAAAGAATAAATTGGTAAACTAAAAAAAACAAAACAATAAGTTTAAGACAGAGGGGTATGACAAGTTGACAATTTTATGCTGTGATTTGGTCATGGTAACTTAATATGGACCGTACCACACAAAATCTTGAAATCATTTTTATGTGTTTATCAAAGTAAAATGAAATGTTTTCATAATGGAATAATGGAATGAATTCGTGGAAATTCAACGAAACGAATTCTTATATACCTTTAACAACAGCATTTGTTTGTGAACACCTTATCTAACATTTCTTTCAATGTATGGCTACATACAAACAGTTTTAAACCACTGGATTATGTCCCTTTGTGTTTCACTGTCATATTGATTCGACTAAAACATCATTTTTATGCTGATTGTTCCTAGTTATACATTAGTGCACCTCCTGAAAATCTTTCAACTCTTCTTTCCGAAGCCTCTGACTGTTATGTTGAAATCCAGAACTGATGATACAGCTTCAAAACAAGTGTGTATTTGGTGTTTGTTTGTGATCTTACGTTCACGCTTGACAAAGGCCAGTTGGCCGAAAATTTGCGCCTGTCTTGTCTTGTTGTATTAATATACGCGTACTGATTCTATTTTCGTGTTTTTCTTGATGATACAGCTGTTGAGGAATGGAGATAAGACTGAAGCAACGCTCATTGGCACAAAGCACCTGCTTTCCACCGTAAGACTTTGTTCTATCCAACGAGGTGACAACACTATTGTACTTTCTGATTCAGTCAAGAACCTTGGCGTTGTTCTTGATCTTCAACTCTATGCAGAAATTCATTACCCAACTGTGTCAACTGCCACGTTTCAGTTCTATTCGCTGTAATCTTTCGGCAGACTCTTAATCCTCTGACTTCTCTTGTCTTGTCTCGCAGCGATTATTATAATAATAATAATAATTATTGTGACTCAGTGCTCTCTGTCTTGCCTGCCTCTTCTGTTGCATACCTCCAGCCTATTCAGAATTCCGCGGCCCGTCTCGCCCTTCGTAAAAAGAGACATGATCATGTCACTCCCTTACTTCACTTTCTACATTGGATGCCCGTTTCTCAAAAAATCTTGTACAGCATCAACGCATTATGCTCAATTGTACTGCACCTATTTATCTTTGTGACCACCTCTGAATGGACACCCCCGCCCCACCTCTCTGTTCTGTTTCTGATACTAGTTTGTTTACACATTCCTTGATACAACCGTTCCACAGTCAGTCGCTGCTCTATTTCCATACAACAGGAACACTCTTCCCCCATCCATTCCAAAGTCACATATTATGTCTTCCTTTAAGTCTAGCTTGAAGACATAGCTTTTTGTCCAGCAGTGATTTCCCCCTGTCCTGCTCACTCTTTCCCTACTCCCCTTCTGTCCTCCCCCTCCTGGTTTGCATGTGCTTCGTGCCCTGGAGTTTTGGTCGTTGTTGGCTGATTTCTTTGGTGAACGATAACAATGCGCGCTATGATTGATTCTTGTATCAAGATTTGGCGCCTTATAAATGTCTGTCTGTATTATTGTTATTATTATTATTGTTATTATCATTATTATTATTGTTGTTGTTGTTGTTACTATTACTGTTGTTGTTATCATTACTATCATTAGAATATGCCCAAAAGACAAATGAAGACCAGAGTGGGGCGAGACAGGGTCTTCCGTTCTTTCTTGGTCCGGAGGCTGGGCTAGACCTGGTTGGTGCCCGTTGTGTGGCAATGTCCCGGGGTTTGTCATCTCCCCACCTTGCCATTCGGTTTGTAAACGAGGTAAGTGATGGCTGGGTCCAAATGGGTCATGAGCCGCAAGGACAGCCCCCATTAATTTTGCTTGATGAAATGACTATTGAGTGGCGTCGGGAGCTTGGGAGGTGACTGTCTGGAGAGGGATGTGGCATTGGTGCTCCAGGTCCCATCCACACCATCATGGTGTTTCTTGTTAATTATTATTATTATTGTTATTGTTGTCGCAATGATAATAATATTTTTATTACGATTGTTGTTGTTATTAATATTATTATCATTAAAGAAATAAAATAAAAATGAAGATAGAGGAAATTTGTTTTGATAAAGATGTAAGAACACAACCTGTAAAGGGCAACATTATCTAACTTTTATCTTCACTGTTTATCTATAACTATGTTAATGTTTAGCTTCTGTGGGAATCAGATCAGAGTTTGTTTGGAGTTTGTTCAAGGGGGATTCATTGCACTCAGACAATTCTCTATGCGCTCCACGTACATCTGCCAGCAAGTTCCTGGCAGAGTCCTTAAACCTCTGTAAAACCCAGCGCACTGGCAAGGTCTTGAAATGGGGATTCCATGAAACACTAATATAAGTTGACACCACCAGAACAATTGAAGCAAGGCCAGTGTTTATGTTGCAGTCTGGGGTGTAATTCAAAATATCACATCTATAAACTGGGGTGTAATTCAAAATATCACATCTATAAAATGGGGTGTAATTCAAAATATCACATCTATAAACTGGGGTGTAATTCAAAATATCACATCTATAAAATGGGGTGTAATTCAAAATATCACATCTATAAAATGGGGTGTAATTCAAAATATCACATCTATAAAATGGGGTGTAATTCAAAATATCACATCTATAAAATGGGGTGTAATTCAAAATATCACATCTATAAACTGGGGTGTAATTCAAAATATCACATCTATAAACTGGGGTGTAATTCAAAATATCACATCTATAAAATGGGGTGTAATTCAAATATCACATCATAAATGGGGTGTAATTCAAAATATCACATCTATAAAATGGGGTGTAATTCAAAATATCACATCTATAAACTGGGGTGTAATTCAAAATATCACATCTATAAACTGGGGTGTAATTCAAAATATCACATCAAAATGGGTTATTTAAATATCCATCTATAAGGGGTGTAATTCAAAATATCACATCTATAAACTGGGGTGTAATTCAAAATATCACATCTATAAACTGGGTGAATCAAATATCACATCATAAACTGGGTTATCAAAATATCACATCTATAAACTGGGTGTATTCAAAATATACATCTATAACGGTCACTACAAAAGAGCCAGTCACCTGCATTCTGGAAATTAGAAGACGCTCAAAACCATAGTTATCAATATTTTGAACTATCCCATTGCCAAAAACTTGAAAATCAGTAGACACATTCTGAAAATCAGAAAGGAATCAAACATAAAAAACTTTTGTTCTTGATCAGATATGCCAGTTTGATCACTAATATTCCTTTTTTTTAGTGATACACACTATTTATTTATTTATTTATTTACTCATTTTGCTTGCTTGTTTTGATGGAAGGGTAACGGTTGCGTGAGAGATAGAGTTGTTGATAGAGAAAATGCGTTGTTCTTTGAGTACAAGGTCAACAAAAAATCCCTGCCAACCAACACAAACGAAACATAAGACTGTACTGAAATTGTCCAGTCAATAGAAAATATGCACAGTGAACGATGGATGTGTGTATTGTAGAAAAAGGTTTCGGGGGAGGCGAGAAAAAAATTATAGAAGAAAGGAAACGAAGAAAAAATCTGAAACAAGAGAAAGGAAAGAATGCATGAAGGACACGCGTAACATTAAAAAAACAACATCTAAAAAAGCCCCGTAACAAACAAACAAAACAAATAAACAAACAAAACAAACAAACAAACAAATAAAAACAAACAATCAAAGAAACAAAACATATTTGGGCCAGAATTAACTAATCGTTTGTGATCAAAGATTTTTTGAATGATGTAGGTAACTACTTGTTTTATAACAACAATAGCAACATAAACATACACAATCAACTAGTCAACCAAAATTGACACAGATCCCACCAAAACTGAGCAAAGAAAATAGAATATGATTTTACCGACTTAAATCAAGATGCTCTGTACAGTTTTAGCTCCTCCAGAAAGAAGGCCCGGTAATTTGTTGAGGATCTACAAATGGGTACAGCATTATAAAAATGGTCTGGTATGTTGTAAGAGATCTACATATAGGTAGAGCATTATGAGAAAGTTTGGTATGTTGTAAGAGATTTAAAGATGATAGAGCATTATGAGAATGTCTGGTATGTTGTGAGAGATCTAAAGATGACTAGAGCATTATGAGGAAGTGTGGTATGTTGTTGAGAATCTAAAGATGGCCAGAGCATTATGAGAAAGTCTGGTATGTTGTTGAGGATCTAAAGATGGCTAGAGCCTTATGAGAAAGTCTGCTATGTTGTTGAGAATCTAAAGATGGCTAGAGCATTATGAGAAAGTCTGATATGTTTGTGAGGATCTAAAGATGGCTAGAGCCTTATGAGAAAGTCTGCTATGTTGTGAAAGATCTAAAGATGGGTAGAGCATAATGAGAAAGTCTGGTATGTTGTGAGAGATCTAAAGAATGGGTAAAGAGCACTATGAGAAAGTCTGGTATGTTGTTGAGGAGCTAAAGATGGGTAGGGCATTATGAGAAAGTCTGGTATGTTGTGAGAGATTTAAAGATGGGTAGAGCATTATGAGAAAGTCTGATATGTCGTGAAAGATCTACAGATGGGTAGAGCATTATGAGAAAGTCTGGTATGTCGTGAAAGATCTACAGATGGGTAGAGCATTATGAGAAAGTCTGGTATGTCGTGAAAGATCTACAGATGGGTAAGCATTATGAGAAAATTAGTATGTTGTGGAAGATCTAAAGATGGGTAGAGCATTATGAGAAAGTCTGGTATGTTGTGCAAGATCTACAGATGGGTAAAGCATTATGAGAAAATCTGGCATTTTGTTGTGCAAGATCTAAAGATGAATGGAGCAATCTGTGGAGTTATGGAATATCTGAAGATGAGTAGAGCAATTCGTAACGGCGTGGTATGTTGTGGGAGACATGAAGATGGACAGAGCAATCTGTGAAGGTCTGGTCTGCCTACGGGAACTTAATGTGGATAAAGCATTTTGACAATGTTACTGACATATTTCTGTTTCCTCTTTGTAGGCTACTTTTTTCTTTGTGGCGTAACTGCCTCAAATGTCTTTTTTTTTTTAAATCTCCCTTGAAAAGCTCATTATTTCATAGTGTCGGTAATGGAGGGGGGAGAGAGAGAGAGAGAGAGAGAGAGAGAGAGAGAGAGAGAGAGAGAAGAGAGAGAGAGAGAGAGAGAGAGAGAGAGAGAGAGGAGAGAGAGCAAAATACATTACCAAGTTTTTCCTAATTGTTTCAGGGTGGGTCTTCACCAAAATTTGTCAAAGGTGTGAACAGCTCAGGAGTCGAAAATGCCTACGTTTTGAGGACAAGATGTGAAGATCAAGACTACACGGGCCAAAAGTGTGCCTAAAATCAATACTTTTTGAGGAAGGTGTTTAAACAGAACTTTCCAAGGAACTTCTGATAGTACTTTAACTGTATTTTCAATGTTGTAACAGTCTACCACTGCTGTCGAGGTATATCAATTTGTATAATCACACAATGATTTTTGTATAAATTTAATAATAATTATGTCAACAACGTGATTGTCTTGTTTTTGTTTCAGGAAGATATAATTATATCTCGATGGTCTTTTTCGTCACAGAACAGACAGACAACAACAAAACGTAGATATATCCACACATGTTTAAAATCGTACAAACACACAGCTGAATTACATGTATCATATGACGAAAGAAAGGAAAACAACAACTTTGTTGTGGGAAGAAGAAAAGCTATGGTTACATACATTTGCCAGTACAAAAAATTTAATATCAAAGAAAAATATTGACCATCTTCAAACACTTTGGAAACTGAATATCATCACACACTTTTTAAAAATACAGAACATCTTCACACTATTCAAAACCAGAACGTCATCACACACTTTAAAAACAGAACGTCATCACACATTTTAAAAACAGAACGTCATCACACATTTCAAACCTTAAAAACTGAACATTGTCACACACTCTAAAAACTGAACATCGTCACACACTTTAAAAACAGAACATCGTCACACACTTTAAAAACTGAACATCGTCACACACTTTAAAAACAGAACATCGTCACACACTCTAAAAACAGAACATCGTCACACACTTTAAAACAGAACATCGTCACACACTTTAAAAACAGAACATCGTCACACACTCTAAAAACTGAACATCGTCACACACTTTAAAAACAGAACATTTTCACACACTTTAAAAACAGAACATTTTCACACACTTTAAAAACAGAACAACTTCAGAACAAGTTCACACACTTTAAAAACAGAACAACTTCACACACGTAAAAACAGAACATCTTCACACACTTTAAAAATAGAACATTTTCACACACTTTAAAAACAGAGCAACTTCACACACTATAAAAACAGAACATCTTCATACACTTTAAAAATAGAACATTTTCACACACTTTAAAAACAGAACAACTTCAGAACAAGTTCACACACTTTAGAGACAGAACATCTTCGCACACTATAAAAACTAAACATCTTTAACATTCTAAAACTGATCATCTACACACACTTTTAAAACTGAACATCTTCACACATTTTTTTTAAAACTGAACTTCTCTACTCACAATGTTTCTATAGGCAATCCATTTTTATGTGAAATCACGCTTTTTGAACTTTATTGCTGCACTAAACTTTTCTATTTTAAAGTTAGACAGCGCTTGAATGTAGGCAGTCAATTCTGTCGTAAAGGTGTTTTGATATCGTTCTTTCTCCTCTTTGTTCTTTTTTTTTTTTTTAACCAAGGCAGATATTTATGGCTACAATCCTTGTGGGACTGCAATACACTCGTTTTGCTTAAATATGAAGCCTTTGGCAGCCGTTTCTTTCTCTGGTGACAGAAATATGTGATAGTCGTCTGGACAAAGAAAACCAATTTCGTTCGTCCTGTCGGTGGAAAACACATGCGGTTCATTTAAAACTTTTCCGTCAAAAGACTTAAATTAAGCGCCCTAACCTGTTCGTTTAAAACTGTTGTGGCAAGACTTTCCTTTCCCGGCCCCACCCCCCATCCTTACAACCCCCCCACAAAACAAAACTTGCCCTCCACCAGTATTCAGTGAAAATGATACCATCTCTCTGATATCAAACCATGGTTAGTGCTAAACGAACAACGTAACGGGTCTGGTGGCCTATACACTGTATTGTATACACCTCTCTCTCTCTCTCTCTCTCTCTCTCTCTCTCTCTCTCTCTCTCTCTCTCTCTCTCTCTCTCTCTCTCTCTCTCTCTCTCTAACATTGAAGAAAACGGAGACTGATGAAAATTAGAACACTGCATCACTAACAGTACATACGCACTTCATATAGGTAGAGGTGTACTGTTCTATCACGTAGGCAGACTTGGCACGGATCTCTTTCCAGGAAGCGCGTACTAAGGCTTTGAGTTTGGCCGTATCGGGCATATCCTTTTCCACGTATAATTCTTCTTCATGAGGGGTGCTCTGGTCAACCACCTGGGCCACCCTGAACAGTCCATTTCAAACAGACAGAACACATCAAACAATTTTTTCAGCCTTGCAGTACTTCCTAGCGTTTATGTGCAGGCTTATGGCATATGATATGACTATTTTATATCAGTTTCCTACCACATGCATTAGTGGTGTCAACGCATATGGATATTTCCGAGCGCGGAGACGCTTTCTTGAATAACAAACTGAAACTGAACTCTTCCGTGATGTGGGGAAAAACGAACCCTCGCAAAAATGATAAAAACGTCTTTAGAAAAACTGCCAAGGTGATTGCAGGTCTGACTCAAATGGTGATAAATGTACACAAAACAGTTACAGGCGTTATCCACCAAAATGGTGATGAAAATCTGACGCAAATGATTTTAGCTTTCAATTCACAACGTAACTGTCATCAGAATGATTACAAGAGAAACCAAAGTTGAACAAAGATAAAGTGGTGGATCCTTTGCTTTATTCCTATACTTCTGGTGGGGATGACAATTTGAGGAGGGATGATGTAGCGAGGTTTAAAAAATTCCTTTAATATGTTGACATAATGTACAACGTCCTTCACAGTGACAGCAGGACCATGTTTAACAGTCAGGTGTTAAGCTTCAGGACTGGACTGCGATCAAGTCTAAACTGCACAGTCGTTGGACACGGAAAGCGGCATAATCTTTGTTGCTACTGCTGCACGTCACAGATCCTGGAGCAGGAAGGCATTGACCGCCTCTGTCCAATTTAGACTAGTTTTTGAAGCCGATTTCTCCAGCGTACTGCTAAAAACATTTTCTGCAGATGTTTAGTCTATACATCCAGATGAGCCCATGGGTGTTACATACAGAGCTAAAGGGCGAGCTTGGGCCATGTCCTTGCGGTTGCGAGTACTAAGTTGAAGGAAAACCAACAATTGGCTGATTGTGGCGAGAGAAGGAGAGAAAAAAAAAAAAAGAGAGAGGGGGAGAGAGAGAGAGGTGGGCATGCCAGTGAGTTCCACATATGATGGAGGGCATCCTGTATGCTCGTCTCTGGCCAAGTGTCTAGTTACTGTGCTGATCTGATGATAACGTCGTCACGTCTCTTTTAAAAAAAAACTAAGTTCGTTCTCTTCTCCTGGAGAAAAACTGGTTTTGATTGTATTTCTTTGTGGTACTGAGCTCTATCAAACTCAGCATCTACTGATTTACTGATGTTGAGTTGCCGTGGGATGTAGAATTAGAACAAATGGGTGAAAATGTCCGTGATTCCTTTCATTCTTGAGTACTGCCATCCAGATTTATCTTTTTAAATACTTTGCTGACGAGACGATGCTGCTATTAAATAGTTTTTTGTTCCTAGTAGACTTGACTGGATTGTAACTTATGACCTTTGGACTGAACTTATGACCTTTGGACTGAACTGACCTTTGGACTGAACTTATGACCTTTGGACTGAACTCGTGACCTTTCAAGAGTATAGCTGGGTGCAGGGGGGTGGGGGTGGGCGGTGTGTTCAAGCCAGGAAACAATCTCGTCACCCATCCACTTGGTAACCACACTCGATCGTCCTTGACCTCGGCTTTTGTGAGCGTATGTTCGCATCATCAGATTATCCCCTCTCCTACCTTCCATCTGACATATTCCACGTCTTCAAAAAGATAGATGGGTGTACAGGGCAGCTTGCTTGACGTACACGTAGAGCTACCACCTGCTCCTATGACAGCTGAGACTTGAGCCGGGCATGAAAATAAACTCCACATACGAAGCCTTCAGTCCAGCAGCTGTGAATGCCCCTGGTGTGGGTCAGAAGGGGTAAAGCACCTCCTTCGTCATGCGGCATCAGGTACAAGTCCAGGTCTATTCTACTTCATTCCATTACGATGTCAGAGTTACGGGACAACTATGACCTCTACAGAAAGCGGTAACCCGTTGGTAAAGGCGCCTGCCTGGAAAGCCAGAGAATCTGGGTTCGAATCTCGATCAAACGAGGGTTTCCTGCCCTCCCCCCCCCCCCCCCCATTTCCTCCGCCCACTAGACTTTGATTGTCTGCAAGCTAGTTTTCAGATGGGATCATTCATCGAGCTCCTATATGCAGTACACACTTAGCACAAGTAAAAAATCCGCGGCAACAAGAATCGTCCCTGGTAAATTTGATAGGCGAATCCATTGTCACAGTTAAACAAAAATTCACGTACAAAAAGAAAAGAAAAAACCAAGATAGCCAGGACATTACAATAATTCCCCCTTTTCATAAAAAAAAATCTACAGAAAATCTTGATTTTGTACATGCACTTAACGTCACTCTGACCTTGAACAAGCTTCACTTGAAATTAAACTTGACTTGCATTAAGGACAATGGTAGACTGTCGCAATAGTGACAACAGATACTCCCCTTGTGGGGGATTTTTGTTTTGCCCAGAAACAAATGATGATACAAAATTTTATCAGGGACACATCATGCAAATATCATATCATGACTTCTGATAACAGTCAATAAAGTCTCAAATAATATATTTTAACACGAATTTCCCACCTGTATCATCACTATAGTCCCCCAAATTTACAATGCATCCCAGGGAATCTTGTAATTAACATCAACAACTACGCACACTCCCAAAATTCCAAACACATGCACCCGTATCTACACCCTTATACATTACACACACACACCCACACCCACACCTGCACAACATCTCACACACACACACACACACACACACACACACACACACACACACACACACACACACCACACACACACACACACACACACACACACACACACACACACACACACACACACAAAGATGATGATGATGATGATACTACTACTATTACTAACTGATAATAATAATAATAATAATAACAACAATAGTATTCATACTGCGCCAAAAATACACACATAGAGACACACCACACATACACATACATGCACACACACACACACACACACATGCACACACACACATACACACACACACACACACACACACACACACACACACACACACACACACACACACACACACCCCAGAGTCTATGCATGATGTAGCAGAAACTGTAAAGTATACAACTTACAATCGACAAAAATAGTAACCATCTCGTATAGAGATAAGAAAGAAAACTGATGATAAGTATAGCAATGAAAATTATCTTGCGTACAGTCTCTAGATGTGTATAAACCACTCACACTCACTGTGATATTGATTTCCTATTACTACTATCAAGGCGTTATAAGATTGCCAGTCTTCTGTAACTCTAAGCTTCCATTCATAGCAGGACAATATTTTTCAATGATATATCTTTGTTTTGCTATTCTTTTGAATGCTGTCATGTTTGGACTTTTTTGCGTTTTACTGATCTATCTATCTCTCTATCCGTATATCTATCTATCTGGCAGCTGGTTAGCTAGCTGTCTGTCTATCCATCTTTCTGTCTACACACAAAGACAAACACAGACACACACACAGACAGCCACAGACAGACAGGCACACACACACACATATATATATACATATATGTATATGTAGATACATAATATACATGTACATGCACATACACATATACATATACCTATACATACAGTATATGTATTATACATAAACATATAGCATAAATGCAATGCTGGGTTTCAAACCAAATATAATAAGCATTTCAGAAAATATTCAACTGTAACAATGTTGGCATGTCTTTGTAGGCTGTGAGGATAAATAACCACAAAGCCTTTGTACAAGGTACAGCTCCAGCTACAGTGTAAGGTAGTTTTTTTTTTATTGTTTCCACACAACGTGCAACTTGATGAGTCTGCAAGGTTCTATAAGAATTAAAAAAGTACATCGGTATGAATCTATGCAGAAATCTCAGCAGGAGCCATCTGAGCTTGTAGTCAACAGTACTTTCGAATGACTTGAGGAACTAAATAAAAGTGGCAGAATAGTTCAGACTTTCGCCTGCCAGTAACTAAACTCGAGATTCCAGGATTCGTTCTCCGTTGAGACCTCAACTTTTCTCCTCAGTTTGACCGGAAAATCGAACTGAACATCTAGTCCTTCGGAAAGGGACGAACATGGAATCGCACTCGTGTACCTTCTGGACTGCGTACGCTAAAGATCCCACGGCAGTTGAAAATCGCGAACAGCAAGGTATTTGCCCGGCTGTAGGTTGATTTCCTAGGTCCCTCACCTAACAGGCCAATCAGCCTTCTTGCCTTTCTGAAGTTTGGTTAAAAAGTGGGTGGCGCTGCACTGCGGCGACACGCTCTCAAAGGGGAGAGCAGCCCCACTTTCACATGGTAAATCCACTGTGACAATATGAATATGAATATATGAATAAATATCTGTACACACCAAAGTCCACTTTGGCCTGCATGATATATGGTCGTTATATTCTGTCAATTCCAAATACATCATTTTCGTATTCTTACTTTTATTAATTTCCACACTTTAGTGTCTTCATTAATATATATATAAATTCAGAGAAGTCCAGCCCACATCTGTGTTTGAAAGCTTCAAGAGCCCCAATCAGTCTTTCATACATCAAAATCAACAACAGTTAAAATGTCTCAGTATATTGTTTTGTGCTGTTTAGTTACGTGTATGTTGTAATGTATGCATTCTTTGAAAAAACAAAGGATTAGCATTTTCTGGCTGACATTTGCTTTAGAGCTTTTCATAATATTTCCCAGTTCGGACCAGAAGTTGTCGCTACTTCTTGCCATTAGCACAGTTGCATAATCTCCCCCCCCCCCCACCAAAAAAAAAAATCTGTCAGATCTGGGCAGATCGAAATAAAATTTACATCACTGAAATTTCTGAACCAAAATCCTTTTGCAGCCATTTGATTTTCATGGCTGCTATGAATGAACAAATACCCAACTTTCTGATACGTTTTTTTTTTCATATGAGTTGCAAGCATCTAAACATTTTAGCTTAGCCTTTTTCCCACCTCAAAGAAATGTGTAAAAACAGCTAAAACAGCTATCTGACTCTCTGACAATGGGAGATGGTGAACCAGGTAAGTTTGTAAATGCACAATTTCAGAGATGGCAAAAGATTTAATCAATGTTATTTTACCAAGTGATGTCACTGTCTTTTTGGCCAAGTGTGTGAAAATAATCTTGTAGAAAGTTTTGTTGATTAGAGTATGACAGTATGATTTATGTTAGTAGAGAAGAAAACACCGAGTACTCTAAGTGTAATAGGGCTATAAACAGACGTAAGTTTTGTGTGTGGTCACAATACAATTTGAGTTTTAATAATCTAAATTTACTCTTAGGCCTAAAATTAATACAAAATAATTCAGAGTGCATACACTGATCAAAAGACTTTCAGAACCATCTGGATATACGGTTATGCCATCAATAAACTGATGTAGGGTGTGTCTATCATTTGCCAGTTTTATACCTTTCATGTCTTCATTGTTTCTTATTAACAAAACCAAATTTCCCACACAACTAAGGCACAGGTAAGGTGAGCATGAGTCTCACACCTATTCTTAATATTAAACCAGCTATTATATTCACATTTACCATGACACTCATCAACATTATCACGAAATGTCTGTATCGGTTTCTAAACCAACAGACAAAAGCCCAAAGCTTTTGTAACGAAAGACCAAGGTACATAGTCAAACGCCTTCTCCAAATACACTCTCAGTAACACGCTAGGAATGGCATGATTTCCCTGTATGTATTATATAAACACAGTATATAATGATGGCATGTTTTCACCAATATATCTTCCTGGCGGAAATCCCTTCGGACTTTTATGAAAGATACTTGGTAAGACTGAAATGAAATGTTCAGTAACATATACTGAGGCAATTTTGTACGCTGTGATTAGCAATGTGACTGATTGCCACTTTTTCAACGTTCTGAGACAGATTTTGAAAATTAACAGAAGCTTCTGAAAACACAGCGTTCGCGCATATTCCTGAAAAAGTGCCGATTTTAGGCACTTTTTTTGTGCGTTCTTCAATGCCATGACAACAACAACAACAACAACAATAACAAAAAGAAAAAAGAAGAAAAAAAAAGGAACTATGCATTCGCGACTCCTCAACGATCCATAATATTATCTTTGACTTAAATGTGGTAAAAATCCATCCAAGAACAACCGAGAAAAATCTTGCTAACACTTTTTTGTCACTGACATACACAGACAGACACACATACACACAGACAGGCTGACAGACACACTCGCGCACACACTAACACTTCAGGTCGATGTAAAACAATGTATCCTTTTTCTTAAAAGTAGGAGATTGAAGAAAAGCGTAATGCCTTAGTCTGACGACGTGATATCTGCTTTTCTTGCAGACAAATTTCAATGTGACAAAAACACGAATCCAGTCCAATGCAATACAGTCCAACATCCCACCCCGCCCTGCCCCTACGTACATTTCCATGCTGACTGCTCGCTTTCTGAACGCTCCGTACTGCAGGAGAGAGTACCTTCTGCTGGTTAGCGAAATGGTCTCCATAAACGAGCTGGATATATCAGAGGCACGTCTGGAGGCAGGCAGCGGGGGCCGGGTATCACTGCTGGCGAATTCACCCGTGGCATTCTCATTCTCTCCAGCCCGTACATCTGAATACGAGTGATAATGACGTTGATAATGCTACTCGCTGTCGGCTGATGTGAGGGATCTACCCATCTTTTCGCACTTCTAGTCACAGTTTAAGACTTACCTTGGCCAGGTCCGCCCTTGTTTGTGTCCTAATTATTCATCCACGGATACATACATTCATGTACTTCAGCTTCCAACTACCGATCATATGATATCGTGTAATCACTCATGTGTGTATAACATTCATTACCATAGGATATGATAAGTGTGCTTCTGTTACATCATAACTGGTCTTTTTAATGACAAGCTATCCAAGTTCCAACGATTCCAAAAGTAGTGAGGCTCGTCTTGTCCTATGTGGGGAGCACACGGTGCAGTGCAAAAGCACTCTTGCAAAAAACTACACTGGCTTCTAATCAAAGCACGAAGTGAGTTTAGGAATTGTCACACCTTTTTCCAATGTCTAAATTCAAATACTATGTCAACATGTTCATGTCAGAACTCCTCTTGTCTTGCCAGAACTCTCAGATCTTAAGGAGCTTCTTCCTTGACTTAACCTCAGTTTTCTCTAACTATTTGCGAAAAGAAAAAAAATCTTTTTCTATTTTTTTTGACCCAACAACATGGAATTCCCCTCCCCCCACCACTAGTGTCTTAGAGACAAAACCCAGATAACAGTACAAAACATATCTTTTACAGAAACATCTGTAAAATGGCATAGACTGATTTTTGTGGCTTTTTTAGGACTAGTACTGCGGCTTTTCTCTCTCTGTGTCTCTGTCTCTATTTCTCTCTGTCTCTGTCTGTCTCTCTCTCTCTGCATGTGTGTGTGTCTCTCTGCATGTGTGTGTGTGTGTGTGTGTGTGTGTGTGTGTGTGTGTGTGTGTGTGTGTGTGTGTGTGTGTGTGTGGGTGTGTGCTCATTTGTCTGCGTGTTTTTCACATATGACTTCGCATATGACATAGAAACAGAAGTATCCAATGTACATAAATTCTGTAATAAGACACATTAGCAACGGACTTAAATTGTCGAAAGTGAGAATTGTTCTGTTGTATCATAAATCAAGGCGTCGAAGAAATCAAACTACTCATTATTTATAAAGAAAGTTTAATTACATGGCAAAAGTGGGATTATCGTGTTAAAAATGAATATAGATCTGCTGTCTATAGACCGTTTTGTACAGTGCACGATGTGAAACTATATTTCAGTTGAAATCTCTCGGAAACCGATCAAAAAACATAAATGTGACTTAATATGTTCAGGAATGGTAACAAAGACGACATGTATTTTTTTCTGCGTGTAGTTTAAGTGTTTAAAGGCAAATTGTAGGCCTATCTGGTTTAAGTTGCATACATTTCCATTTCATTTTAGGTTAAATTTGTTCTTGCCATCCGATTAAAAACATTGTGAAGATGTAGTAGGCCTCCGTCAGTCGGCGTCGATTATGGATGATACGCCCATATGCTGTGCTGAGTTGAGTTGACGCCTCTGGAGCAGTGTCGGCTGTTGGTTGTAAGGCCGATGCGGGAAAGGCAGTCTCTGCGACACTGGATACACGTATCGATGTTGACCATGGCATTGCCTTCACAGGAGCTCGCTTTCCGCATGACTCTCTTTTCCTCAGCTAAGGTCTGGATCTTCTTTTACCCCAACCTGAGTTGTTTCTGAAGCACACTGTGCCATCTGTTGCAGTCGGCTGCTGTGTCTTCCTAGCTCTCTGTGTTAATTTCCAAAGCTTTCATATTGCACTTGCAGACGTGTTTGTATCATAGTTGGGGGTGGCCAACAGATCTCTTGCCGGAGACTAGTTCACCGTAAAGGATATCCTTTGGGATACGTCCATCTTCTATCCGGTGCACATGGCCAAGCCAGCGCAGCCTGCGTTGTCTGAGTAGTGTGTGCATGGTGGGGAGACTAGCGCATGCTAGGACTTGGGTGTTTGGTAATTTGTCGTTCCCTTAATGCCAAAGACGCGGGGAAAGCAGCGCAAGTTAAAGCTGTTCAGCTTTTGATTTTGTTTGGCATATGTTGTCCATGTTTCGCTGCCACAGAGTAGAGTGCTGATGATGCAGGCATCGTACATCTTGGTCGGAGTTGTCAGCTTTGGGTTCTCCCTGGTACGAGCAAAAAGTCGGCCTGAGGTTGCTGCAGCCATGCCAATGCGCTTGTTGATCTCGGCATCGAGGGACAAATTGTTGCTGATGATGGAACCGAGGTATGTGAACTTGTGGACAACATCAAATTCATAGTTGTCGATGGTGATGACAGGTGGAGTGTCCACGTCTTGGCTCAGCACGTTCGTCTTTTTCAGGCTGATGGTCAGACAAAGTCTTTGCAGGTTTAGGAAAATCTGTATATGATTATAAGGCACTGGAATTGTTGTTCAGTGTGTGAGGTAACAGCAGCAGCATCGGCAAAGAGCAAGTCTCTGATAATGGCCTCTTGCAACTGATAGTGATCCTAGCAGCAAACTCGTGGCTAGAAACACCCACGATGTCAACGAAACCGCCATCAGATCATCACAACTTCCACATGTGTTAATTCTACATGACTCTGTTTTTGATGACATAGACGGCACAAGACTAGGCCGGTCATATGGTTTTGTTGCTAATTGTCGAAAGACCCTCTCTATTGAAGACTGTAGTAGAGCTGTGGCAGACCTTAGTGCAGATGACAATATTGATGCAGTTGTGCTCCATCTTGGTGTCAATGACTTAAAAACGAAAGACGTCAGTTTGTGCAGTGATCATATTGTGAGTTGCACCAAAGATATCACTGCAAAACTTCCACATACAAAGGTAGTGATAAGCAGAGTGGCACCTCTTAAATCTTCAGTTTTGAAAGTGAAAAGAGAACTTTTCAATGCAAACGTTTTCTCTCAACTACATGACCACGACAACGTCACGTTCCTGGCTCACGAAAATCTGAATGCCGGCAACAGCAAAATGATGAGAGATGATATCCACCCATCACAGAGAGGCACTACCTTTCTTGCAGAAAATCTTGGACGTCACCTCGAGTCCCTTTTTTGGCAGAAATCTACAACCAAAAGGAACACACACCGCAAGAAAGGACAACCACCACGCCACCAACAATTCGCATATCGTAACAACTACCAGAGAAACTTTTATTCACAAAGACGTCCTCTACAGAACACAACCATATTAAATAGACCATATAAGGATATATATCACGACCATTTTCAAGACCCTCGTTCATTCCAACACATGTTTCGTATGTGGTACCCATGGAATTTTGGACACCAAGGGCGTTATCTTAATCATCATGGCAGGAGATAGACAAATGCACCTGGTCATTATAGAAGACATTAACACAACCCAGTTCCAACATTGAATGTTGTCTTTCTCTGAGACACCACATAACTCTTGTCTTCAAAGAATCATTTGTTATCAGATATAAGTTGTGTATAATTTCTTTCGATATTAGCTAATTAGTATATTCTGTACTACATTGCAGCTTAAGTACTCAATTGGATAGATTTTACAGTGTACTCTTCTATTCATCTTGTTCACTTGTTTGTTAAGTTCCCTATTTTCCAAATTCACACATCGTTCAGCGGTGATTTATTGATATAAACAACATGACATCAGATTTCAGTATACTCCAATGGAACTGCAGATCAATCCATTCAAACCTAGTGTTGCTCCAACAGTATTTATCAAAAAATAATCATTGCGTTTTAGCACTGCAATCTCTTAATGTTGTCAAACATAAGCTTCCAAAATTGCCAAATTATTTTTATCCTCCGCTATTTCAATGTTGTAAGGCAAATAACAAGATACAGGTTGCCATATACATCCGATGTGATCTGGTCTACTCGTCCTTTGTGGATTTCCCGATCCCAGCAGATACAAAAGACATCTATTACACAGGAGCAGTTGTCAGAGTCAGTACAACTGTTAATGTAAGTCTTTTATCATTGTACCTTCCTTCTGGTCCAAAAGATGATAACACAGACTGGATCAAGCATTTGGACACAAAAGGCTCAAGGTGGATAGTACTGGGTGATTTTAACGCTCGTTCTCCTTTCTGGGAGAAAGAATGTCTCAAAATTACCAGCAATCGTCTAATTGAAAACATAGTAGATTCAAATCTTTACTTATTAAACGATGGTTCAGTTACACGGATACCTGATGTCTCTACTCATAGAGCAACCACAGTGGATTTGTCTCTCATCTCACCAGAGCTTGCAACAAATTGTACTTGGCTCGTAGGAGATGATAGTTTGGGTAGTGATCATCTTCCAATTGAAATTAAACTTTTGGAGAAAACAACTTTCAGAACACGCACTGACACTGAAGACAGAATCCCGAAATTCAAATACAAGACCGCCGATTGGATAATGTTTGGTAATATCCTTCAGACGCACAACACAGATTTAATAAAACATGACAATATAGATGTATTTTATTCTAATTTCATCGAAGTTGTCTTAAAGGCAGCTTTCTCTTCTATTCCAGTGTGCAAGTCGGTGACACTAGGCAAACGTGGAATTCGTGGTGAACGAAAGAATATGAACAGGCTGTTGCCTTTAAAAAAGAAACTTTTAAAATCTGGCTGAAAAATAAAACACCTGCACATCATTTGAACATGAAGAAAGCTAAAATTCAATGTAATAGAGTAATAGCACAAGCAAAGAAGTCCTATTGGACCAGTTTCTGCAATGATGAAGTATCTGAATCAAAGGATATGTACAAAGTGTGGAAAAAAGTAAAAGAAATGAAACATTGTCATACACTGCCAAGCTACCCAGTTAAGTTTAAAGACAATTTATTTCCAAATTCCTTTGAAAAAGGTAACGCCTTTCTTAATATTTTTTCAGACAATAGTCGATCAGTTACTTTAAAGTCAACTAATGGTCAACACAGAATAGAACAGAAGAAAAATGACATCTATGTTGATCCAATTTCTAAGGAGAATCATTATATCAATTCTCCCATTCAACTGGACGAATTCATAGAAACTTTGGCGTCTTTTTCATCCAATAAATCTTCTGTTGGTTTAGATGGTATTTCTTATCAGATGCTAATTCATTTGCCTCTTAAGTGGAAGGATTTATTACACTCATTTTTCCAAAAATGTTGGTTGAATGGAGCTCTTCCAAAACTCTGGAAGAAGTCCGTGATAATTCCCATCATTAAGGAAGGCAAATCAAGGTCACTCATTGACAGTTACAGACCAATAGCTTTAACTTCTCATGTTGGGAAACTGATGGAAAAGATTATTCAGAAGCGTTTGTTCCATTATTGTGAACGAAATGATATTATTCCACCTCAACAGGCAGGATTTAGGAAAGGGCGATGTACAACAGATCATTTAGTGAAACTTACAAGTCAAATCAAAAAACAATTTTCTCGTAGAAAAAGCACTTTGGCTACGTTTTTTGACGTGAAGAAGGCTTACGACACTGTGTGGCATTCAAGACTGCTTTTACAAATTGAAGAGCATTGGTGTACACAGGTAAAATGTATTATTACATTAAAGACTTTTTATCCTGTAGATCAATGTGTGTAAGATTAGGGACTGTATACTCTTCATTTAAAGACATAGACATGGGGATCCCTCAGGGGTCAATCATAGCCCCCATCCTGTTCAGTATACTTCTTTATGATTTACCACAACATTTGTCGAAGAACACTAATGTTGTACAGTATGCAGATGATATTGCCATATGGATGAATACCACTCTTCGAAAAAATACAAACAAAAGAACAATCACCCATGTACAAAAGCTCTACCAATATGATCTTGATAACCTGAGTAATTACATGAAAGACAACGGTCTGGATTTATCGAGTTGAAAGACTTATCTTATGCTTTTTAACAATGGTGAAAACCCTAAAACTCTCCCTACGTTATCGCTGGACAATAATTCACTTGCTTATAAGCCCACCGTTAAATTTCTAGGAGTGTACATAACACGAAAGTTGAATTGGAGACATCATATCGAATATTTAATTACAAAAGCAAACAAAAGACTTAACTTCTTAAAAATAGTCAACAGACAATCCTGGAGCCAAGACACTCAAACTATGTTACACCTTGCGATTTCTTTGGTTCGATCGAAACTGCTCTATGGACAAGAGGTATATTTTACTGCCTCGAATACACTCTTAAAAAAATTACAGAGTGTAGACAGCAAAGCTATTAAATTGGCTCTTGGTGTGCCCGTTCATACAAACACAATGAAGTCTTATAAAGAAAGTAACATATTACCGCTTACAGATCAACGTGAATTAGCGGTGACAAAGTATGTTATTAGAGCTCTGGCCGTAAAGAACTCAGTTAAGGATGAATTACTATACACCTCAGAAAGCTCGAAAGGTGCATTCTCTTCAACCTATACGAAATTTTGCAGAAGTCCTCCTGAGCGAAAACAATATTGATGTAAATGACATTCCAGTAATGCCTCTTATTCCATCCATACCTTCCTGGGAACTTGAAAAAGCTAACTTTGACATAGACTACATAAATCTCAATAAAACAGAAGAAATAAATATTCTAGTATCAGAAGTCAAATCTCATTTAACCACATATTATCCTAATCACCTAAAAATTTTCACTGACGGGTCTGTTTTAGATACAGCTGATAGCGGAGCTGGATTCGTCATTCCTGCCTTAAAGGTACAAAAATCTTTTTACATAGGTAAAGGCTTCTCTATTTTTACATCAGAATTATACGCAATATTGATGGCTCTTAACTATATTATTAGCTTCTCATACGATATCTGCAATATACTATTGTGTGTTGATTCTAAATCAGTGTTACGTAGCTTGAAACAAACAGAAAATGTAATACGAAATGACATTATACGTGAGATCAAACATTTGATACATTGTATTTCATTCAGTGGTGTTGGTATAAATTTTTGCTGGGTTCCGTCACATTGTGGACTTTATTGGAATGAAGTTTCGGACAAATTAGCAAAAGATGGTGCATCCAATAATGCAAATACCGTAACTTTCCATAACATACGACTGTCAGTTCATGAACTTGGTTCTGTGTTGGAATGTTCACTGTATACAAATTTTTCCAATACCCAAAGCCTGATACCTAACTGCCCCAGACAGCTAGCGTCCTTGATATACAAACTAAGGCTTAACTCTTGGAAAACAAAATATACACAGAATGTATGTATTTGTTCAAAAGAATTATCTGTCCACCATCTGCTCTTTGAATGTCCTATTTTACTTACGACATATAGAAATAACAATCTCGATTTTCCATGTACTGACTCAAAGATATCCTTTACAACAAAAATAATGATATTATTTCGGTAGTCCAGCTGATTCTCAGATCCCCTGTTGGCAGTTTGTTATGAAGAGTTAATTAATTGTTGTATGTTATTGATTGACACTGTTAACTTAATGTTCTGAATTCTTAACTGTTATTGTTCCCCTTCTTACATTCAAACTATCACTACCCCTTCCCATCCACGTCCCCACCCTTTTTTCCCCCCTATGTGTGTGTGTGTGTGTGTGTGTGTGTGTGTGTGTGTGTTTATGTGTGTGTGTGTGTATGTGTGTGTGTATGTGTGTCTAAAATCACTATTGTGAACAGACATTAAATAAAGATTCCATTCCAATTCTTGCAAGGCTGAAGAGTCGACCATCGGACCTGGTGCGTAGGTACACTCCTTCCGTTGCAGTCCCCGAAACATGCTTGAGGAGCATGGAGGAGAAGATGCCAAACAGGGTGGGAGCAAGGACAGGGCCTTGCTTGACTCCTCTTTTGATATAAAGGGTTCAGACATGCTGCCCTCATACTATATGATTGCTTTCACATCGTCATGGAATGATCTGTTCAGGATATGCAGTTTTGGGGGCATCCTATTTTCAAGAGAATGCTTAACATTCCATCCCTGCTGACCACGTCAAAGGCCTTGGTGAGGTCCATGAAAGCGATGTAGAGGGGCTTTTGCTGTTCTCTGCATTTCTTCTGTAGCTGACGAAGGGGAAAAATCATGTCCACTGTGGAACGATCTGATCGGAAGCCGCACTGGGATTGAGGGAAGATGCGCACAGCTAGGTTTTGTCGACGTGCCAACATGATTCGGGCGTAAGTTTTAAGCACAGGGGTCATCACTTGGAAAGGGATCACTGAGGCTATCCTGCTACGTCTGTCCTGAGCACAGGGGTCATGGCGTGGGGAAGGGACAACTGACTGCTTTATGCCCCTCTGATGTCTACTGGTCCTTTGGCGCTGACTGTTTGATTTTGGTGGAACTGAGTAATTCCTGCCAGTGTTTTCTTTTAGGAAAACAAACCCTCTGTGGTTTGATGCCGGTTATCTTGTCACTTCACTGTATGAATACGGTCCAGGGACCAGTGGTCTGGACTCACTCCTGTCACGATCAAGGCGTTTAGACTTTTTACAATTTCTTGCTCGAATCTCCTCTCTGTGCTCCCTGATGAAGGGGATAGCTCCTGTATCTGCATGTCTTCTGCTGGATCTGTGCGGACCCCTGTTTGTCCCTGAGTGGTATTGTTGGTCATTTCTGTTAAAATGTCCTGTCTCCCACTAGTCCCGATTGTCTTCTTGCAACAGAGAGACAGCGTGACGTCTTATGGTCTGGTCTTTGCGCTGACATCCAATGTGGTTCCTTGATGAACATCTGTTGTGAAGGTGTTCTTCTTTCTGCCGTCATGCACCAATTGTCTGTCGTCCTGAGCCTGTGGCCAGTGCTTTGTTAAAGTGGGAGGCAGCTGAACGATAGTCATAACCGTTAACATAGTCATGATATGTTTGTTGTCTTCCCTCACATGCAGTTTTCTATTATGAACGTACGCGATTTTACCAAGTCCAGGATGGAACTTGACCGTCTGTCTTGGCGTCGAGGTGAGGTCAAACGCTCCCTTGATCCCACTTACTCTGAGGTTGTCTCTCAGTGCTTTGTTTTCAAGCACCGCCATTTTGTCTGTCTACCGGTAGAACTGTAATAGAATGGGACAGGGGTTGCTTCCAGGGGTGTGAGGTCTTCCAAGTCTGATAGCTCTTGCGATGTCCTCTTGGTGCCAGTCAGGCTTGGTTACACGGTTATGTAAGACGTCCATAATTATTTGGTTAGTACAGAAACTGTCCTCCCAAGTATGCTCTTCCACACTGATGAAAAAATCAAAAACAAAACAAAACAAAAAAAACCATTGCACTTTTTGGCATCTTGCTATATGGACTAACTTTTTTTCTTCTAAATTATCCAGTTGTCCATGACTGTTGCATTGTATTCCTTGATTTCATCAATTTCTTTTTTATTGGTTGGAACATGTTCCTTCAGTTTACAAACATTCGCAGAGGACTGTGAAATGTTGGCCTCTGAAGTATTGAACTTGTTGTCCATGATTCTCTGTACTGTAGCTGAGTCCAGCTGTAGCCCTTGTTGAATTTGTGCAAATCTCCAGTCTATCAATCGCACTATGCTGGCATCTGGTGTTGTAAACTCGTGATATGACATAACTGAAGACTATGTACACGCGTGTTGCCACAACATATTTTCAAGTCACACTTCATCACAGGAGAACAAAATTCAAGAAGCACCGTGAACAAAAAATGAAATAGTTCATTTATTTCATTTACAGATCCGTGAACAATTGATCAGACACAAACATGAAATCAGTCTTGTTTAAGTTTGGATATCTTTTGTCTGACAGCGGCTAAAGCATGTGGAATTCACGTTCTAAACCAGTATGGGGTATGCGCCAGCATGAACTATCTCAGCGCAACACACACACACACACACACACACACACACACACACACACACACACACACACACACACACACACACACACACACACACATATATATATATATACAGATAGATAGATATATGTATATACATATATTATAGATATATATATATGTATATACAATATATATATATATATATATATATATGTTATATATATATATATAATGTAGATAGATATATTCAAACCTTCTTTGTTATCAGCAATTACTGAAAGTGTTAATTCTAGACCAACCACTGACCTTTTCCACTATATGGTTGCACATAACAAAAAGTCTCAGTGATCAGGGCAAACATTCCGTCACAATTGTGACGAGAAAGTAGAGAGCTTGTCTAACAAGTCCGCCACATGCAAAGGCCTCCCGCCGAGCTGAGAGAGAGAGAGAGAGAGAAAGAGAGAGAGAGAGAGAGAGAGAGAGAGAGAGAGGGGGGGGGGAGAGGGGAAGAGACAGAGAGGGGGGAGGGAGAACACAACAAGAACATAAAGATTTTTTTTTGTACGCAGATAGTGGCATAAGCAAAAATTCTTCTTTACATCCAGCTCTAGTGAAGAGAGAGTCAACACTGATTTAATTATACCGACATAAAAACATCAACGCAATGCACAATTGTAAGATAGTTATTTAAAAAAGTAATTAAAATTTCATTGAAAAAGAGTTGTCTATACAGTTTAGACTGACGATAGGCCTATACAAAGGTTAACGGAACGATTAAAGATAAATCAACTCTCCTCCAAATATGTTAACATTACACATAAATAAAACATCCTCATTACCAGTCGATACAAAACAATATTCAACACTAAAAGTTTATAGAATGAGTGGATAGGCAGTGAGCGGGCGGAGAAACAGACAGACAGAAAGTACACGTACTTTCAATGTGTTCCAACTGTTCTTTGATAGGCTTGTATTCTTTAATAGTCACTTTCGGCTTACGAGAGGGAGTGGATGATAAACGACAACAGACGATCTCGTTCTTACGTCTACGGGTCCTCTCCTTGGGACGGTTTACCATTAGGCCTGATGAGTTTCCCATGAGACTTGGTTGAGTTCTCTGTAGTAGCCAGAAGCCAGTCCAGTCCACGTATGAAATCTGCTTGGTCACTGACTTGCTTCCATTGAGATAGTGATGTAAACTTTTGAAATTGGCAATAAGTTTCTCCCAGTGTTTAAATCACCGTGGATATAATTCTTTAGAAATAATTTACTGGATAGGTACGCTTTTAGAGCTGCCTTTTCTTCCACATAGATCAAAAGAAAACAAATCAGTATCATCTGGGTGTGAAAGCTGTAGTAAAATAGCCATTTGTAATAATTTGGCAAGAACTCAGATTAAACGTCATTATTTTGCGTAACGTCAACATGTTCTGAACTCAGTCTATGACGTTTTTGGTGAACGTCTATGACGTTTTTGGTGGAAAAACTTTATTTTTCAGTCATCTATAAAGATGGTATCTCCAAAACAAACAGAAAAAAACAAGAAAACGTGAATGAATTCTCACAGCGTGCCCATTACAAAATTTACATTGCGTTGGATTGTATTATTTGTCTTTCGTGTAAAACGCATGCACACACGCACGCATATTCTCTCTCTCTCTCTGTATGTGTGTGTGTGTGTGTGTGTGCGCGCGCGCGCGCGTGTGTGTATGTGTGTGTGTGCGCGTGAAAGAATCAAAATCAGAGTCAGAAATTTATTCAGTAAGGCCAAAGCCCCATTTGAAGGGGTGTGGACACATAAACATTATACAAGCACAAAATGTAATACATAGTCGTTCTTGGACAATGCATACTTTAGATATTTTGGAATAATTACAATATAGGAAGCCATGAGCATTATCAATCTGAAATCATTTTGGTTTGTTGTAGGTACTTTGGCTGAATTAACAGGCGTCTCAGATCCTCAAGGGTCGGACAACATAGAATAAAGTGATTTTCATTTTCAGCAACACTCTTACATAATGGGCATTTTTTTGCCTCTTGGTCAAGTCTTTTATATCGTAATCTATGTACTGATAAGTCGGACATACCAAACCTAAATCTTGTGAATACATATCTAATAAATCTGTTAAGTCCAACGACAAGTATGCTTCGGCCAGCTGGCCTTTGTCAAGCGTAAGATCACAAACAAACAAACACCAAATGTCACAAGAAGACCAGTGGTCGAAGTAGCAGGGAAGTTTCAGTCTTTTTCTCCTGAGTTTTGTATTTGGTGTTTGTTTGTCTGTGATCTTAGTCTTGACAAAAGCCAGTGGGCCGAAAATTTGCGTCCGTTTTGTCTGGTTGTATTAAATATGCGTTCTGATTCTTTTTTCGTGTTCTTTTTCTGGTTCCTGTTTGCTTGAAGGCGGGCAGTCACACTTGTTTTGAAGCACATGAGCATTTAAGTATTTTTATCGGACCTATCGAAACAGACTTTGTATACATTTGTGTACTTTTCTGTGATAAAGTACAACAAGCGTTCTTTGAAATGGACTGTTTGCGCAAAGTAAATGGAATGATAATTATTGTTATCATCATCACCATATCATCATCATCATTATTATTATTATCATCATCACCGTCATCGTCATCATCATCATTATTACATTCAGTTGAGACACACCCAATCAGAACTCTGCAAGAGGGGTTTCTGCATAAATTTCCCCGGAGAAATGATGTGCTGGGTGTCCCGTACGAGTGTGCAGCCAGTGCACAGCCATCTGCAAAGAGAAATGCCCACAGAACGGATTTAAGTGCTTTGCTTTTGGCTTAGAATCTCCGTGCACGATGAACACACGTCTGTCGGTCAGGACGCCGCAAAGGTGATGGAAGAGAGTGTGGGCACTAGAACGCACCCCTGTTTCACTCCATTCTGCATGGTATATTTGTTGAACAACAAAGTGACCAGAAAAATACGCTTTTGGTTCAAAACATGCCCTTTTTTTTACGCAACCGCTACATTGGCCTGAAGTTCACATTTTTACGAGAGGCAAGACCTTTTGAAAGTACGCCAAACTTGTAATGTTACTACTCTTCAGTGACTAGTCTCTATATTCAGTTTGGCAAACTTCCTATTATTTAAATACATGAAGTATGTAATGTATGTCTCTTATCAACGCTAGAACGTCTGGGATTTATCATAATTATTAGATATGCTCATAAACTCTTATTTATTTTGACAGGTAAAAATTAGGTCAGTCTCATTACATATTACAGATGTCTTCAAATTGATATATAGTCCCTCAGTTTTCATTTGACTGGGAATATTAGAGGAAGGGGAAGGGATGAAGTATTGACATAAAATTTGCATTGCTTTCGTTCATTTACATCTGCTTAGAAATGTGTCATTTGCAAAAATAGAATAAGTGCGTGATAGAGTTCAACTAAGATATGTCAACGGTATGTTTTTAACTGAGATTCAGTCTTAAATAGCAATGCTTTGTCCCATCATCTGATGTACTTAAACTGTCATCTGTGAAATCATGGATGCAAAAGTCATTGACATGCAACACTGATTGGTATACACATGCTGTTAGTGAAAACAAGAAAAGAAGAGCTACACGTAGCATTGTTTACTAAAATGTGTGCTTTATCTTGGAGCTAATGGGTAGAGATGCTGGGATGATTACTCCTGATACAATCATCTCCACAGTGACACAGGGTAACACACTGCAGACTGGGAGTGATACATTTGCATCGCTTTGTCCTAACTGCATCAAATGAGTTGATAACAAGAATCTTCACTCTGACGCAAAGTTGTTCAAACTGGCTCCCTGCTGCACTGTTTGCTTTTGCCAGCCCCAGTTTTGTGAAGGTGGTTCGGGTGTTTTCATCAAACATAGTCCCCATACATGTCCTCTGTGACAAGCTTCACGAATGATGTGTTGATGCAGAACATCTAACGTTGGTGGTATCTTCTCTAGGGATCTGCAATGTTCAGGGAAAAAGTCTGTTGGCTGGCTGCGTTGACACCAAAAGTGTCAATGTTTTTTTCATACATCATCACATTAAACCATTCAACTACATCAAAGCAATCATTTAACAAAACTTCTTTCTCGAAGACAGTTCCAGGAAAGAAGATGGTGCATTTGGGTATGCTGACCAAGCATTTCAAGCAGTGAATCTTTTTCTTTGTTAAAGAGAAAAGGCACAGTGTCACAATCTGTCAGTGCATGGATTTCTGGTAGTAACTGGACAATCCGTAGAAAACTGTTATTTATATGCAGTGTGATGGAAATGAGATGGCAAGGATAACGATGGCAGAGTTTGGTGTTCAGATGATGACTTTTTGCAGACCTCTGCAGATGCAATCCATGGTGTGGAGATCATGCGAATATCTGCCTCTTCTCGAACACTGTGGTTAAGGTCTTACACATCCACACCTGATAGTGAACAGATTACTCTTTCCAGACCAGTGCTAATAAGAATCTTGCCAGGCTGTCATGTGTACAGGGTGATACGTGCACATGTTTTTTGTATCGTGTGCATGGGGGGATGTATGCATGAGTTTTTTATGTCGCGTGCGAAAGGGAATTTTGTGTGCATGTGGATGTAGTTTTGAAAACAGTTCATCCAAGTTGGGAACTTGGGATGGACTGGGTTTGTTAGTCAGTCTCCAAAAAACCGCCTTGAGAAAGAGTCTGGAGCTCCATTCATTAAAAGAAAAAAAGGAAAAAAATAAGAAAAGAAAAAGCAGAAGAAGAAAGCAAACAAGAAGGCAAAAAGAAGAAGAAGGCGAAAAAAAAAAAAAAAAAAGAAGAAGAAGGAGAAGAAGAAAGAGGAGAAGAATAAGAATAAGAAGAAAGTGTAAAAGAAGTAGAAAAGAAAAAGTAGGCGAAAAAAAAATAAGAAAGAAAGAAGTAGAAAAAGGAGAAGAAGAAGAAGGAGAAGAGGAAGGAGAAGAAGAAGGTGAAAAAGAAGGATAAGGAGAAGAAGAGGGACAAGAAGAATAAGGAGGAAAAGAAGGAGAGGAGGAAGGAGAAGAAGAAGAATAAGAAGAAATCAAAACAGAGGTAGAGAAGAAAAAGAAGGCAAAGAAGAAGAGGAAGAAGAAGAAAGAGGAGAAGAAAGCGAAAAAAAAAAAAAAAAAAAAAAAAGACGAAGAAGGAAAAGAGGGAGAAGAAGACGAAGAAGAAGGAGACGAAGAAGAAGGAGACGAGGAAGAAGAAGACGACGAAGAAGGAGAAGGAAAAGAAAGAGGAGCAGGAGAGGAAGAAAGAGTCGAAGTAGGAGGAGGAGACGAAGAAGGAGGAGAGAATGAGTTAATATGAAGGTGCGTGAATATGAATGTTGAATATGAATATTGTACGTGTGTTGTTTGAAAGTTGTTAATAAAAAAAATGTATAAATTATCACTGTGATTTGTTTAGTGCCATTGGGTGAAAGGAGAGCGTGCGGTTGGTGACGGACGAATGCTTTTTGCATGTGTTGATTGCGTGAGCATGTGTACAAAGCATGACACAGGCACATGGCACTTTTCCATTTTTTGCCACTTATGTGAAGGGTTCCTGTTTGTTCCCATCACTGTGCAGAAAATTCTTCCAATTGGATGGTATAAGTGCAGATCTGCACACATTTTTCTGCACTGTCCTTTTCTACGCTTTCTCGTGTAGATGCTTTCAGACTATTGAGAAGCTAGACATCCCACATCCTCATGGTATCGAAACAACACGAGAAGCAATAGTCTACCGGTTATAAGCTACAACTCAACTGGTCTGCAAGAACACCCTCCAAAGGCTCGTGCATGAAGTTCTCTGTGTGTGTTGGGGGAAGGAGTTCCACAAGACATGAGAGATGCCAAGAACGACATCATCTATAGGAACAAAGGAAACAGAAGCAACTGCAACAACCATAGGGGCATTTCCCTACTGAACATCACAGGAAAACTGTACACCCGAAACGTGTTGGTTCGTCTCCAAAAGCTAACTGAGCGTAACTTCCTCGAGTCCTAGCGCAGCTTCCGATCAGAACGGTTTACACTGGATATGATTTTTTCCTTTCGTCAATTATAGGAGAAATGCAGAGAACAGCAAAAGCCCCTCTATTTCATTTTCACCAACCTTACCAAGGCCTTTGACCTGGTCAACAGAGATGGACTGTTCAACATTCTCTTAAAAATAGGATGCCCAAAGCTGCACAGCCTAATTAGAACATTCCACGACGATATGAAGTCAGCCAACCAGTACGAGGGCAGCATGTCCCAACGCTTAGACATCAAAAGTGGCGTCAAGTAGGGCTGTGTCCTTGCCACCTTGCTGGGCATCTTCTTTTCCATGCTCCTGAGGCATGCTTTGGGTACTGCAACGGAAGGAGTGTATTTACACACCAGATCCTACGGGCGACTCTTCAACCTCGCAAGACTGAAAGCATAAGACAAAGGTGCACGAAGCCATTATCAGAGACTTGCTCTTTGCCGATGACGCTGCTGTTATCTCTCACACTGAACAACAACTCCAGTGCCTCATATACAAATTTCCCAAGCCTGCAAAGACTTTGGTTTGACCATCAGCCTGAAACAGACGAACCTGTGAGCCAAGACGTGGACACTCCACCTGTCATCACCATCGACAACTACGAACTTGATGTTGTCCACCAGTTCACATACCTCGAGTCCATCATCAGCAACAACTTGTCTCTCGATGCTGAGATCAACAAACGCATTGGCATGACCTCAGGCCGACTTACTGCTCGAGTCTCGGAGAACCCAAAGTTGACAACTTCGACAAAGATGGCGGTACACAACACCTGCATCATCAGCACTTTACTGTATGGCAACAAAACATGGACAACATACGCCAAACAAGATGGCAGCATACAACACCTGCATCATCAGCACTCTACTGTATGGCAACAAAACATGGACAACATACGCCAAACAAGATGGCAGCATACAACACCTGCATCATCAGCACTCTACTGTATGGCAACAAAACATGGACAACATACGCCAAACAAGATGGCAGTGCACAACACCTGCATCATCAGCACTCTACTGTATGGCAACAAAACATGGACAACATACGCCAAACAAGATGGCAGTGCACAACACCTGCATCATCAGCACTCTACTGTATGGCAACAAAACATGGACAACATACGCCAAACAAGATGGCAGTGCACAACACCTGCATCATCAGCACTCTACTGTATGGCAACAAAACGTGGACAACATACGCCAAACAAGATGGCAGTGCACAACACCTGTATCATCAGCACTTTACTGTATGGCAACAAAACATGGACAACATACGCCAAACAAGATGGCAGTGCACAACACCTGTATCATCAGCACTTTACTGTATGGCAACAAAACATGGACAACATACGCCAAACAAGATGGCAGTGCACAACACCTGCATCATCAGCACTTTACTGTATGGCAACAAAACATGGACAACATACGCCAAACAAGATGGCAGTGCACAACACCTGCATCATCAGCACTCTACTGTATGGCAACAAAACGTGGACAACATACGCCAAACAAGATGGCAGCACACAACACCTGCATCATCAGCACTCTACTGTATGGCAACAAAACGTGGACAACATACGCCAAACAAGATGGCAGCATACAACACCTGCATCATCAGCACTCTACTGTATGGCAACAAAACATGGACAACATACGCCAAACAAGATGGCAGTGCACAACACCTGCATCATCAGCACTCTACTGTATGGCAACAAAACATGGACAACATACGCCAAACAAGATGGCAGTACACAACACCTGCATCATCAGCACTCTACTGTATGGCAACAAAACGTGGACAACATGTGCCAAACAAGATGGCAGTGCACAACACCTGCATCATCAGCACTCTACTGTATGGCAACAAAACGTGGACAACATGTGCCAAACAAGATGGCAGTGCACAACACCTGCATCATCAGCACTCTACTGTATGGCAACAAAACATGGACAACATGTGCCAAACAAGATGGCAGTGCACAACACCTGCATCATCAGCACTCTACTGTATGGCAACAAAACTGACAACATACGCCAAACAAGATGGCAGTGCACAACACCTGCATCATCAGCACTTACTGTATGGCAACAAAACAGGCAACATACGCCAAACAAGATGGCAGTGCACAACACCTGCATCATCAGCACTTACTGTATGGCAACAAAACATGGGCAACATACGCCAAACAAGATGGCAGTGCACAACACCTGCATCATCAGCACTTTACTGTATGGCAACAAAACATGGACAACATATGCCAAACAAGATGGCAGTGCACAACACCTGCATCATCAGCACTCTACTGTATGGCAACAAAACGTGGACAACATACGCCAAACAAGATGGCAGTGCACAACACCTGCATCATCAGCACTCTACTGTATGGCAACAAAACATGGACAACATACGCCAAACAAGATGGCAGTGCACAACACCTGTATCATCAGCACTCTACTGTATGGCAACAAAACATGGACAACATACGCCAAACAAGATGGCAGTGCACAACACCTGCATCATCAGCACTCTACTGTATGGCAACAAAACGTGGACAACATGTGCCAAACAAGATGGCAGTGCACAACACCTGTATCATCAGCACTTTACTGTATGGCAACAAAACATGGACAACATACGCCAAACAAGATGGCAGTGCACAACACCTGCATCATCAGCACTCTACTGTATGGCAGCTAAACATAGACAACATGTGCCAAACAAGATGGCAGTGCACAACACCTGCATCATCAGCACTCTACTGTATGACAACAAAACGTGGACAACATACGCCAAACAAGATGGCGGTGCACAACACCTGCATCATCAGCACTCTACTGTATGGCAGCTAAACATAGACAACATGTGCCAAACAAGATGGCAGTACACAACACCTGTATCATCAGCACTCTACTGTATGGCAACAAAACGTGGACAACATACGCCAAACAAGAGCAAAAAGCTGAACAGCTTTCACTTGCGCTGTCTTCGCTGCGTCCTCGGAGCGATAAAATGACAAACGTCCAAGTCTTAGCATGCGCTAGTCTCCCCACCATACACACACTGCTCAGACAACACAGGCTGCGCTGGCTTGGCCATATGTGCCGGTCGGAATATGGAAGTATCCCAAAAAATATCCTTTGTGGTGAACTAGTCTCCAGCATGAGATCTGTTGGCCGCCCCCAGCTACGACACAAAGACGACTGTAAGCGTGATATGAAAGCTCTGGACGACAGAGAGAACTGGGAAGACACAGCAGCCGACAGCAACAGGTGGCTCAGTGTGCTCCAGAAACAACTTAGGTCGGGGAAAAGAGGATCCAGACCTGAGCTGAGGAAAAGAGAGTCAGGCGGAAAGCGAGCTCCTGTGAAGGCAACCCCATGGACAGCATCCATACATGAACAGAATGTCGCCGAGACTGCCTTTCCTGCATCGGTCTTACCAGCCACAGCCGACGCTGCTCCAGAGGCGTCAACTCAACTCGACACGACACTACGGCACATCATCCATAGTCGACGCCGACTGACAGAGGCCTAATATATCTATCTATATATCTATGCATATATATATATAGGTATATATGTATACAGAGAGGTTTATATATATATATATGTAAATATATATATACATGTATATATACACACATATGTGTGTGGGTGTATATATATAAATCATCTTCATCATCAGGTGTCCTGCCGCATGGCGTTGGCGATCAAGGACTTCCATCTCTCGTTGCCCCTAGCATCTCCCCCACCCTCCTCGTCCCCAGCCACTCTGCAAGTCCGTCCAGCATTTTCTCCCTGGGTTTACCCGGTGGTCTCTTTCCCTCCAGCTTTCCCATGGTGACCAGGTGCTCCAAATCCCCCTTCCTCATAAAATGGCCTATAAATGTTGCCTGTCTTTTCCTAATCTTCCTTATGAGTGATCTACTTGTGTCTGCCTCCATCAAGACTGTCTCGTTTGTTTTCTTTGCTGTCCATGGAACTCTCAACATTCTTCTTAGAAACCACATCTTGGCTGCCTCAATCTTGTTCTGGCTTTGTTTGTAGGGTTTGGGTTAGGGTTAGGGTTAGGGTTAGGATTAGGGTTAGCGTCCTTGTGCGGTGTGTAATCAAGGGACACTATCGATTAATTATGAACACATCGACGGCGCCAAGATTATTTCCCTTTGTTTCCCTTGGTAAATTCGTCATTTGGGAATAACGAGAACTCGGCAATAGCGAGAAAATGTGCCTGGGCCGTCCGCTCTCGCTATAACAGAGTTTCACTGTACACACATACATACACAGCAACTGGAGAAACTAGCTAAAGGCATCGGCTACATCATCTTTATGCTTTTGTAATTTCCTTTTTAATGATGGTAAAACAACCATGACACACACATCATACATACACGCGAGTGCGTGCACACACGTCTTTTTTAGATAAAAGGTACAAACGTTTGTTTGTTGTTTTTTTTAGTGCTTTTTGCAACTACAAATTCTGCTCATAAACCTTTTTTTATGGTTATTGTTTTGTAAAGTCAGAATGAGTTAATAACTTCCATGAAGGATCCAAGGAGTCTGAGATACACACGAAGAATTATATTTCAATGAACAGGAACACTCCAGGCGATGATTCAAAATATACAGTTTGTGGTGTGACTGAAGACGATTTTTATTTCTTGGATAATTGTATTAGATACGAAACATAAGATTGAAACTGATGTAAAAGATTCAGGAAAACTATATACCTTTAATAATCGATTGCTCCAAATCCAATAGACCTAATCGAAGCAACTTGATTTAGGAATATAATTTACAATTTCATGTTGTAGAATATGTATAAGGTTGTCTGCATTTGAGAAAACTGTTATTTCTTAGTTGCTCATACATTAATATTCCCATAGATGTTGCTAATGATAACGTGATATGTATAATCATCAACTGTTATGTCAACTTATCAAAACCAGTCTGTGTCTCGTAGCCCTATTTTGGATCCTTATGACATTAAATGTGTTGTGATTTGTGTTCAAGACATCAGGTGTTGTAGAGGGTTTCCCACAACCCAAGCGGTCCTTGGGGACTACAACTTCTCTAAGCTTCAACATTGTGAGGGCAGTGCCATTGTGCTCCGCTTACTGCTTTACCTTGTCTTCCTCTCAAGACGCGCAAATACTCATTCACAGTTGGGTGGATTACGGCATGCCCGCAGAGCGTTCCAGCCAAAGCAGAGTCATGTATCTTGCACCAATGCTGCATTCTACTTAAACTGTATTATCCAGAGCTCTAACTACCGTGCTACCCTATCCCCTCGTAACAAATACAGTTACAGCTTGATACTTAACATGCATATACAATCCATACATTTGACGTGAAGAAAAATTGTCACAGCATCGCCTGTTTCTAAGCGTGCTCTAGAAAACGACATCTGCACTATTTTGTGTTCTTGGGTCTTCTGCTCCACATGTGATGTCGTTACTGCTGGAGTCATCGGTTTACTGGTCGTGTGTCTAAGGTTTGTAAGTAAGAATATGATTACTATAAATGTGATTATGATCATCGTTAGATTCCATCTTCTGCACTCCTTCAATCGCATGCCCTCACACCTTTCACTGACATATCTCAACTGCCGTCACAGTCCAATGCACCAGAGAGTCCACAACATCCAGCCGCCTTGAAGTAATCACCAGAGAAGACTTGATGTTCACTTTTTTTGAGAAAAGTATCATCTACACTGTTCCGACACGCTTAGGACATTTACAATTTTCCTGTATTGATCATCTTACACGAAAATGGAATATAGACATACTGAATGTATGTCGTCCCTGGGGTTTTTGCTGATCTGTCTTAATTACAGTTCATTCACGTAGATGCTTTCTGGAACCAAGGGAAAGAGAAACATATACAGAGCACTCTGTGAGACACATGTACAGAGCACTCTGTGAGAATCTCAGATCCCTGGTAAGATAAGTGAAGGCAATGACATCAGTATCACTCAAATTTATTTTTCAGCTGCGATATCTTTTGAAACTGGAGCTCAATCCCCGTTAAGTTAGTCATGTCAGATCTTTAGTACTGAAATCACTCAGCCTTGTTGTCATCAACTGGTATTTTATTTTCTGAGCGGTTTATCTCTTTTCAGACTGTTCTTTAAGTTCCTGCAGCTTCATCTGCTCAAGGCCCAGTGACCAGTGGAAGGCGATCAGCAGGAAGAACACCTCCCAGGCGTTCATCACCTCGACGTTGACATCTGGCCATAGCGTCTTCTCAAAGGCGAACAGAAAGCCTTCACACAGTGTCTGGCAGAAAAACAAACAAGGTCAGGGTGTGATATTTGTGTACATTTGTGTTTATTTTGTTGTTGTTATTTCTTATTTCATTTATTTGTCTATTTATGTATTTATGTATGTTTATTTTTGCTGCCGCACTGTCTGGGCCGTTTCAGTGACCTTGACCTGACACCACTCCTTCTGGCTCTTCAACATCCACAACACAAGAGTTCTTTCGGTCTACGTTTCAGTGCCGGGATGCCGATGGGAGTCAGCGATGTCAAGCCACCACGGGGCTATCTATCACAGGAGACCCTGCACTGCTACCAAGTCACTTCGGTGGAGTCGAACAGTGCCTTTTCTTATCAAACGTACTCAGGACGCTGCCTACTAAGCCCCCTACTAACTACAGCCATCGCTTGTCGTGGAACCAGACCGAATGAGCGAACCAAACAAAAGGACGACCACTAGGACCCTCCATGACACCCCCTCCCCCCATCCCACCACGAACCACTGACACCAAAACCTGTAAACTGACTTACTACCTCAGCCATGAGAGCCAAACGGAAAATGTGGTCACCACGAGATCAGGGCACGCTGGATCAGAGACTCTGGGACAATTTTCATGACGCTATCATAACTGATGTCGTTATGAGAATGGTGATTGTTACTGTTATTGTTGTTCAAAGCCCAGCCGACTGCGTAGAGCCATATCAGGGCTATAGCCGCTCCAAAACATACAAAACTTCAACAGGAAAAAAAAAGAAGAAAAAAGAAAACTAAGTACACATACCAATGCATTCGCGCACATAATCTAAGGACATGCCCTCGGCGTTGACCACTCCGTCCAATTCATCACACAGGGGATAAAAAAAAACACACCTGACTACAAATATAAGCATACCTAAGGACACCAAAACAGGCATAAAGTACCTTAAATTGTTTCCGCATATCTCACCTCCCCATAGCCAAAAATGCACTTAATACATGTACCCAATTATCAATCCTAAGAAAAAGTACTTAAGACTTTATCGAACACATACAGGTGAATGGACAGTAAGGCAGAAAATAATAGGTAGAAATGACAGAAAGCAAAGGAACAAGGAAGAAAAGAAGAGAGTGACAGAAAAGAGGAAATTTCTAGCACAGAATTTCCAGAAGGGGGGGGGGGGGGGGTATTATTTATACTAAAAGAGCCCCTGGTATCCCCCCACGGGGGGAGAGAATGGTGATGATGATCATGATACTATGGAGTTCCCTCTAGATAACGCTATTCTCTACATTTAAGTTCATAATATGTCCGGGCGCCAACCAGGCTCGAGAGATAAAGACTTACAGTGTTGGTAAGAAATTTGAGCAAAGCCCCAAAATGACGCACATGTAAAGTGGATGTGACTCGACTGAGTGGTCCCAGTTTTCCAAATGAGCTCGTAGCATGCTCAACTGTAGGTAGGGGCCAGTCAGGTCGTAAAACCCAGCAATAGTTGGTTTTGACTGTTGGCGGCTCGAACCCATGACCTGCCAGTCAGTAATAGGTTGCTCTGTCACTTCACCATGTTAATTGTTTCTTGGCGTGTTTGATTGCTGTGGTTGTTGTTGATGTTATTGTTGTTATATCGGGGGTCTCAAATTTTTGGTTATTGCAACCAAACATACAAATTATGTCCCATTCCATTTAAATGATGAAAGGTTCCAAATTGTAAATTCCATCCATAATCAACTCACTTCACTGATGACGTCATTTTGAAACTGTGCACGTTAAAGAAGAAATGGCTAAATTTCATCATATGTATTTTATGTAGGACAAAAATAGTATTCAGCAGCCGTTTATATGACGAGAGCCCTCGAGTAGACACAAACATAACAGACAGACAGACAGACAGACCACCTCTGGTCAATATGAATCAAAATCAATTTTCTGTAAAAGAGATTGCTAAAACGTTAACACATGAATAATTTCCCCTCAATCTATAATAACCTTGAAGCAAACAATTCAATAAACAATAAACGATAAAACCCAGAAACAACAGATGAATAAAAAAAAAAAAAAAAAAAAAAAAGAGGTAGGGAGGGATGGGGGGTTAAGACGAAGAAAGGTTAATAGCCCCGGACATCATAAACAAATTAGTCAGGTTTCTTGTCGTTAAGTGAACAGAACATTGATGACGTACTTGGTGTTGCGGCAAAGCTCCTATCTTCCTGTCTGCCAGCACTAGTTTGAATCGAGGTCAAGAAAAATTTTGTGCATGGGACGTACGATCTTCCCAGCTGTGAGTACGCACCTTATCCAGTTCGGGGTTGGGGAAGGTAAAGCAACAAGGGGAAGGCGATGGACAACGCTTTCATGATGCTCTTCCATAGAAAATTTGAGCTCTATGCCACGTCATTCCCCTAACAACTCAGGATTATGAGATAAATCTTTAACTATATCACCCTTGCTCCCTGTCAAGCGAAGAGATGCTGTGTGTTCGTTCTTTAATTTAACGTCTGTTCACTATGAGTGATATTAGACGAGGGAAAAAAATGGAGGATGAGAGGTGGGCGAGTTGCATAGTGGGGAGAGGGGAGACAGAGTAAAAGACATAAGTAAGTGGGTAAATAGAAAAATGGAACAAGATCTTAACATTAACAATTAACATTAACAATGTGAAGGAAAAATTTAACGCTAAAATACTAACTTCATAAACTTAAAGCAATACATTAACAGGACTGTGAACCAATGATTCTGAAATTTTAACTGATAAACACTGATCTGAAGTTACTTCTTTAAAATGAGTTTCAGAATAGTTTTCTTGTGTAAATATTTTTGGTAAAAAAGAACGTAGCATTTTGCAGTAAAATAAACAGTGAAACAGTGTGAATTGTTCTCCGCAAATACACTTGATATTTTTGCAATATTTTGTTTTCAACGCGTTTAGCTGAATACGAAAATGAACAGCAACAATCGATCTCGAATGATATATGGAAGAATATTGCAATTTTTTACATACATTTTGAAATGAAAGTTTTATCATTTGTTGTGTCACAAACTTTTCATTGAAATGTTCATGAAATCGAATCCATGAGGCTGATTCTAGCAAGTTGCAAGCTTCTTTTACGGAAGTTTTAATACGTAATTCCATAGTATTATCAGAGTTGTGTGCACCTTGTTTAGCTGCTCTGTCTACTACTTCGTTGCCATGAAGACCAACGTGAGAAGGCACCCAGCATAAACTGATATCTATACCTTTTGTCCTTGAACGATGTATAAGTTGATTTGCCTCAGTAATTAAGTCAGGTCTTGTGTCTGTATTAAAAGACTATAAGGCATATAATACAGATTTTGAATCAACAAAGAGAACTACTTTGAAAAATACAGGTTTAAGGTCTACTAAATAATGCAACGCTTGTATAATAGCGACTAATTCCGCTGTAAATATAGATATATTTGGCCCAATGAAAAATGACTTTTGTATTTTAAATTTTGGAACGTAAAACGCTGCTCCAGCAGATTTATTTTCTAAGACTGACCCATCGGTAAAAATATGGAGGTGGGTACGGTAATTTTCATCGACGTGTTCTCTTGCTGTGCATATCGAAATGTTAATGTTTTCATATTTCTTAGCATCTGTATAATCAATATCAAAAGTGGCTTTAAGCATTTCCCATGTAGGGATAGGCGTTGTGGATGGTGTCTCAGCTATTTCATCCAAATTTATGTTAGACTGTTTGACTAAGTCAGATACGTAAGTTGCAACAGTCATTTGTGATGAAATGTTAATTGCTCGTTTTGGAAAGTCAACATCAGACCTTAGTTTAATTTCCTTGCTCACAAAATTGTCCGTGTGCTGTGTGTGTGCATGTGTATGTGAGTGTGTTAGTGAGTTTGTGTGTGTGTGTGTGTGTGTGTGTGTATGAGTGTGTGTGTGTGTGTGTCTGCGTACGTGTGTGTGTGTGCGTGTGTGTGTGTGAGTTTGTGTGTGTGTGCGTGTACGTGTGTGTATGTGTATGTGAGTGTGTGCATGTGTGTGCGTGTGAGTGTGTGTGTGCATGTGTATGTGAGTTGTGTACATGTGTATGTGAGTGTGTGTACATGTGCGTGGTGTGTGTGTGTGTGTGTGTGTGTGTGTGTGTGTGTGTGTGTGTGTGTGAGTGTGTGTATATGTGCGTGTGTGTGTATGTGTATGTGAGTGTGTGTACATGTGTATGTGTGTGTGTTAGTGTGTTTGTGTGTGTGTGCTCGCGTTCTGACTTTGACAAACTCTATCCTGGCTTCATAGTAAAAATGTCGTCCTCCCAGCTGCATGATGTCGTTGACACAGGTGTCCATGTTGTCCAGGTTGTGGATGATTTGGTCCAGGAAGGCGGTGACGTGGCCGACGTGTTTGCGCATCACCGTGCTCTTCAGTAGTTCCACCTGCTCCTCCTCCAGCGGGGCGTGAGCGTCCATGTGGAGAAACTTGAAGAACTTAATGGTGTCTGGTGCCAGCACGAACATCCTGTACAGAATGCAGAACGACATACTCTGTGAGTGTGCGTTGTGCGTGCCTACAGAAAGGTAAACACACGCTAGCACAAACGCGCGCGCATGTATGTGATGTTTTCCCCCCCAGACTTATTCAGGCTATTCTGGTAACAATACACAACAGTGTGTGTGTGTGTGTGTGTGTGTGTGTGTGTGTGTGTGTGTGTGTGTGTGTGTGTGTGTGTGTGTGTGTGTGTGTGTGTGTGTGTGTGCGTGCGTGCGCGCGCGCGCCCGATTGCATGTGTGCGTGCGTCCGTATCTAATATTCTTCAGATCTGTACAGAATATATTGGCCATACAGAACAGTGAACGTACTGCTGTGTGTGTGTGTGTGTAGTTTTGTGTGTGTGTGTGTGTGTGTGTGTAGTTGTGTGTGTGTGTCAGCATAGTGTTTTAACTTTTATAGATTATGTTTCCCCTAGAGCCCACCCACCTCTCTGTTACTTTAAGACCCACAGCCAGCGCACAGTTTTATATTTACGCAGTTTTTGAAGTATGTCAGATAAATGCCAAAAAATGGCCAAAAGCCATAAAAATACTGAAACAGTGATACTTTAAAATTTTTTTTTAAAGTACACTCTTCTTCTGCCTTCCTTTTCTTTTTTTTTTTCGCTTATGAACAAGCACACACAACAAACACACACAGGGTACCTGACAAAAGCACGGATGACCTGCTTGAAGCATTCAGGTCCCGCAAAAAGCGCGGTCCACGTTTTTCGCACAAGCTCCTGCTGGTGGAGGGTGAGGGGTTTGGGTCTGTGGAGGAGGGGGTTAAAATCTGCACGAGAAAATGCAGTCTTGCGCAAGGTGGAGGCATACTTCACTGAAGAGTCGGCTTTGGAATAATCTCTGTCCTCCGACTCAGAACACCTGTAACATGAGTAAGTTAGTGTCAGTGATTATCAGAATGGTGTCACTACAGGTGGATGAAGTTTCATACGGAAAAGGAACGAGGTGGTCGAGCCATATTAAATATCTCTTTTTGTCTTTGAATAAAAGCCCCTCTGTCCAACTCGTTTCCAATTCCTTCTGCAGGCAGAGCTGACTGAACAGATGTGTGTATATTGCGCATGTGTATGTGTGTGTGTGTGTGTGTGTGTGTGTGTGTGTGTGTGTGTGTGTGTGTGTTTGTGTGTGTGTGTGTGTGTTGTGTGTGTGTGTGTGTGTGTGTGTGTGTGGGTGCGAGCAACATGCATGCATGTGTCTGTGTGCAAGGTTGTCGTTGCATGTGTTTGTTTTGGTGAGCATGTTTATTTTCATGAGAAGAAACGATTTCATTAGTACAAGCTGATCATGTTTTCGGTCTTTTTGTTGTTGTCTGTATTGTAGAAAGTCTGATGTGCAGGTAGCATGACATCGTAGATGATGTGGTCTTCTCAGTTAAACCTGGGCGCTGTTATTAGACCCTAAAATTTAAATAAACAATCAGAATGTCTTGTTCATGTGATCAAGTTTGTGTGTGTTCCCAGTCTTGTTACTGAAAAGAAGTCTTAACAACTTCAGGGTGACATATTTGCTGTATTTTGATTAGTTCATATTCATAATACCTGCGGTTTGTTTGTTTATTTGTTTGTTTGTTTTATAGGCATATGTAAGGACAAAAGTTGTTTGCCGCGATATACCTAATTTTCTCCTTCATTGTGTCTTTGTGTGTCTTGCAGTATGTTTAAGTTAAGGTTAATACAAACTGTTGCACATCAATGGACACATATTGAAGAAGAAAACTTGATGAAACTACGATTGACAATTTTTGTTCTTAAGTTTATATGGAAAGTCGATTTAAAGGAGATGGGAATACACCACCAACCTGAGATATGTAAAATGCACCTAAACCTGACAGGTCAAAAACAACACACAACACACACACACACACACACACACACACACACACACACACACACACCACACACACACCACCACACACACACACACACACACACACACACACACACACACACACACACACACACACCAATTTGACAGGTCCAAAAAGTATGGTCGGTCAAAAAGCAAACATGAAACAAATCAGCAGGTAAAAAAACACACAAAAACAATGCGGAAGGTCAAAACAAACAAACAAACAACAAACAAATCAAGCTGAAGAAGTTAAAACAAACAAACAAACATCATCATCATCATCATGTCCAGCTTGCTCGGCTATCCATGACACGTTTCCTCCATCCTTCTCTGTCAGACATTGGTAGGTAGTTCATCATACTGACAGCCTGTATCATCCATCAGTTGGTCGATGAAGGTCTTCTTTGGACGTCCTGGTCTTTGTTTGACATGGCTGGGTCTCCATAGTAGAACATCCCCCACCAGTTTTTCTTTGCTACGCCAGCAGTGTCCCGCGAAGCGCAGTCTTTGTTGACGTATTGATTTACTGATTGGTGGGATCTTACCATATAACTCTTTGTTAGTTGGATGTTCTCTCCAGGATTTGCTCAGGGCTGCACGCAGCATTCGTGTATATGCTCCGTTAATCTTCTTTTCCAATGTCGTTGTTAGGGTCCAAGAGATTGAGCCATATGTAAGAACGGACTCTACTGCTGCTCGGAAGAAGTTCCTTTTCAGGTTGTCCAGTAGATTGGACTTCCAGATTTTGTCCAGTTGATTTAGAGCGCCCCAGGCATTTCCGAGTCTGGTGTTGACGTCTTGTTCTGTGGAGTCAATGTAGCTGCCCAGATATTTAAAGTCTTGAACTTGTTAGATTGTATCTCCATTGAGACTTCTCATGCCTTCTGATGCATCTTGGTTCAGACAGATGAACTCTGTTTTGTTCGCATTGAGGTGGAGCCTGATCTCCATTGCTGTTCTTTCGACACTGTGAAGGAGAGATATTGCATCCTTTAGGTCTGCGAGAGCAGCCAGGTCATCAGCATAATCCGCATCTGTTATCTTTACCGCAGGGTAGCGTCTGCTCTTCTGTTCTGTGAGGGTAAAGCCGAGTTTTTTTGTTCTTATCCACTGCTTTCCTCAGCACATAATCGAAACAGATGATGAAAATGTAGGGGGCAAGCGTATCTCCTTGAAGGACTCCAGCAGTGATGTTGAAGAAGTATGTGTCTCCGTCGGGGGAGCGAACCATACAGCGGGTATTCATGATACAGCATCATGATGGCGTCTACTGTTTCCTTGGGTAGTCCATATGCAGTTAGAAACAAACAAACAAACAAACAAACAAAGTAAAACAGTTTTCCAGGTCAAGAAAATAATGAAATAAATAAAACAATTTGACAAGTCAAAAAACAAATAAAAAAACAACAAAACAAACAAAAAATCCATAGGCCTCAAAGACAAACAAGAAACAACTTTCATGTAAATAAAAACCACACAAAAAGCCATGAAACGATTTCACAGATCAAACAAATAAACGAAACAGTCTGACAGGCTAATTAGAAATGGATTGGTATGGGAAAGATCGAAAGAAGTATTGGTCTGACAATCAAAATTTCGTGAAAGAACAATAAATTGCCACAGCGTACCCAACAATGGGCCACACATACATGATCTGTGACTCTTGTGATCCTTTTTTGTCCCCTGAAGACGACATGAATATGAAGTGTCTATAAAAATAGAATAGTGGTTGAGTCAACAATAGAACATTTTGTGAACCAATGCCAATTCCTATGTGCGTGCACGCATATGTGTGTGCACATGTTTGACCAGAATGTCCTGCACGTCCTCTTTTTTGAGATAATTGGATCCAGCAGGAATTCTGTGTAAGTTTGGCTTACATTCTTAGAGAAATGGATACATAATATGCTCTAAATATGTTTCCACAACAAATTATCATTAACCGTAGTTCTCTAAGTATATTTCCACGACAAATTATACATTAACTGTAGTTCTCTAATTATATTTATTGTTTGAATAGGAAATCATTTTTCATAAAATATCGCATTAAAGTAAACTCTGATGAACACAAAGATAGATGATACACAATTACCCATCAAGGAAACCATTCTTCATAAAACACAGAACTATATACTAACAAACACAAAGACAGATGATACATAACACGAGGAAGTGTACAACTGGGTTCAGACACACCAGTCTGGCTGCTTCCTGGCAGACACATTATACGGTGACCAGGTCAATATTTTCAGTTATTGCCACCTTGCTCAGGATGGGGCGTGAGGTGGGAGTTTGTTCCCTTGTCTTGTCCACTGAAATCTCGCAATGGTTTGACATTTTTAAGCCTATGTGCCGAACGGCTGCTCGTGCATGCGTGCGCATGTGTGTGAGTGTTTACGCTTGCTTGTGTGAGAATGGGTGTGTGTATGCGTCTGCGTGTGTTTGGGGAGGGGGGCAGGTGCATAAAGTTAATGTGGAACATTTTGTATTGTCTCCATATACACACACGCAAGCAGACCAAGTTTTCTTGCTGTTTTCAAAAAGGACCAATAAAAATCTTGAATCTTGATGTGGCTGAGTGTCAAAAAGAAGACATTCACAACCTACCGAAAACTGAATATGTAGAGTGTGCAGAAAATAACACATAACGTCTGCACAATGTGGGCCAACATAACAGCGTGCATACACAATCTGATATAACACTGCATGAACAAAGACCCCCCCCCCCCCACCTCGCCCTTCCCCAGTGTGAACCTTCAGTTGTTCTGTGCGTTCTTTTAACTAGAGGTAGACAAGGCATCTCTCTACTTCTCAGTGTGTATAAGCTTTATTTCAACATATAAACCTAATGACAAAATCCCCATATCATCACTGCCCATTAACTGTAAAACGTAATATGTATATGTACACACACACACACACACACACACACACACACACACACACACACACACATATATATAATATATATATATATATATATATATATATATTATATATAATATTTGAGGATTTGGGGGTGGGGTGACGTGTGAAGACTTACTTTCTGTTGAGTTTACATTCGTCCTCTTTGCAACAGCATGTCGATGGCTTGGGCAAGCAATGCGAAGACCCCATGATCCGACAGATGGAGATACAGTGAAAAATAATCTGTTATCTTGATCTACCTGTCTTCCCAAAACAACTTCACAACTGTCCACCTTTTCTTGACTCACTACTAACTCGAGCAATTCGTGAACAAATTCTCTCACGGAAAAACATTCTGACCACAGAAATCCTGCAGGCTTGGCAATAGGCTACTTGCCTCTTAAAGGCCGTTTTCCTTGACATACGTTTGGATCAATATCATACTGAAGACTTAAGAGTTGGGGAAAATAAGCGAAGGAGACGACTAGAGTTTATCGACTCCAATTCTAAATCGGTGATTTCAAATCGATCCTCTTGCACTGAGTTTTTTTTTTTTGCTTCGTTCTGGAATACATGCACTGCCTGATACAACAGATAAACAATCAACACTAAAATTGTACACAGTAAACCCACTTCTCACAATGCTTCACACGCAAGTGTTTCAGTCTTTTGCCGAACTGCAACGAGAGATGTGGTTTAATTTTGACGTCATCAGACATGACGTTAAATCATGACAGTAAGAAAAAAGATCTGTTATGCATATGGCTTGGAACAATAGGCCTACTACATGACTGTATATTATGATCCATGATGCATAACTTCATGTCGTGTATACGGACCATACGAACCAGAAAAACACAAACATACTGTAGAATTAGAAGGTGTCTTTGATATAAAAAGACAGGGGCAAATTTTCGGTCAACTGGCCTTTGTCAAGTGTACACATACACACACAGCACACACACAGCATACACACACACAGCATACACACAACACACACACACAGCATACACACACAGCATACACACACAGCCTACACACACAGCACACACACAGCATACACACAGCACACACACAGCACACACACACACAGCACACACACAGCACACACACATACAGCATACACACGGCACACACACAGGACACACACAGCACACACACACACACACAGCACACAACACAACACTCAGCACACACACAGCATACACACACACAGCACACACACAGCATACACAGCATATACACACACAGCATACACACACAGTATACACATACACAGCACATACACAGCACACACACAGCATACACACAGCTTACACAGCTTTGATGGGTAGAAATGAGCAAAATGAAAGCAGTACCACTGGAGAAGTTCCGGTTCTTGTTATATTCAGCCTGCAGAACACAGAGTCCTTCTTACAGCTGAAAGCCGCATCACACACAGCACACACACAAGAGCACACACACACACACACACACACACAGAGCACATACACACACACACAGCATACACACACAGAGAGCACGGCACACACACACACACACACACACACACACACACACACACACACACACACACACACACACACACCACACAAACACAAACACACACACACACAAACACAGCCTTAGCATGCACAAACGCTTACATATCACTCCTGTTTGCTTGATCTCTTTCATAAAGCTTCAGATAAAGTCTTGCTTATCATTTATCTTAAAATAAAAATCGTAACTTGGAGCGCCCCCCCTCCCTCCCACTGGTTTGCTGATGAAGAGAGTGGCTTACTCCCCTTTCTGACATTTTAGGAGGTATCTTACCCAGGCTTTTAACTTTCTGAGAGTCTTTCTCGCTGGGAGTCAGAACAACAGAAGAATACACTAAAACATGATTAATTTGACTAACTTGTTGATAATTATGCTAGGCCTGGGCAGTGTGTTTACTAGAAATCAGTGACTAAAAATTGCACACGCACACGTGCACGCACACAAACACACGCACGCACACACACAAACAGATCAGTGATCTTTTCTGAACTCTTCATATGTGGCTTTTTGTGTCTGGTCCACTACTTTCACCAGTGCCGTCAGAACAGTCTTTACGCCTCAACCACTTGTGAAGCAAAGACGCCTTTTTTTTCTTTTTTCTTTTTAGAGTTGCTCTGAACAAAGTTTTCAGTTTTACTGAGTAGTAAAAGTGCCAGATCTGACTAATCAAAAGCCCGCTTTCGATGTTATAGTGATGACGGGAGAACGTGTCCAATATCTAAGGAGTGGAGACCGCTCGACAGAATTCTAGAAAGTGAGCCTACTCTAAAGTTTAAATTCAAAAGGTGAAGAGCAGGTTATAGGAGAACAGTTCAGGGAATGGTTTAGTGCTGAACGACGCGTGATCTGCACGTCATGGGGAGCCTTGTTGATGGGTAGAAATGAGCAAAATGAAAGCAGTACCACTGGAGAAGTTCCGGTTCTTGTTATATTCAGCCTGCAGAACACAGAGTCCTTCTTACAGCTGAAAGCCGCATCAAAAGAATTAATCAACCACCCCACCAACTAACCAAAGAAACATGTGACTTTATTTCCAGTGACTTTATCTTGTAAGTAGTCATTTCCATGTGCAGCCGTTTGTGGTGTTGTGTGTCGTCAGGCTTTCCTCCACCAGCCACGCCAACACCACAGCTGGTTTATTCTTTGAAGACTGGCCGACTGCCTGCAAATCTGTCGGCGTCGTTGAGAGGATTTTCTATAGACCCTACAGGCAGACAGGGCAAGGTAACGTGTTAGTGTCCTCTTGCTCTTTTTCTGGCGTCTTTGTCTGTCTGTTGCTTACCAGGTTTAAATTTGTCGATATCATCGACTTTTTTCTTTCGTAAACGTGCTTGTCGGAAACGATGATGTATGATATTGCTGAGATGTCTCCGCTTGTGTTTCTACCTCTACCTCTGCTCCAGTCTGTCTGTCTCTCTATTCCTCCCTTCTCCCTCTTTTATCTTACCCGTGTCGCTGTCCGTTCAATAATAGTAACGGTAGTGGTAACAGTGTGGCCTGTATGGGCTGTGTGCAGATGACATCAATCCTCGCCGGGAGGAGTTATCTTTCCATTCCTACGGTATTCGTCGCGTCTGAGAGTCCGCGAAACGTTCCGAGTCGGTTCTATACTTCTGCTCGGTTTACCACGTTGGCGCCATCAGGGAAAAAACTCATGAATGAAGAGTGGAAATTAAAAAGCTAGAGATCGTGAACAGCTGTTGTGTGAAAGGATATCACACCAGACAAGATCGGGAAAAAGACAGGCGATACTACAGAATACCAAGTGTTGTGACAACGACTGAACGAGGGGAAAGGATGTGGAGGAGCTGACATTGAGGAGACAGAGAGAATGGCTGGCACAGCTTCAGCTCAAAGGCCTGACATCTGATTCAAATGCAACCCTCACATCTGTTTGTTCGGACCACTTTGTAAATGGTATGTTTATATTTAGGCCTGTTTCTTTTCGATGCCAGAGAGATCTACTTTCGCTTTTGATCTCTTCCCGCGAACCGTCTGTGTCGTCTGCCACAGATGGCTGGCTGCGGGCATAGCATTTGAGATGTAAATGTGTTTATGTATCGTAGTTTCATCTTGTTTTCAGTCACTGATGAATGAATGGGGCGTGTAAATTACTGATATAAACAAAGAATTATTTTCATCTGCAGATTTGTATCCCAGCTTTCAGTTAGTTGACTAGATGCCATTCTGTACGCAGAACACTGAACTATTTTGTTTCGATTTCAAGTATGTGTGTGTGTATGTATGTGTGTGTGTGTGCGTGTGTGTGCATGTGCGTGTGTGTGCGTGTGCGGGTGAGTGTGTGTGTGTATGTGTATGCGTGTGTGTGTGTTTTATCAAGCAGCTTACATACTCCTGCAGCTCTAGCAGCACTTAATCTTTAACTGGAAACCAGTTATAAAATTTTGCTACACACACACACACACACACACACACACCACACACACACACACACACACA
>CM060308.1:22729839-22737339 GCA_030674185.1 Monoplex corrugatus | reverse complement strand
GTAATGCAAGTCAGACAAACTGGATGATAGTAAACATGATCTGTTTTCGGGTCTTTCTTTCTTTAATAGATCATATATAATTTCTACCTTTTTTCAGTCACAGATAATTCGACTCTCCAGTATCTGGTTGAAATGACAACAGATTGGTTTACAAACATACTTCATGATTCGTCCATTGCCCTTGCTTGAACCGGATTTAGACTTTGTGCTTTATATGGACCCATTGTTTTTAATTGACATATTACCGCTCCTGGAGTTATGTCGGGGGAAGTGAAGAATCCTGTTGTTACACGGGATCCAGTGGTTGCACAAGTGTATGTTTTGGTGTAGCAGAGTTCTGCTAGCTTGAGATGGGCTTGTGGTGTGGTCCGTTGGCCAGCTTTCTAAGACTGTTTTTACTTTCTTTTTTTCTTTTTTAAATCATTTTAGCATGATTTTCGTCGAAATTTTTAGGATTGGTTATATTTCGACGTTTAATTCAGACTGTGTTCTGTTTTTTTTCGTTTCAGTGAACTGTTATCTCAGATTTCGAACTAATATATTTCAGTTCAGATTTTAGCTCAGTTGTCTTTCTGTTCCGTAAGATTTAGCTTATATTCTAGTAAAACTTTTAAGCTCATTTTCCCACTTGGATTGTCTTTAGGTCAAGTTTTGCACAGGACTTAATTGGGTTTTGGTTCATTTGTAGTCTGATAAGTTTAGAATAAGGTCTCCCAATACTCTTTTATGTTTTCTTTTTTTAGGTCCATCGTTAAGTAATGCGTAGTCTTAGTTGTAGTCTGCTTTTAGACAAGTTTTCCCATTTGGCTCAGTTTTATTTATATATGTGTTTTCTTTTAATATGTGCAGCTGTTTTCAGACAGTTTCTTTAGCATGTAAGCAATGTGCCGAGAAGTACTTGACCACGTCTGTCGATACATAATTAATGAACAGTTAATCCCACGTACATGTCCACTTCTTCTATGAATACTGTGAATAATCAATTACCCAGTCAACCTTGCAAAATGGCTAGCGCACTGGACAACTTAGTTGAAGGTTGTGGGTTCAAATCCCTATCAGTCCAAAAACTTATTGTGGGATTTCTTAACCTTGACCGACTTTTTCCCAAAGTTGAGCATGCTGTGGAGTTTGGAGTTTGTTGAGGGGGGATTCATCACACTCAGACAGCTGTGTATAGGTTCTATCCAAGTCTGTTTACAATTATCTGGCAGACACCCGGAGCCTGCGAGAAATGGGGGTGAGGGTGGGGGGTGAGAAGGGATTTATGAAACACTCCATTATCAACACCAGACTGATGGAAACATTAAGACAGGCAGCGAAGGGGACAGTTTGTGTCTTGAGGCTGGGACTGAATTCCAGATATGAGATTTTGAGGACACACGTTCTATCAAAAGAATCATTCAGTCTTCATGAAATGGACTCACTGGGAAGACTGGAACCACACAGTCGAGTTTCACCCACTTTATGGATGCGTTCTTGACGATGTTGCTCAGCTCTTAAGGTGTCTGTATATGTCGGGCATGGTTGATGCCATTATGAAAGGATAGTAAATATGATATATGTGTGTATGTGTGTTTGGAGGGGTGTGTGGACTTTACAGACATCATGTACGTATGTGTGTTTGGAGGGGGCAGGTGTGCACTTTACAGACATCATGTACGTATGTGTGTTTGGAGGGGGCAGGTGTGCACTTTACAGACATCATGTACGTATGTGTGTTTGGAGGGGGCAGGTGTGGACTTTACAGACATCATGTACGTATGTGTGTTTGGAGGGGGCAGGTGTGCACTTTACAGACATCATGTACGTATGTGTGTTTGGAGGGGGCAGGTGTGGACTTTACAGACATCATGTACGTATGTGTGTTTGGAGGGGGCAGGTGTGCACTTTACAGACATCATGTACGTATGTGTGTTTGGAGGGGGCAGGTGTGCACTTTACAGACATCATGTACGTATGTGTGTTTGGAGGGGGCAGGTGTGGACTTTACAGACATCATGTACGCCTAGACATTTTATTTTGTTTGTTGAACCAGTACTAGTATAAAAATACAGACTAGGTAAAACAGGCTAGGTAGGGCCTCAGGACCTAGCCAGCTCGTGGGTTTATGTGCAGACTTAAGGCTTGTGCCACGATCACCATACACATGGCATCTGTGACGTTAGTGCATATGGAATTCGTTCTGAGAGCGGAGACGTCATCTTGAGAAAGTGAAACTGAAACTTATGAAAGGATGCGTAGAATACAGTCCTTTCATGCAGTCCCAATTCTGGCTGGATTGATGGCAGCATCATCATGATCATCATCCCGATCACCGTGAAATCATCAAACATGATAGCATGGTGAAAATTGTCTCCAATTCGGTAACCTTTCATGCCCTGATCTCCTGTTATCTCTACCGCTGACGACCCTGAAGTGAATTCATGTCGGGATCTTGGGCATCAGGGGTCATGGGGACTGTTGCTGGAATGACGTGGTGGTGTCCTTGTCGGGGAGTCGCTCACTCAGACTGGCTCTGGGATTGAGCGATTACTGTTATCAGAGGAGAAGGGGGGGGGGGAGGGCACGTAGGCAGTGTTCTTAGTACGTTGGATGGGAACAGACACCACAGGACTCCACTAGAATGACCCAGTAGCAGTGCAAGGTCTTTTCTGTGGCTGACCCCACAGCAGCTTGACATTGGTAGCTCCTATCGGCTTCCTGGCACTGGAGTTTGGCCTAAATGAATCAGGGTTGGTGGTGTGTTGAAGACTGCATTAGTATGAGTGAGCGGAATTAGATCAACGCCACAAATGCGTCACAGAAAATGCCACAGCATACAAACAGAGAAACAAAGAAACAAAACCAGCCATCCAAACAAACAAAATTCAAATACTCTGACAGTTTTCTGACACACTGGAGTTACTGTTTACAAGAAATACTCGCGGGTGCTGGATGTGACCCAGAACACCAATGCGTCACCACCCTCCGGACATCCACCTCCCAAGCTCCCGACACCACTTGATAGTCATTTCATCGAGTAAACGTGGGTTGTCGATGCGCTGCATGACCCATTTGGACCAGTCACCAGTTACCTTGTTTACAAACCGAATGGCGAAGCCACACAAACGAGTTGAAACGTCAACCAACATACAGAAAAAGGTATCAAGTAAAAAAAAAAAATCACTTGTCATCAAAAACACAACTAATCAGAGATAACTGTACCTAACAACATTACTCAACGCTCAATACACACACACGCATACACACACTCACATACAGATACACACACACACACACACAAACACACACACGCACACACCTCTTCACACACACACAAGTACACACACACATATACACACGCGCGCGCGCGCACGAATGCACACACACACACACACACACGCACACACATTCACGCACAGACACACACAGACACACACCTACACACGCACGCATGCACACACACACGCACAGGCAGACACACAGACAGACACACATGCACAGACAGACACACAAGACAGACACACACCACACACACACACACAACACACACACACACGCACACACACACACACACACGCAGACAGACAAACAGGCAGACAGACAGGCAGACAGACACACAGACACACACACATACACATACACATACACACACACACACACACACACACACACACACACACACACACACACACACACACATACACACAAGACGAGTGGAGAAAGAGATATATATCACTTACACTTACAGTAAAAAGACGTTAAATCAAAGAACGAACGAACAAGACGAGTGTTTTAGCTTCTGCGACTAATTCAAACCACGACTTACATAAAACACAGTACTGACTGGAGGCTGTCACACAAGTCATAAACCAGGTCCATCATGGAAAACTTTGCCAGGCCCAGTGTGATCAGCTAATGGCCAGGATCTGTAAGTTAACGCTGTCACTTTCTCACCCTAACCACTAACCTCCCGCAGGAGGGATAAGAAAATGAAAGTCTTTCCATTACTCTCACTTCATCTTATCACGAACGCGATGTTTTCCAAGCTGGAAAATGTTGCTTCGCATTTCAGCACCCACCCACCCCTCCTCCATCTGTCTGTCTGTGCCTCTGTGTGTCTCTGTTTGTCTGCCTGCCTGTCTGCCTGCCTGTCTCTCTGTCTGTCTCTGTCTCTCTGTGTCTGTGTGTGTGTGTCTCTGTCTGTCTGCCTGTCTGTCTCTCTCTCTCTCTCTCTCTCTCTCTCTCTCTCTCTGTGTGTGGTGTGTGTGTGTGTGTGTGTGTCTGCCTGCCTGGCTGGCTGCCTGCCTGCCTGTCTGCCTGGCTGTCTGCCTGTCTGTCTGTCTATCTCTCTCGCTCGCTCGCTCGTTCGTTCGTTCGTTCACTCGCCCCCCCCCCCCTCCCGCTCTTTTGCACTCTCTTTCTCTCTCTCTTTCTCCACCTCTCTCTGTCTACCGGGCGTCTGTTTTTTCTTTTGTCTTGTCTCTTATGTCTCGTCGTTGCTGTTTGTCTCTCCACCCCCTCTCTTTCTGTCTGCACGTCATGTCTGCTGCTGTCTGTCTCTTCCTACTGTCTCTGTCTGTCTGCACCATTCACTGGTCTGTCTGTCTCTCTTCTCTCTGTCTGTCTGTCTCTTTCTCTTCACTGCACTCTGTCTGTCTACAGCACTAGTCGGCTCTCGATCTGTGTCAAGTCTTTGACATCTTCACTGACTCTTCTTCTGTGCACTTGTAGTGGCATACTCGATCTGTGAAATAATGTTCACGTGACATTTGCAACTACTTTGACCCTTGAGCGAAACCATATGGTGATAATCATGCAGCAGTGACAGTTTGCAACTACATGACCCTTGAGCGAAAACCATATGGTGATAATCTGCAGAAGGCAGGCTAGTGATGATCATGTGTACACAGAATATCTTGTACCTAAGTCACCAGGTAGATAAGTTTAGCTTCCATCAGTTAGCGGCAATGTGAATTTGTCTCTTTATTAACGAAACAATGACTGGCTGTGTGTGTGTGTGTGCACTTACCGTTTCTGTTTCGTAGACTCAGCACAGACCTTCTTAGACTCAGCACAAAGACTCTGACCGTCATAGACTCAGCACAGACTCCGATCTTCTTAGACTCAGCACAAAGACCGTGACCTTCTTAGACTCAGCACAAAGACTCTGACCTTCATAGACTCAGCACAGACTCTGACCTTCTTAGACTCAGCACAAAGACTCTGACCTTCTTAGACTCAGCACAAAGACCGTGACCTTCTTAGACTCAGCACAAAGACTCTGACCTTCTTAGACTCAGCACAAAGACCGTGACCTTCTTAGACTCAGCACAAAGACTCTGACCTTCATAGATTCAGCACAGACTCTGGCCTTCTTAGACTCAGCACAAAGACCGTGACCTTCTTAGACTCAGCACAAAGGATCTGGCCTTCTTAGACTCAGCACAAACACTCTGACCGCAGACTCAGCACAAATACTCTGACTGCAGACTCAGCATTAATATTCTGACCGCAGACTCAGCACAAATACTCTGACCGCAGACTCAGCACAAATACTCTGACCGCAGACTCAACACGCAGACTCAACACAAAGACTCTGACCTCAGACTCAACACAAACACTCTGACCGCAGACTCAACACAAAGACTCTGACCTCAGACTCAACACAAACACTCTGACCGCAGGCTCAACACAAAGACTCTGACCTCAGACTCAACACAAACACTCTGACCGCAGACTCAACACAAACACTCTGACCGCAGACTCAACACAAACACTCTGACCGCAGACTCAACACAAACACTCTGACCGCAGACTCAACACAAACACTCTGACCCTGATCATAACTATAAAATCACTTGAGATATTCTGGTGAGTGCATGCAGAAGATCGGACTCAAGAGATCGCCAATAAACAAGTGAGATGTAAAGAGGACAGTTTGGTGATGTATGAAGTGCCGTAACCTTAGCTTATCACAGGTCGAGGGCTACAACCATTTAACACATGTTCAATACTTCAACTGGAAAAAGGAAAGATAATTAAGTACACATATCAGTGCACTCGCGCACACAATCCAAGGAGATGCCCCTGGCATCGATCACTCCGTCCAATTTGTCTCACATGGGGATTTGAAAATAAACCTGAATACAAATTTAAACACATTTAAAAACATATATAAAAAACAGGTTTAAATCACCTAAAATTGCTTCCGCATATTTCACCTCCCTAGAGCCAAAAATGCACTTAATAATGTACCCAATATCAATCCTAAAAGAAAGTAAGTAAGACTTTATCGAACACGTACAGGTGAATGGACCAACAAGGCGGGAAATTGGAAGAAATGACAGAAAGCAAAGGAACAAGGCGGAAACAAAGAGAGTGACAGAAAAGAGGAAATTTCTAGCACTGAATTTCCAGAAGGTGGATACTGTTTATTCTGAAAGAGCCCCCGGCATCCCCACTGGGGGATCACAGTTTGATTACAGGACCGTAACAGTAGTCACTGTGAATCAGTGTAAGATAACAGTGTATTTCCCTAGCTGCAGAAAGATCGGTTGTAATGAACCAACAGTTCACTGCAATGTCTGCAAACCCTAAGCAGACACAAAAGTGCATCATTACCAATACTTAAACAATACGTAACAAATTTTTTTTAATGAGTTCCTGAAATGCTGCTGCATGCCAACACCCAACTATGTGACGAATGTTCTGAAATTCTGTCACAGGGACCGCATCTGTGGAATGACTGTTATATTAAGGACACCAGCTGGGACCACATCCATTACTGATTGCACTCAATGGACCTGTGGATAGATTTAGATTGGCAGAAGGCGAAGAATCGATGAGACAGTCACTGAACGGACAAATACAAGAAGATTGGACTGGTTTGGACTTGTTCGACTGCAAGTGGCTTTGCACTGAAAAATAACTAAAAATACGGACTTAACCTCGACTGTGTTGTTCTTGTGAGGCTAAATCCATGTTCCTTTTTATTCTTCTTAAAGACGATACAATTTGTACCGTCGCCGTCTCGACGTTCAAGGTGCAGGATTGAAGACTGTATTTCTTTGATTGTTTTGTAGTTTGAATAATCGTCTGAAAAAGAATGATATAGTGAAACTATCCCGATTCATATTTTCCGTCTCAGGATTACTTACAACGGGCAAACAAAGATACAAACAAAATTAGAATTTCCTGGCCTGGCGAAAGATTACAAAGAAACCTCAAAGTGAGGGTATGTAAATGCGTTCGCACATTGACAAGTCTTGTGAAAGCAAAGACATGAAGATTGGAGTTTATGGAGTTGTTTACCGTAAGCACCACGACCAGCGTCTTTCAAGGACTTCGGCTCCAGGTGTCTTTTTACATCCGTCGAAAAGAACTACTCAGCTTGAATTTGATCATCTTTTCGTTGCTGCTATTCCGGAGATCAGCTCTAGAGATAAAGTTGACTATCGTCTGCAAAACTCTCACAGTCACGTACAGTTTTCTCTTCAAGGGTAGTCAGTCAGTCAGCTT
>CM060308.1:22712339-22724839 GCA_030674185.1 Monoplex corrugatus | reverse complement strand
TCTAAGGTAAGGAAACATCCCATCTGCGTCATAAATACCTCCGCAATATCTTCCACTTGCGGTGCTTGCTCTGAGTATTTCCTGGAAGGACAATGTGCCAAACAGGGAAGTCGTGGACCAGATCACATGTCAAAGCATGATCCCAGGCCAGCATAATATATTAATAATATATTTTATTTATATAGCGCAAAATCTTGATAAAATCAAATCTAAGCGCTGAGCGTATACATGCATACATACCTACATACATATGAGCGTATACATGCATACATACATGCTTACATACATAAATCTAAGCTGAGCGTATACATGCATACATACATACATACATAAATCTAAGCGTATACATACATACATACATACATACATACGTACGCACATGCATACATAATAATTACAATATTTATATAGCGCAAATCTCGACAAAATCAAATCCAAGCGCGGAAAAGACACACACGCACACACGCACGCACGCACACACACGCACACACACACACACACACACACACACACACACACACACACACACACACACACACACACACACACACACACACACACACACACACACATGCATGGCCACAAATGGGGAGAAAAGAATAAAAGCAATAAAAGCAAGAATAAAACCAATGGAAAACCACAGAGAGCACATCATATACAATTATATATTAAAACAGTGATTCCCCTCCGAGCGGAGACAGGCTGCAGAGGGGGGTTGAGTGAGGTTGGGATTTTATGCAGAGGAGAAAAGGTGAGTTTTGAGAGCGGACTTGAAGGAGGCAAAAGTAGGTTGCTGACGGACTGAGAGAGGAAGTTTGTTCCAGGAGAGTGGACCAGAAACAGAGAAGGCTCGTGGACCATAGGTATTGAGCTTAGTGGTGGAAAGCGAAAAGTCAGAGGATCGGAGGCAGAGCGGAGGGTACGTGAGGGAACATAGATCTCAAGTAGGCTTGACAGGTAATCGGGGGCTGCGTTATTGAGGCTTTTGTAGCACATGGTGTCTAGTTTGTACTGTATGCGCTTTGATACAGGGAGCCAGTGAAGCTGTGCCAGGAGAGGAGATATGTGGTCAGCTTTTTTCTTTTTGAGTACAAGGCGTACAGCATTGTTTTGAATGCGCTGTAGGATGTGAATGGTGGAGGCAGGAAGACCAGACAGGAGTGAATTGCAATAGTCAATGCGAGACATTATGAAGGAGAGAACGAGTTTTGCAGTTGTTTCGACAGAGAGATACTTCCTGATCAGGCTTATACGATGGAGATGATAGTAGCAAGATCTGGCAGTTTGAGAAACAAAGTTGTTCATGGACAGGGTAGAGTCAATGCAGACACCAAGGTTTTTAGCTGAATCAGAAATTGGGACTGATGTGTTACATAATGGGAGAGAAAGAGGAGGCAGCTGCGAAAGTTTCTGAGGGTGCCAATGAGGATAGCTTCTGTCTTGTCGTCATTAAGCTGAAGTCTATTGTGTGTCATCCAGTTCTTAATGTCCGAGTAACACTCAGTGGTGCGAGTCAACAGGCGCTGTATATTATCAGGTGAGTCACTATCTTGAAGTTGGGTGTCATCAGCATAGAAGTGGTGTTTTATAGAGTGGGAGTTGATGATGGTGGACAGGGGGGAGGTATAAAGAGTGAAAAGAACAGGGCCAAGGACAGATCCTTGTGGAACACCACAGGTCAGGTATGCAGGTTGAGAGTAAGTGCCATTGATGAGAACAGTTTGTTTTCTGTTTGATAAATACGAAGTGAAAAAGGAGAGAGCAATGTCAGAGATGCCAAAAGTATGATGAAGTCTAGAAAGGAGAATACCATGGTCAATGGTATCGAAGGCTGCAGACAGATCAAGGAGTGTGAGGAGAGAGACTTTGCCAGTATCAGTTGCAAGGAGGAGATTGTTGAGAATGTGTAGTAGGGCAGTTTCAGTGCTATGGCACTGGCGGTAGGCTGACTGGAAAGGATTGAGGAGATTGTTGGCAGACAGGTGAGAGTTCAGCTGGTTGAGGACGACCTTTTCAAGGAGTTTTGACAAGAAAGAGAGATTATGCATCAAGTATGCATGCCCTCTTCATACAACGATGACTACGCTGTCTTGGCCACATCCACTTTATGCATCCCACAAGATATCCTGTACGGAGAGCTTGCCATGAAATCCTAGCCCATAAGGCGCCCACTGCTGTGATACACGTACGTGTGCAAACGGCTATACATGCGGGCGTCATCGCCACTGTAAGGAGAAAGAAGCTCGATACAACAGAGAGATGGAAGCTGCAGTGGTGACCACCCAGCTACAGCCTCAGTCTTCATAAGCAAGGCTGTGCCATTGACTGCCACTCCAGAAACGGCCTGTTCAGCCACAGCCGACACTGTTCCACATCCAACTGAGTCCTCAAAACAGGCACACACATTGTTCATTCAGGTAGACGGATCACTCACTCACTCACTTTAGTCTGAATAAAGATAACATTCCAAACTAAGTAGCCAATCAGTTAGCCTGCTTAATCAACCAAGCAAACTGAGTAATGTTGTTATGCATGTCACAAGTACACCTACACTGACTACAGATGGACCAAAACGACTGATGTATCAATACAACAGTGACAGGCAGAGAGGGTTACAGATGTTCATGTTTTGTTGAAAGCAGTGGTCTTAACCCTTCAGTGCCAGCGACCGAATATTCGGTCGGCTCTCTGTGTCATCCTCTTTGCCAGCGACCGAATATTCTGACAGTCTATTTTTAGCATTTTTCATGGGGAATTACGGCAAGCAGAAGTGACGCAGAACACAGATACACAATCTACAATCCTTCCCCGATAATGACATAATACGCAGTTTCTGTGACGTTCGTCCCAAAGTTTGCAAACAAAGCAATTAGTAGGGGACCCCCTACGTAAACACTCCGACAGCGAAAATGGCCGACAGCGCCGAGCCGAACACTTCAAGCAGATGACGCGCTTCCATTCCACTTTCCCTTGCCGTTTAACTTTTGCTCCAAAATGATTCTGACATCGAATCAGTTGATTGTTTGGATGATTTTAGCGAGGACAGTGATGTTCATGGCGATGATATGGCCAGAACAAGTGCACCGCGTGCCCTGACTGACTTCGACGGCAGTGATACGTCAGTCAGTCACGACTCGACTGTTGATCCTGCTTTCACGGCGGAGACAGAGGTGAGTGGCTCTGAGACTGAAAACGGTAGTGATGGGGAGGGTGGGAGGGTGCCAGTAGTTAGCGGAAAAAGGCCTAGAGTTTCGAGAAGCAGGGGTGCAGGACGAAGAAGAGGGACAGCAGGAAGGGGGGTGGGGCAGGGGAGGGGGTGGGTCCGGGGGGTGCGAGAAGAGGACGGACAGTGACTGGAACTGCACGTTTCGACGGTCAGCTCGTCGATGGGACAAACACAAGACGTGTGTCATTTGAGTTTACAGGGGATGCGGGCATCAAAGTATCAACTGAGGGTTTTGGAGCTGTAGATTATTTCAAGTTGTTTCTCACACAAGATCTCCTTCAGAGGCTTGTGACTGAGACCAATAGGTACGCGCAGCAGATGATCACGGCTGCTAGTCAGAAGGGGGGGGGGGGGATTTCTAAACATAGCTCACTGAGACAGTGGACAGACTGTTATCAACTCTGTGTGTTGTGTGTGTTGTGTGTGTGTGTGTGTGTGTGTGTGTGTGTGTGTGTGTGTGTGATAGTGGTGGTGATGTAGGGGTGGGGTGGTTGTGGGTGGTGGTGATTATGTGTGTGTGTGTTTGTGTGTGTTCGTTCGTTATTTCTTTTAACGTCTGTTCACATAAGTGCTTTTAGACGTAAAAAAAAAAAAAAAAAAAAAAAGAAAAAAAAAAGGTGTCTATGGGGTGGAAGATTCTACGAAATCATAAAGACAGTTTAACATATTAATTAACATTAAAAAAAAAAAAAAAAAATTATAGGACAATAGAAAAGCAATCATAACATTAGAACGATCAGGCTTGAAAAGATTGCTCAGGGCTATATGTGTGTATGTTTACCGCGCGCGCACGCGCGCGCGTGTGTGTGTGTGTGTGTGTGTGTGTGTGTGTGTGTGTGTGTGTGATGTGTGTGTGTGTGTGTGTGTGTGAGTGTGTGCACGTATACGCATGCGCATACAACGAGCGTATCCCGTGCTGGGTTATGACAAACCATCTGCGGTTATCTGGTGGGGTAGAGGGGTAGAAGAGGATAATCTTACCGAATAAAAACATTGTAACAGTCAAGGAGTAATGATAAAACTAACAAGCAAACAAACAGAGGTAGGTGGGAGTTACAGGTATAAAAACAATCGGTCTTAATCAAAGAAAACGACCTACAGGACTGTGCAGTAAATGCCTAGCAATGTGTAAATACAAAGTGAAATCAGTGTGTTTCTGTTTCAATTTTGAAAATGATACAGGGAAAGAAGGTCGCATTCGCTGACAACACAAAAGGTGTTTAACTGTTATAGACTCATTACAGACACATTTGATGGTATTATTGAACTTAATCCGAAGTGAGTCCAGATATAATCTGTAAGCTAAAGTTATTTCTAGTCTTGTAAAACCCTGGTAATTTACGATGAAGGGTCGATAGTGACATTGCGCTTTTACTTTCTTTTCTAATATAGCATTCATTTCATGTTCAGAGAGTCGTAAATCAAGTTTAGTACTGTCTGCCCTATTCATTGCTGCACTTTTAGCGATTCTATCGACTCGATCATTATCTATTATACCACAGTGTGATGGAATCCAACAAAAAGTAACGTGAGTATTATTTGTTATTAAACAATGAATTAAAAAGTTTATCTCAAATATTAACGTACTATTTACTTTACATTTGCAGCTCGTCAGGGATTGTAATGCAGATTTCGAATCTACACATAATAAGATACTAAATATAGCTATGGGTAGATCTACTATATATTTCAGTGCCATTAGGACGGCGACTAATTCAGACGTGAAGATTGAGTGTCCCTGTCCTAAAGAGTAAGCCTTTTCTACTTTTAAGTTTGGAATTATAAAACCAGCGCCTGCTGCACCATCATCTAGAACAGAGCCATCAGTAAATATTTTCAAGTGATGTGAATATTTTTCATGCAGATGAGACAGAACGTCAATTGCCAACAGGTGCGGATTAATATCTTTTCTCAAGTCAGTTTCAATGTAGTTGATATCAAAAGTAGCAGTGGACAATTCCCAGGGGGGTAGAGGACAACATATCAGTTTATGTGAAACTTTTTTAGGAACTACTCTGCAAATTTCGAAGAGCTCATTTGTGTAACTGGATATTGTTTCTTGTGCCTTTATTGTTCTTGCTCTCTTGGGGAAATGGATGTCAGACCGAATTTTAAGATCCGTGTCAACATAGTTAGCTACTGCATTTGCTCTAACTATATATTTAGCAGCTGATAACTTCCTCCAGTCTTCCAAAGGAAGGATGCCGGCTATTTTATATACTTCTTGTGTTTTTGTATACACCGGTACCCCAAGAGCACATTTAACAGCTTTACTATCTAAGCTTTGAAGTTTTTTCAAATAACATTTTGGGGCTGAAAAATAGACCTCTTGGCCATAAGCCAACTTTGATCTGACTAAAGCTGTAACAAGATGTAATAACGTTTTAGTGTCCTGCCCCCATGACTGTTTACTAATTATTTTTATTAAATTAAAGCTTTTCACGGCTTTGTATAACAAGGCATCAATATGTACTTTCCATTGTAAACTAGAAGTCAAGTGAACTCCCAGAAATTTCACCTGAGTGGTATATTTCAGTTCCTCATTATCAATTTTGAACAGTGGTAACTCTTTAGGACTGAAACCATTATTAAAAAGAATCATATGTGTCTTTTCATTGGATATTTCCAGACCGTTAACTTTCAAGTAAGTGGAAATGTGATCAATTTCACGTTGATAGATCTTTTTAATATAGGTTATTTCTCTTAAGGAAGTCTTCCTTTTCAACGAAACGTTCATCCAGAGCGCTATATCATCAGCGTACTGAGCTAAGTTCACATTGTTAGAGACTTGTGATGGCAGGTCATTGATCAAAATATTAAATAAAAGAGGAGATATTATGGAACCCTGTGGAATTCCCATGTTTACAGGTCGTTTTTCAGAGTATGTATTACTTATTTTAGCGACTATACTTCGATTACTTATAAATGCTTTGATGAAATAATAAATATTACCTTTGAGACCAATATGTTTCAATTACAACAAAAGTCTTGCATGCCAGACTTGATCATACGCTTTTTTAAGATCAAAAAAGGTAGCTAAGACATTTTTCCTTCTCGCAAACTGAGTTTTTATTTGAGTTGTTAATTTGACTAAATGGTCTGTCGTCGATCTACCTTTTCGAAATCCAGACTGGTTAATAGGTATTATATTATTTTTCTCACAAAAATAAGTCAGTCGATTCAGAGTAATTTTTTCCATTAGTTTCGAAACATGGGATGTAAGCGAGATAGGCCTGTAACTACCTGTATCAGAGCGTGGTTTATTAGCTTTCAGAACAGGTATCACAATTGAATTCTTCCAAATGTCAGGTATGTGACCACTTTCCCAGCATTTTAGTATGATAAGGTGTAAATATTTAATCCATTTCTCTGGTAAATGATTTAAAAGCGTATACGAAATGCCATCCAGACCTACAGCTGATTTTTTATTGATCAAAGAGAGAAGAGCATCTTTAAGTTCTTGTAACGTAATTTTTGAATTTATGTACATGTGGCTATCGGGGGGAGGATCTGAGTATTCTACAGATTCCTCAATTTTCCGTCTTTTCTCCTGAATTGGTGGAGACAAGCTACTGGAATTACTTGCTCTTGAAAAGAACTGTACAAATTCTTCAGCTTTCTCAGATGACGAAGGAAATTCATTGTGTCTAATCTTAATAGGAAACTGTTGTAAATGAAATCCATTTTTCATTTCTTTGACCTTATTCCAAATTTTAGGAAGATCTTTAGGACCGGAAATTTGTTGAGAACAGAAATCTGTCCAATATCTCTTTTTGGCTTGGGCTATGACCTTGTTTGAATGAATCTTTGCCATTTTCATATTGTAATGGTCTTCTGGAGATTTAGTTTTTATGTAGGTTTTATACATTTTCTTTTTTTCGTTCTTAGCTTCTTCACATAATTGATTCCACCAGCTATTTCCAACAAAATTACCTTTGTTTACATTTTTCCTTTTTGGAATTGAATATTTTGCTGCCTCATGTAATGTGTTTGTGAAGTGTGAATACATATAATTAACACTGTCGCTCTCGTTGAACGTGCAATCTTTTCCCATTAAGATCGTGTGGTTTTTTACCCAGTTTGCACGGTTGTACATATATCTAGGAATACAGTCATCTTGTTCTGGTGATTTAGCAAATAATTCATCAATAACTGTGACAATTGGTAGATGATCACTTCCAAGGGAGTCGGATGTAATATCCCATATACAATTAATGACAAGGTCAGGAGATAATAAAGTCAAGTCAATGGCGGAAGCTTTATGTTTAGGATTATCTGGTAGTCTAGTTATTCGACCGTCATTTAATAATACCAAGCCAGAGTCAACGATGTTTTCAACAAAACAATTGTTAGACACATATTGGCAGTCTTTGTCCCAGAATGGAGAATGGGCATTAAAATCTCCGGCGATCAACCATTTCTCAGCATGTTCTAAAGTTCGTAGCCAGTCTCTGTTGTTTCCATCAGGGCCACGTGGAAAATATACAGACATGATATTTAAAGTTGATACATAGTTAATTTTTACTTTCACAGCCACACAATAAACACCATCCGTGTCCTTTGGCACAGGAGGCTGAATGATTTTGTAGTCCACATCTTTACGGATATATATAGCTGCATATGTCTTAGAGTTATGATCACAAATGTGTGTCACAGGAGGATAGTAATAGTCCTCTAACTTTGGTAATTTACTTTTCGTCACATTCATGGACTGTAAGGCGATAATATGATGCTTATTTTCGGATAAGTAGTGCTGGAGATGAAGAAGATTAATATTGATGGAGCGACTGTTCCACTGAAGAACAGAAAAACCTGTTTTAGAACGTTTTTTGACTTGCATAACTAACACACACAAAAAAACCCAGTAGGAAACAACTATATAAAGGAAGTAATAAATAATAAAATTTTAAAAGAATCAAGAAATCAAGGATGCTGATAGTTTTGGCGAAAGTAAGAACAACCTGTAAGCGACAGAAAAAATCAATATATGAAAGTCGCTACTAAGTTCATCCTGACGCTGGTGCGTACACAACATAAATACAGTTTCACCAGTCACCGAGATCTCTCAATGGATGGTAAAAGTTATGATAGTAGATGGCACCATTCTACCATGGACTCTGGGACTCATCGGAAGGGGGTGGTCTTGAACAGTAGAATGTGTTCCGTTAGATGGTGAATGGGTTGTTCCGAGATCTCTTACTTTGATGATGACGAGTTTTATGTTTCGGTGTCTCCCATAAGACTCTGTTGATATGTCTGCCGATGTTTTTGGCAAGGATAGATGAGCCGAGCCGATTGGGATGCACATTGTCTTTGAAAGTAGAGTGGAATTTTGATTTCAAATTTCCATTATCCAAGAAAGAGATGTTGTTGCGACCGTAAAGTTCGGAGTGAAGCAGGGCGTTAAAAAGATCTATTTTTATTTGAAGGTCCCTGTCACGCACTGGTGCTGTCTTGCTAATGACTATTTTACTTTTAGGATGAGTGGTCACAATTTCATCCACGGTTGTCACGAATTTCTTACAAATTGTTTGGGGATCGTTGGCCTTCAGATCATACATTCCACAATGTAGAACAAAACAATCAAATTCACCGGTGGGCGATTCTTTGAGGAACTTAGAAATTTTGTCCACAGAAGAAATTTTATTTGTTGTAACGTTGAAACCATATGAACGACCAAGTCTGTGACCGTATACGCCATTTAATACGGTATCGTGAACAAGAAGAACTGTTGGTAGTGCAGAGTTTAATTTTTCTTTTTGTGAGATCTTGGATTTGACGCGAGAGGCAGCTTTTCCGTCGGTCTGTTCTTTTGGTGGTATTTTCGTCACAGGTTTGACGTCATTTTCCTGGCGCGTGATGTTGGTCCGCCTTTCAGGAGATCGTTTGATTTTTGGTTGTTTTGACGATCTTGACGCCAAAGGAGTAGATCCAGACGGGGTTGTTGAGGGGACTGGTGGTGTAGTCACCCGTTTGGCTGCCTCCGCGTAAGAGATGGGCAGCGGTGAAGGACCTGGTTGTGGTTTGTCTGCGTGGTTGGGGTCCGTTTGCGTCCCAACCGACACGCTGACTGACAGCGTCCTTCCGCTATTCAGCGCCCCACTGCCCATCTCCCGCATATGTTCAGTCACAAATCGTTCGAGAGACTGAATACGGTCGGATAGTGCGACTATAACCGATTTCAACTCACTGATGGAGTCGTTGCGGAGATCTGTCCCTGGGCCGGCATCGGTGCTCCTCTTCGCATCTGGCGAAGCGGTGACAGCCTTCGCAGCGATGTTAGAATTTTTCTTTCCACCAGTGATGTTATTATCGGCGAAATCGTCAGAAAAGGTTGACGACTTCTTAAGGGCACAGGATCCCGACCGTAGACATCTCGTTCTCGTCATGGCTGTATTTAAGTGTGATGGCACGCAGCACAGAAAATTTTTAGGTGGCTACCATCGCCATGTTGATGACGTGTGTCGTTGTGTGTGTGTGTGTTGTGTTGTGTGTGTGGGTGTGTGGTGTGTGTGTGTGTGTGTGTGTGTGTGTGTGTGTGTGTGATGTGTTTGTGTTACTTACTTATTTTGCTTGTTCATCCTGCTTATGGTGCAGTTACATATTTTGTCACATGTTACTTATTGCTGTGTATGTTTGTGTGTATGATTTCAGATACCTCTTCAGGCAGAACATCAGCTGTTGTGGTACCATCAAAGCCAACAGACTGGTGAAGGAGATGACTGACCTTGAGGTCACCAAAAAGGGGGACATGAAGGTGCTTCTCCTTGTTTCATGGAGTACCACACAAAACTCAAATACTGGCTTGAAGATTAGTTTGTGGAGACACTGACAGTAGTTGAGTCGGACATCCATAATCTGTAAATAGTTTTTTTTGTGCCTTTTTTTTTATTTCTTCATTTCTTCAGTGATGGGAACTCTTCTCTTTGAATTGGTGTGCCTTCAAAATAACATGGATTTAGGATTGCTTTTTGTTTCACTTTGGAATGTATCATGCCACTTAGTGCAAAATTTCTGCAAATTTGGTGAGTACAAATAAAATATTTCACCAAAAATTCAAATGTTCATTTTTTATCTTTCTGTGAGTGTCATTTTGAAGAGAAATCATTTTGCTACAAACTTTATTCAACATGTTATTGTCTATTTTGTCTCCTTTAGCTTCAGGAATTTTTTATGAATTATTACCCTAATTCGCAAAATGCGCCCTGGCAATGGCGATGCACACTTTAATTACATCATCTGGCACTGTAAGGGTTAAAGGACTACCCATAATGAAAGATAAAGTTAGAGCAGCACTGAAAAGGATGAAACCAGGAAAAGCCCCAGGACCAGACAACATTACTACAGAGATGATTGAAGCCCTGGAGGAATTTGGCATAGAAAAAATAACAATCCTCCTAAATGAAATTTATGACACTGGAAAAATCCCCAAAGATATGTCAAAATCAATTTTCATTGCACTTCCAAAGAAGACAGGGGCTATAGAATGCGAACTCCATCGCACAATCAGTTTTGATGAGTCATGTAACCAAGATCCTGTTAAGAATAATCATGATGAAGACAAGGAATAGAATCAAAAGAAATAGCAGAAGAACAGTGTGGATTTATGGAGGGGAAAGGAATTATTAATGCCATATACATCCTAAGAACTATCATAGAGAGGTCAATTGAGATGAATAAGGATTTGTATTCATGCTTTGTTGACTATACCAAGGCTTTTGATGGGGTACGACATGAAGAATTCATCAACCAACTGGAGAGGCTCAATGTTGATGGAAAAGATCTACGAATAATCAGGAATATGTACTGGGAACAAACAGATGCAACGAGAATAGAAAACAATGTAAGCTCTTTCCAAAACATCAAAAGAAGAGTCAGACAGGGTTGTGTTTTGTCACCAGATCTGTTTTCACTATATAGCGAAAACATAATGAGAAACTTAGAAGAAGATCCGGGATTAAAGGTTGGAGGAAAAATGATAAACACCATTCGGTACGCAGATGACACCGTGCTAATTGCAGAAAATGAAAGGGACCTACAAAACCTTGTGAATATACTAGAAACAGAAAGCAAAGGTAAGGGGTTGGAACAAAACAGCAGGAAGACTGAAGTCATGGTGATCAGCAAAAAACATGAAATCCCCTCCTGCAAAATAACAGCAAATGGCACAACCTTGACGCAGGTTAATAAGTTCAAATACCTCGGAACAGTCATTTCATCAGACGGCAGATGCACATCGGAAATAGCTGGCAGAATCGGCCAAGCCAAAACAGCATTTAAGAAGATGACAAGTATTCTTACCAACAAATGCCTATCAATTAACATCAGAAAGAGAGTCCTTGAATGTTATAGAGAACCAATACTGTTGTACGGATGCGAGGCGTGGACAGTCAGCAAGCAAAGCCAGAGCAGGATCGAGGCAGCCCCAGCCGAGATGTGGTTTCTCAGAAGAATGTTGAGAGTTCCATGGACAGCAAAGAAAACAAACGAGACAGTCTTGATGGAGGCAGACACAAGTAGATCACTCATAAGGAAGATTAGGAAAAGACAAGCAACATTTATAGGCCGTTTTATGAAGAAGGGGGATTTGGAGCACCTGGTCACAATGGGAAACCTGGAGGGAAAGAGAGCACCAAGTAGACTCAGGAAGAGAATGCTAGAATGCTGGACGGACTTGCAGATGGCTGGGGATGAAGAGGGTGGGGGAGATGCTGGGGGCAACGAGAGATAGAGATGGTTGGAAGTCCATGGTCGCCAACGCCATGCGGCAGGGCACCTGATGATGATGATGATATTTAATCTGGGACATACAAGTCCTTTACAGGCATGACTCAAACCAACTGAACACGTTGAAAAGAAAAGGTAATGATTTCTAACTCCGTGCAAATTCTTTAGTGAAAATGTTTTTATGCTTGTATCATTTTCTTGAAAAACAAAACAGTTCCTTAATTTTGCTTAGCAGTTATCACTATTATCATCGTCAGTATTCTTCCATGATCTCTAGTGGAAATCGGATGCCGTGATGGATGCCTATGTTGTAGGAGATTAACATTACTCTTTGCCCCTTGGCTAAACACAGCAGACCAGTAGCTATGCATTCTGTCGATTTCTTGATGTTTTCCATCCAGGACTACTCCCTGGAGGCTGGCTTTAGACAGCCATGACCATACCATACCACATAAACGTCAACGTATATCACATAAATAACTGAACAAATGATCTTTTCTCCCCACTACCAATTCCCGACCCAAGCCAAAGCAATGCTGTTAATGCC
>CM060308.1:22692339-22709839 GCA_030674185.1 Monoplex corrugatus | reverse complement strand
CTGGCTGGCTCCTGGCTGGCTGGTTGGTTGGTTGGCTACTCCTGACAGATTTCTCCTGGCTGGCTGGTTGGCTGGTTTCTCCTGGCTAGCTGGTTCTTCCTGGCTGGCTGGTTTCTCCTGGCTGGCTGGTTCTTTCTGGCTAGCTAGTTGGCTGGCTCCTCCTGGCTGACTGGTTGGATGGTTCCTCCTGGCTGGTTTGTTGGCTGGCTTCTTCTGTCTGGCTGACACCCCTGCCGCTACGAGGTTGCCTGAAATATCCAGAAAAGTACAAAAGCTATTTTAAGTACATATTCTTTTAAATGTTTGATGCTCAGGAAGTTCTTTTACTACTTTATGGTGCAGGAATGTGGGGTTATGAGAGACACTATCAACTTGAACAGGTACATGTATATGCTTGCAAGAGATTTTTACACGTAAAATACAAAACAATATAACATATGTTGTACGGAGAATTGGGACGTTTTCCTCTCTGGATAACTGCTATTAGTAGATGCATTAGATATTGGTTTCGACTACTGAAACAGCCAGAAGCTAGGTATTCAAAAAAGCATATAAAATGTTATTCACTATGCATGAAAAAGGTCATGGAACTTGGTGTCCAAGAAAAAACAAACAAACTTTTTATGTGAAAGTGGTTTTGAAGAAGTTTGGATTTGGGGGTGTGGTGCCTGGAAACGATTCAGTAAAGAACTGGGAAAAAAAAGATTATGTAGCAGTTTCTGTCATAGCTGGCGTAACCACTTAGATACCAGAGCACGCGCTGTTCACTATATGGCAAATGTCAGCCTATATTTGCAAGAGCTAAGTATATTGAAATACTGTATGTGAAGGTGTTGAGGAACCCATGGCACAATTTAGGATGGGCGTGTCCCCGTTAAACGTTCACAGACACCACTTTGCGCCTACGACTGTCAACAATACATATCCAGTTTGTCCAAATGTGCAAGAAAACGAGATACATTTTCAGTTTGAGTACTCTATGTACAATTAGGTCAGACGATGTTATCATTTAGATGTTACTGAAGGCGATAACTTAGTTGTTGTTTTTGTTTTCTTTTTTTAAGGAAAAATGACGGATGACACTGCGGGAACTATAGTGAACTTTGCGAAGTTTTCGGTCACTGCCTTTAAAATAAGAGGTATTTTGAACGTACCACTTTGAAACAACAGCTGTCCTTTTCTACATTAGTAGTTTACGAACATTCCCGTGTATATACATTGAAATGTGTTAATTGTATGCTGAACAGAAATGTGTGTCTTGTGATTGCCTCCATGAAAGGGGCTGTTGGCCTACATTTATTAACATTTATTAAGGGTACAGGGATCTGGTTCCATTGAAGCGGACAATATTATCTTTGAGTAATTCATTATTATTATCATCTCTTCCCCCTTTCACACCGACAGGTTATCATAAGAATGCACAATCACAACATGAATAACTCCCACTACAGCTTTAGAAAGGAAAAAGAGAAAAACCCCACAAGAACCACATGAATATACAAGGGATTATTCATTCTAGCTTTGGCTCAAATACTGTGATCTACAAAATGGCACAGCTTGGGATTTATAATGTTAATCGTATGCCATCATGTTTTCACTGATAGTTACATTTAGCAAGTAGTGACTTAACACATTTTAAGTGCACGTGTATACTAATAAACATACCTCTCCAGAAGGCAATGTAGAATTCAGTGAAGTCCCTGCACTGACAGCTCACATCCCAGTTGACACTGGACGCAGGCTGGTTGGGATGGCAATGCCAAGAAAGGGACAGGAATGATGGAGGAAGGGACTAACAGAAATGGTCAGCTGATTTGTCAGCTTCTACGCATGTGTACTGAGTGCCTTTGCCTCATCACTGCATCGATCTGCTACCCTCTGTCTCCTATCTTTCTTCTAGATCTTCCTGGCTGCTTGATCCTCCTGACTGGCTGACTGACTCCTGGCTGAGTGACTGACTGGTTCCTTCTGTCTGGTTGCTCCTGATTGTTTCTCCTGGCTGTCTGGTTGGTGGTTCCTCCTGACTGGCTCTTCCTGGCAGTTTGGTTGGTCAGCTCTTCCTTACTGGCTCCTCCTGGCTGGCTGGTTGGCTGGCTCCACTTGGTTGGTTCCTCCTAGCTGGCTGGTTGGCTGGCTCCTCTTGGCTGGTTCCTCCTGATTGGCTGGTTTGCTGGCTCTTGGCTGGTTCCTCCTGGCTGGCTGGCTGGTTGGTTGACTCCTCTTGGCTGGTTCCTCCAGGCTGTGCTGGCTAATTGGCTCTCCTCTTGGCTGGTTCCTCCTGGCTGGCTGTTGGCTGGCTCTGTATGGCTGGTTCCTTCTAGCTGGCATGTTGCCCAGTTCCTCCTGGCTGGAAGGTTGGCTGTTTCATCATGGCTGGATTGGTTGGGTGGCTTCTTCTGGCTGGCTTCTCATGCCTTGCTGAGACCCCTGTCTCTACGAGGTTGCCTGAAGGATCCAGACAGAGAGGATCACCTGGGACCGGTCTCGGGAACGCCGGAGATAGCTTTCAGGTTGTCAACAGAACACCCCAGCCAAATCTGCAGCCGAAATACTTGACATGCGTCCATGTCGCCTATCCCATAGCCACAAGACTTGTCCAGAGTGTTCTGAAGATTCCCATCCCACTTCCCCGTAACATTCCACACCAGGATCTCCACTTGCTCTGCCCTTCACCAAACAGACAACCATCGCAGAAGTGGGAATCTCTGGAGCACCTGGCTCCTGTTGGCTGACCCCTCCTGGCTGGCTAACTGCCTGGCTTCTACTGATTGGTTGGATTCTCCTGGATGGCTTGTTGGATGGCTCCTGGTTGATTCCTGCTGGTTGGCTGACTTGCTTGTCCTCCTGGCTAGCTGGCCAGGAGGAACCAGCCAAGAGCCAGCAAACCAGCCAATCAGTAGGAACCAGCCAAGAGGAGCCAGCCAACCAGCCAGCTAGAAGGAACCAACCAAGTGGAGCCAGCCAACCAGCCAGCCAGGAGGAGCCAGTCAGGAAGAGCCGACCAACCAAACTGCCAGGAAGAGCCAGTCAGGAGGAACCATCCAACCAGACAGCCAGGAGGAACAGTCAGGAGCAACCAGACAGAATGAACCAGTCAGTCACTCAGTCAGGAGGAGTCAATCAGCCAGTCAGGAGGATCAAGCAGCCAGGAAGATCTAGAAGAAAGACAGGAGACACAGGGTAGTAGATCGATGCCGTGATGAGGCGTAAGCACTCGATACGCATGCGCAGAAGCTGACAAGTCAGCTGACCATTTGACCTGTGCCCGAGTTCACATACAACTCTGTCAAACATCCTGAAGAACTGGATGAATTGACAAATTCACAAGCCAACAGAAGCCAATATGATTGTGGTTACTCTTCCCACAAGAAGGGGGATGCACAAGATTGAAGCATAATCAAACTTCCAAGAAAGACCCTACAGAAACAACGGTAGGGAGAAGGGATGAGGAGGGGTGCAGGGAATGAGGGCAGAGGGGAGGGAGAAGACACCATGTTCATTTCCTGAAACAGAAAGACAAAACATCAATTTGTCATTTACTCAAATAAATCGATCAAATAAATCAGCCTATTATGAAATCAATGGTACATTCCTTGTCTCATACTTCATTCTGTCAGTAATCCATGTTAACTCGACTTTTTTTGTATTTGCATCTTTCAATGGATCTCATTTTGATGCAATTACATATAGCACCACCTTCACATTAACGTCATTAACATCAAACTGGAAGTATGGCTTATAGACAAACTTGAAGGAAGAAAACACCCGTTTCTTAAGCTCTCTCACAATAGCTCGTGCAGCATTCATGAAGGGTCTGTCTACAATGGATCATATATTCACTTAACGAACACTAATTGAAAAATATTTATTTAGAAATAGACAAAACAACAACAAAACAACAAAAACACAAACCTCGACATTGCCTTTATAGATTTTAAAGAAGCATATAACACCGTGAATAGAACGTTTAATGGTCTGTATTATCACGAATGGGTATCAATCGAAGATGTTCAAAATTATCCAAGCACTGTACGCAACAGTTAAAGCATGTGTATTATGTTATAGTAAAATGGATATTACCATTTATTTGAATGCCTTCAAGACCTAAGGCTAGGTTGCATTGAAAGTCCTATCCTGTTTTCTCTGCTGATCAATGAACTTGCAAAGATAATTATTCTAAGCGGAAAACATGGTGTTACGTTCACTACAGATGCAATGAACTTTTACGCATGCTTTTTGTAGATGATCTTACTCTTTAGATGTCACTGAAGGCTTCAACTGCGCTAGGTCTTCAACATCAACTTAACATCCTTCAACGAGAAAAAAAGAGGCTACGATTGACAGTAAATTTAGTTCAGTCGAAAAAAATAGTCTTTCAGAAGGTGGTTTTCTTGATTCAAAAGAAAAATGGGATTTTAATGGCAGTAATTTGGAAGTTCATGTAGTAAATTCTTACAGGTATTTGGCTGGTTTCTCCTAGCTGGGTGGTTGGCTGGCTCCTCTTGGTTGGCTCCTCTTGACTAATTCCTCTGACTCTGGCTTCCTCCTGATTGATTCCTCCTGGCTGGTCCTCCTCGGCTGTTCCTCCTGCTAGCTTACTGGCTCCTCCTGGCTTGGTGGCTGGTTCCTCCTGGCTAGCTTGCTGGCTCCTCCTGGCTTGGTGGCTGGTTCCTCCTGCTGGCTGATTCCTCCTGACTGTCTGGGCTGTTTGCTTTGTCTCCTCTTGCCTGGTTGGTTCGCTGGTTTCTTCTGTGGCTTCGTTTGCTGGCTGACACAACGAGGTTGTCTGAAGATTCTGGAGACCCACTGCCACTTCGAGGTTGCCTGAAAGATCAAGAAACGGTTAAAGCTATTTTAAGTACGCTGAGAAAGATTAAATGTAATTCACTAGACATATTCTTTTAATTGTTTGATGCTCAGGTAGTTCTGTTACTACTTTATGGTGCAGGAACTTGGGGTTATGAGAGACGTTATCAACCTGAACAGGTACATACATATGCCTTCACGAGATTTTTACACATAAGAAACACAACAATAAACAGTATGGTGTACGAGAATGGGACGTTTCCTCTCTAAATAACTGTTATTACTGCTATTTCTAGACGTATTAACTATTGGTTTCGACTACTGAAACAGCCAGGAGCTAGGTATTCAAAAAAAGAATATATACTGTTACTCACTATGCATGAAAAAGGTCATGGAACTTCGCTGTCCAAGATATAAAAAAACAACGTTTTATGTGAAAATAGTTTTGACTGGAGTTCGACTTTTTGGGTGTGGCGACTATAAATGAATCAGTAAAGAATTGAAAGAAAGATTACGCAGCAGTTTCTGTCATAGCTGGCGTAACCACTTAGATACCAGTGCACGTTGTTCAGTATATGGCAAATTTCAGCCTGTATTTGCAAGAGCAAAGTATATTGAAATACTTTATGTGGAGGTGTTGAGGAATCTCTGGCACAGTTTAGGATGGGTGTGTCCCCGTTAAATGTTCACAGACACCACTGTCAACACTTCATGTCCAGTTTGTCCAAATGTGTAAGAAAACGAGATAGATTTTCAAGTTTGAATACTCTTGTACAATTAGGTCAGACAATGTTATTATTAGATGTTACTGAAGGCGAAACTGAGATCTTTTTATTAGAAAAATGACGGATGACTCTGTAGCAACAATAGTAAACTTTGCGATGTTTTTGGTCACTGCCTTTAAAATAAGTAAGTATTTGAACGTACGACTTGGAAACAACAGCTGTCCTTTCTTACATTAGTAATTTACGAATATTCCCATCTATATATATTGAAGTATGTTAACTAATTGTATGTTGAACAGAAATGTGTGTCTTATGATTTCCTCCATGAAAGGAAGTGTTGGCCTAAATTTCTATAACATTCTGAGTTTCCGAAAAAAACACTATTTGTTTCTAAATGTGAGTGCATCATCATCCCCCAACTCACTTTTGGACGGTCAAAGATAAGGGTACAGGGAACTGGTTCCATGGAAAGGGACAATATCATCTTCTTTATCATTATTATCATCATTTCTGTCCCGTTTCACACCGAACAGGTCACTACAAAATCACAAGATGAATAACTCCCACTTGAACTTAAGAAAGGAAAAAGATAATCCCACAAGAACCAACACGCATATACAAGGGATCATTCTAGCTTTGGCCTGAATGCTGTGATCTACAAAATGGCACAGCTTGGGATATTATGATGTCAATAGTGTGCCGTAATGTTTCATTGAGCCTTTTTTCTTTTGCTTTTTGTAGATGATCTTACTCTTTAGATGTCATGAAGGCATCAATTGCGTTAGGTCTTCAACATCGACTTAACAGTCTTCAACGAAAAAAAAAGTGGCTACGATTACATGACAGTAGTTTTAGTTAAGCCTAAAAGAACAGTTTTGGGGAAGGTATTTTTTTTTATTTAAATGAAAAATGGGATTTTGATGGCAGTAATTTGGAAGTAGTAAAAATTCTTACATGTATTTGGCTGGTTCCTCCTGGTTGGCTGGTTGGCTGGTTGGCTGGTTGGCTGGCTCTCTTGGTTGGTTTTTCTAGCTGGCTGGTGGCTGGCTCTCTTGGCTGGTTTATTCTGACTGGCTGGTTGGCTGGCTCCTCTTGGCTGGTTCCTCCTGGCTGTCTGCTAGCTGGCTCCTCCTAGATGGTTCCTCCTGACTGATTTCCTCCTGGCTGGCTCATCCTTCCTCCTGGCTGGTTTCTCCAGGCGGGCTGGTTGGCTGGATGGCTTCTTCTGGCTGGTTTCTCATTACGGGCTGAGATCACTGCCACTACGAGGTTTGCCTGAAAGATCCAGAAAAGTACTAAAGCTATTCTAAGTACACAAAGAAAGATACCACTTTGTGCCTACGACTGTCAACATTTCATGTCCACTTTGTCCAAATGTGCAAGAAAGCGACATACATTTTCAGTTTGAATACACTCTGTACAATTAGGTCAGACAATCTTATCGTTTAGATGTTACTGAAGGCGATAACTAATAATGAGTTTTTATTAGAAAAATGCCGGACGACTCTGCGGGAACCATAGTGAACTTCGCGATGTTTTTGGTCACTGCCTTTAAAATAAGAGAAGTATTTTGAACGTACAACTGTGAAACGACAGCTGTCCTTTTCTACATTAGTACTTTACGAATAGTCCCATGCATATACATTGAAGTGTGTTATTAATTGTATGCTGAACAGAAATGTGTGTCATATGACTTCCTCCATGAAAGGGGTTGTTGGCCTAAATTCCTTAACATTTCGAGTTTTCGAAAAGAAAAAAAAGTAAAAAATGCGAGTGCATCTTCATCCCCCAACTCACTTTTGGACAGTTGAAAGTTAAGGGTACAGGGAACTGGTTCCACAGAAAGGGACAATGTTACCATTTTTATCATACTTATTATCATTTCTGTCCCGTTTCACACAGACAGGTCACTACAAAATCACAAGATGAATAACTCACACTTGAGCTTTAAAAAGGAAAAAGATAATCCCACAAGAACCATACGCATGTACAAGGGATCATTCTAGCTTTGGCCTCAATACTGTGATCTACAAAATGCACAGCTTGGGATATTATTATGTCAATAATGTGCCGTAATGTTGTCATTGAGCTTTTTCTCATACTTTTTGTGATGATCTTACTCTTTAGATGTCATTGAAGGCATCAACTGTGTTAGGTCTTCGACATCGACTTAATATCCTTCAACGAAAAAAGTGGCTCGATGCAGTAGATTTAGTTAAGCCTAAAAGAACAGTTTTTCGGAGGATTTTTTGTTTCCCTTTAAATGAAAAATGGATTTTAATGGCAGTAATTTGGAAGTAAGAAAATATTCTTACATGTAAATGGCTGGTTCATCCTGGTTGGCTGGTTGGCTGCCTCTTCTTGGCTGGTTATTTCAAGCTGGCTGGCTGGTTCTTCTTGGCTGGTTCCTCCTGGCTGGCTGGCTGGCTGACTGGCTCCTCCTAGATGGTTCCTCCTGACCGATTCCTCCTGGCTGGCTGGTTGGCTGGTTACATCTGGCTGGTTCCTCCTGGCTGGTTGGTTGGCTGGCTCCTCCTGGCTGGCTGTTTGCCTTGATCCTCCTGGCTGGTTGGTTGGCTGGCTTCTTCTGGCTGGTTTCTCATTGCTGGCTGAGATCCCTGCCACTATGAGGTCAACATTTCAGTTCACTTTGTTCTAATATGCAAGAAAAGGACAGACATTTTCAGTTTGAATACTCTCTGTACACTTAGGTCAGACAATCTTATTTAGATCTTACTGAAGGCGATAACTTATAATTTTTTTCATTAGATAAATGCTGGACGACTCTGCAGAAACCATAGTGAACTTCGCGATGTTTTTGGTAACTGCCTTAAAAATAAGAGAAGTATTTTTAACGTAAAACTTTGAAACAACAGCTGTTCTTTTCTACATTAGTAGTTTACGAACATTCCCCTGTATATACATTGAAGTGTGTAAATAAGTGTATGTTGAACAGAAATGTGTCTTGTGATTTCCTTCATGAAAGGGTTGTTGGCCTAAATTCATTAACATTTCGAGTTTCCGAAAAGAAAAAAAAATGTTTCTAAATGTGAGTGTCTTTATCCTCCAACTCACTTTTGGACAGTTGTAAATTAAGGGTACAGGGTACTGGTTCCATGGAAAGGACAATGTTACCTTTTTTTTCATTGTTATTATCATTTCTGCCCCTTTCACACTGACAGGTCATTACAAAATCACAAGATGAATAACTCACACGAGCTTTAGAGAGGAAAAAGATAATCCCACAAGAACCACACGCATATACAAGGGATTATTTTAGCTTTGGCCTGAATGCTGTGATCTACAAAATGGCACAGCTTGGGATATTATAATATCAATAGTGTGCAGTAATGTTTTCATTGACTTTTTCTCATGCTTTTTTGTAGATGATCTTACTCTTTAGATGTCACTGAAGGCATCAACTGCGTTAGGTCTTCAGCATCGACTTAACATCCTTCAACGAACAAAAAGTGGCTACGATTGACAGTAAATTCAGTTAAGCCTAAAGAACAGTTTTTCGGAAGGTTATTATTTTTATTTAAATGAAAAATGGGATTTTTAATGGGAGCAATTTGGAAGTAGAAAATTCTTACATGTATATGGCTGGATTCTCCTGGTTGGCTGGCTCTTCTTGGCTAGTTCTTTTTAGCTGGCTGGCTTGCTGGCTCCTCTTGGCTGGTTTGTTCCTCCTGGCTGGCTGGCTCCTCCTAGATGGTTCCTCCTGACTGATTCGTCATATCTGGCTCCTACAGCTGATGGTTGGCTGGTTCCACCTGGCTGGTTCTTCCTGGCTGGCGTTTGCCTTGCTCCTCCTGGCTGGCTGTTTCCCTTGCTCCTCCTGGCTGGTTGGTTGACTGGCTTCTTCTGGCTGGTTTCTCATTGCTGGCTGAGATCCCTGCCATCACGAGGTTGCCTGAAAGATCCAGAAAAGTACTAAAGCTATTTTAAGTACACTGAGAAAGATACCACTTTGTGCCTGCGACTGTCAACATTTCATGTCCACTTTGTCCAAATGTGCAAGAAAATTACATATTTTCAGTTTGAATACACTCTTTACAATTAGGTCAATCTTATCATTTAGATGTTACTGAAGGCGATAACTAATAATGAGTTTTTATTAGAAAAATGTTGGACGCCTCTGTGGGAACCATAGTGAACTTCGCGATATTTTTGGTCACTGCTTTCAAAATAGGAAGAAGTATTTTTAACGTACGACTTTGAAACAACAGCTGTCCTTTTCTACATTAGTACTTTACGAATAGTCCCATGTATATACATTGAAGTGTGTTAATTAATTGTATGTTGAACAGAATTGTGTGTCTTGTGATTTCCTCCATGAAAGGGGTTTTTGGCCTAAAATTCATTAATATTTCAAGCTTCCGAAAAGAAAAAAATGTTTCCAAATGTGAGTGTATCTTCATTCCCCAACTCACTAGACAGTTGAAAATTAAGGGTACAGGGTACTGGTTCCATGGAAAGGGACAATATTACCTTTTTTATCATTGTTATTATCATTTCTGCCTCGTTTTAAACTGACAGGTCATTACAAAATCACAAGATAAATAACTCCCACTTGAGCTTAAGAAGGAAAGGATGTAATCCTACAAGAACCACATTCATACACAAGGGATCATTCTAGCTTTGGCCAGAATGCTGTGATCTACAAAATGACACAGCTTGGGTTGTTATGATGTTTTTTGTGTGCCATCATGTTTTCACTATTTATATTTAGCCTGAGTGAGTATTAATACATTTCAAGTGTACATGTATACTAATAAACATACCTCTCCAGAAGGCAATGTAGAGTTCAGCGAAGTCCCAGCACTGACAGCTCACATCCCAGTTGACGCTGGACGAAGGCTGGTTGGGATGGCAATGCCAAGAAAGGGACAGGAATGATGGAGGAAGAGACTAACAGAAATGGTCAACTGACTCGTCAGCTTCCGTGCATGTGTATTGAGTGCTTACGCCTCATCACTGCATCGATCTGCTTCCCTCTGTCTCCTGTCTTTCTTCAGATCTTCCTGGCTGCTCGATCCTCCTGACTGGCTGACTGACTCCTCCTGGCTGAGTGACTGACTGGTTCCTTCTGGCTGATTGCTCCTGACTGTTCCTCCTGGCTCTCTGGTTGGATGGTTCCTCCTGACTGGCTCTTCCTGGCAGTTTGGTTGGTCGGCTCTTCCTGACTGGCTCCTCCTGGCTGGCTGGTTGGCTGGCTCCACTTGGTTGGTTCCTCCTAGCTGGCTGGTTGGCTGGTTCCTCTTGGCTGGTTCCTCCTGATTGGCTGGTTTGCTGGCTCTTGGCTGGTTCCTCCTGGCTGGCTGGCTGGTTGGCTGGCTCCTCTTCGCTGGTTCTTCCAGGCTGGGCTGGCTAATTGGCTGTCTCCTCTTGGCTGGTTCCTCCTGGCTGGCTGGTTGGCTGGCTCCATATGGCTGGTTCCTTCTAGCTGGCATGTTGCCTAGTTCCTCCCAGCTGGATGGTTCGCTGTTTCATCATGGCTGGTTGGTTGGGTGGTTTCTTCTGGCTAGCTTCTCATGCCTGGCTGAGACCCCTGTCTCTACGAGGTTGCCTGAAGGATCCAGACAGAGAGGATCACCTGGGACCGGTCTCGGGAACGCCGGAGATAGCTTTCAGGTTGTCAACAGAACACCCCAGCCAAATCTGCAGCCGAAATACTTGACATGCGTCCATGTCGCCTATCCCATAGCCACAAGACTTGTCCAGAGTGTTCTGAAGATTCCCATCCCACTTCCCCGTAACATTCCACACCAGGATCTCCACTTGCTCTGCCCTTCACCAAACAGACAGCCATCGCAGAAGTGGGAATCTCTGGAGCACCTGGCTCCTGTTGGCTGACCCCTCCTGGCTGTCTAACTGCCTGGCTTCTACTGACTGGCTGGATTCTCCTGGATGGCTTGTTGGATGGCTCCTGGTTGATTCCTGCTGGTTGGCTGACTTGCTTGTCCTCCTGGCTGGCTGGCCAGGAGGAACCAGCCAAGAGCCAGCAAACCAGCCAATCAGGAGGAACCAGCCAAGAGGAGCCAGCCAACCAGCCAGCTAGGAGGAACCAACCAAGTGGAGCCAGCCAACCAGCCAGCCAGGAGGAGCCAGTCAGGAAGAGCCGACCAACCAAACTGCCAGGAAGAGCCAGTCAGGAGGAACCATCCAACCAGACAGCCAGGAGGAACAGTCAGGAGCAACCAACCAGAAGGAACCAGTCAGTCACTCAGCAGGAGGAGTCAGCCAGCCAGTCAGGAGGATCAAGCAGCCAGGAAGATCTAGAAGAAAGACAGGAGACAGAGGGTAGCAGATCGATGCCGTGATGAGGCGCAAGCACTCGATACACATGCGCAGAAGCTGACAAGTCAGCTGACCATTTGACCTGTGCCTGAGTTCACACTTAACTCTTTCAAACATCCTGAAGAACTGGATGAATTGACAAATTCACAAGCCAACAGAAGCCACTATGATTGTGGTTACTCTTCCCACAAGAGGGGGATGCACAAGATTGAAGCATAATCAAACTTCCAAGAAAGACCCTACAGAAACAACGGTAGGGAGAAGGGATGAGGAGGGGTGCAGGGAATGAGGGCAGAGGGGAGGGAGAAGACACCATGTCCATTTCCTGAAACAGAAAGATAAAACATCAATTTGTCATTTACTCAAATAAATCGATCAAATAAATCAGCCTATTATGAAATCAATGGTACATTCCTTCTCTCATATTTCATTCTGTCAGTAATCCACCTTAATTTGAATTGTTTTTGTATTTGTATATTTCAATGGATCTCATTTTGATGCAGTTACATGTAGCACCACCTTCACATTAAGTTGATGAACATCAAACTGAAGTATGGCTTACATACAAACTTGAAGGAAGAAAACACCCGTTTTTTAAGCTGTCTCACGATAGCTCATGCAGCATTCAGGAAGGGTCGGTCTACAATGGATCATGTATTCACTTTACGAACACTAATTGAAAAATATTTATTTAGAAATAGACAAAAAAACAACAACAACCAAAAAACAAAAAACAACCCCCCTCGACATTGCCTTTATATATTTTAAAAAAGTATATGACACAGCGAATAGAACGTTTTATGGTCTGTATTATTACGAATGGATATCAAGGGAAGATGTTCAAAATTATCCAAACAGTGTACGCAACAGTCCGATCATGTGTATTATGTCGCAGAAAATGGATATTCCCATTTCTTTGAATGCCTCCATGGCCTAAGGCAAGGTTACATTGAAAGTCCTATCTGTTTTCTCTGCTGATCAATGAACTTGCAAAGATAATTATTCTAAGTGGAAAACATGGTGTTACGTTCACTTCAGATGAAATAGAACTTTTTCTCATGTTTTTTGTAGATGATCTTACTATTTAGATGTCAGCCGGCTAGGTCTTCAACATCAACTTAACATCCTTCAACGAGAAAAAAAAGTGGCTACTATTGACAGTAAATTTAGATCATTCGAAAAGAAGTCTTTTGGAAGGGTGCTTTTCTTGATTCAAAAGAAAAATGTGATTTCAATGGCAGTAATTTGTAAAAGTAGTAAATTCTTACAGGTATTTGGCTGGTTTCTTGTAGCTGGCTGGTTGGCTGGCTCTTTTTGGCTGGCTCCTCCTGACTGATTCCTCCTGGTTGGCTCCTCCTGGCTGGTTCTTCCTGGCTAGCTTGCTGGCTGGTTCCTCCTGGCTTGCTGGCTGGTTTCTCCTGGATGGCTCCTATTGGTTGGTTCATCCTGGCTGACTGGATCCTCTTGGCTGGCTGGTTGGCTGACTCCTTCTGACAGATTTCTCCTGGCTGGCTGGTTGGCTAGTTGGCTGGTTCCTCCTGGCTGGCTGGTTTCTGCTGGCTGGCTGGTTCCTCCTGGCTGGCTAGTTGACTGGTTCTTCCTGGCTGGCTGGTTGGCTGGTTCCTCTCAGGAGGTTGGTTGGCTGGTTCCTCCCAGCTGGCTGGTTTTTCCTGGCTGGCTGGTTCCTCCTGGCTGGCTGGTTCTTCTTGGCTGGATGGTTGGCTGGCTCCTCCTGACATATGTCTCCTGGCTGCCTGGTTGGCTGGTTCTTCCTGGCTGGCTGTTGGCTGGATCCTCCTTGCTGGCTGGTTCCTCCTGGATGGCCGATTGGTGGGTTCCTCCTGGCTGGCTGGTTGGCTGGTTCCTCCTGGCTGGCTGCTTTTTCGTAGCTGGCTGGTTGGCTGGCTCCTCCTGGCTGGTTTGTTGACTGGCTTCTTTTGGCTGGCTTCTTATTGCTGGCTGACACCCCTGCCGCTACGAGGTTGCCTGAAAGATCCAGAAAAGTACGAAAGCTATTTTAAGTACACTGAAACAGATTGAATGTTATTCACTAGACATATTCTTTTAAATGTTTGATGCTCAGGTAGATCCATTACTACTTTATGGTGCAGGAATGTGGGGTTATGAGAGACGCTATCAACTTGAACAGGTACATGTATATGCTTGCAAGAGATTTTTACACGTAAGATACAAAACAATATATCATATATTGTACGGAGAATTGGGACATTTCCTCTCTAAATAACTGCTATTACTAGATGTATTAAATATTGGTTTCGACTACTGAAACATCCAGTAGGTGGGTATTAAAAAATATATATATATAAATATTATATGCATGGAAAAGGTCATAGAACTTAGGTGTCCAAGATAAAAAAAAAAAAAGCAACGTTTAATGTGAGAATGGTTTTGAAGAAGTTTGGCTTTTTGGGTGTGGCGCCGAGAAACGATTCAGTAAAGAACTGAAAAAAAATATTATGAAGCAGTTTCTGTCACAGCTGGTGTAACCACTTTGTGCTCGCTGTTCACTATATGGCAAATGTCAGCCTATATTTGCAAGAGCTAAGTATATTAAGATCCTGTATGTGAAGGTGTTGAGGAATCTATGCCACAATTTAGGATGGGCGTGTCCCCGTTAAACGTTCACAGACACCACTTTGCGCCTAGACTGTCAACAATACATATCCAGTTTGTCCAAATGTGCAGGAAAACGGGATACATTTTCAGTTTGAGTACTCTATGTACAATTAGGTCAGACGATGTTATCATTTAGATGTTACTGAAGGCGACAACTTAGTTGTTTTTTGTTTTGTTTTGTTTTTTGTTTTGTTTTTTAATTTTTTTTAGGAAAAATAACGGATGACACTGAGGGAACTATATTGAACTTTGCGAAGTTTTTGGTCACTGCCTTTAAGATAAGAGAAGTATTTTGAATGTACAACTTTGAAACAACAGCTGTCCTTTTTGACATTAGTAGTTTACGAACATTCCCCTGTATATACACTGAAATGTGTTAATTGTATGTTGAACAAAAATGTGCGTCTTGTGATTGCCTCCATGAAAGGGGCTGTTGGCCTAATTTATTAACATGCCGAGTTTCCGAAAAAAAAACCCAACAGCATTAGTTTCAAAATGTGAGTGCAACTTCATCTCCCAAGTCACTTTTGGACATTCGAAATATAAGGGTACAGGGATCTTGTTCCATGGAAAGGGACAATATTATCTTTGTTTAATTCATTATCATTATCATTTCTGCCCCGTTTCACGCCGACAGGTTATTACAAAATTACAAAATCACAACATGAATAACTACCACCTCTGCTTTAGAAAGGAAAAAGAGAAAACCCCACAAGAACCACATGCATATATACAAGAGATTATTCATTCTAGCTTTGACTCAAATACTGTGATCTACAAAATGGCACAGCTTGGGATTTTATAATGTTAATCGTATGCCATCATGTTTTCACTGATAGTTACATTTAGCAAGTAGTGACTTAACACATTTTAAGTGCACATGTATACTAATAAACATACCTCCCCAGAAGGCAATGTAGAGTTCAGCGAAGCCCCAGCACTGACAGCTCACATCCCAGTTGACACTGGACGCAGGCCGGTTGGGACGGCAATGCCAAGAAAGGGACAGGAATGATGGAGGAAGAGACTAACAGAAATGGTCAACTGACTCGTCAGCTTCCGTGCATGTGTATTGAGTGCTTACGCCTCATCACGGCATCGATCTGCTACCCTCTGTCTCCTGTCTTTCTTCTAGATCTTCCTGGCTGCTTGATCCTCCTGACTGGCTGACTGACTCCTCCTGGCTGAGTGACTGACTGGTTCCTTCTGGTTGTTGCTCCTGACTGTTCCTCCTGGCTCTCTGGTTGGATGGTTCCTCCTGACTGGCTCTTCCTGGCAGTTTGGTTGGTCGGCTCTTCCTGACTGGCTCCTCCTGGCTGGCTGGTTGGCTGGCTCCACTTGGTTGGTTCCTCCTAGCTGGCTGGTTGGCTGGCTCCTCTTGGCTGGTTCCTCCTGATTGGCTGGTTTGCTGGCTCTTGGCTGGTTCCTCCTGGCTGGCTGGTGGTGGGCTGGCTCTCTTCGCTGGTTCCTCCAGGCTGGGCTGGCTGATTGGCTCTCCTCTTGGCTGGTTCCTCCTGGCTGGCTGGTTGGCTGGCTCCTTATGGCTGGTTCCTTCTAGCTGGCTTGTTGCCTAGTTCCTCCCAGCTGGAAGGTTGGCTGTTTCATCATGGCTGGCTGGTTGGTTGGGTGGTTTCTTCTGGCTAGCTTCTCATGCCTGGCTGAGACCCCTGTCTCTACGAGGTTGCCTGAAGGATCCAGACAGAGAGGATCACCTGGGACCGGTCTCGGGAACGCCGGAGATAGCTTTCAGGTTGTCAACAGAACACCCCAGCCAAATCTGCAGCCGAAATACTTGACATGCGTCCATGTCGCCTATCCCATAGCCACAAGACTTGTCCAGAGTGTTCTGAAGATTCCCATCCCACTTCCCCGTAACATTCCACACCAGGATCTCCACTTGCTCTGCCCTTCACCAAACAGACAACCATCGCAGAAGAGGGAATCCCCGGAGCACCTGGCTCCTGTTGGCTGACCCCTCCTGGCTGTCTAACTGCCTGGCTTCTACTGACTGGCTGGATTCTCCTGGATGGCTTGTTGGATGGCTCCTGGTTGATTCCTGCTGGTTGGCTGACTTGCTTGTCCTCCTGGCTGGCTGGCCAGGAGGAACCAGCCAAGAGCCAGCAAACCAGCCAATCAGGAGGAACCAGCCAAGAGGAGCCAGCCAACCAGCCAGCTAGGAGGAACCAACCAAGTGGAGCCAGCCAACCAGCCAGCCAGGAGGAGCCAGTCAGGAAGAGCCGACCAACCAAACTGCCAGGAAGAGCCAGTCAGGAGGAACCATCCAACCGGACAGCCAGGAGGAACAGTCAGGAGCAACCAACCAGAAGGAACCAGTCAGTCACTCAGCCAGGAGGAGTCAGTCAGCCAGTCAGGACGATCGAGCAGCCAGGAAGATCTAGAAGAAAGACAGGAGACAGAGGATAGTAGATCGATGCTGTGATGAGGCGTAAGCACTCGATACGCATGCGCAGAAGCTGACAAGTCAGCTGACCATTTGACCTGTGCCTGAGTTCACACAACTCTGTCAAACATCCTGAAGAACTGGATGAATTGACAAATTCACAAGCCAACAGAAGCCAATATGATTGTGGTTACTCTTCCCACAAGGAGGGGGATGCACAAGATTGAAGCATAATCAAACTTCCAAGAAAGACCCTACGGAAACAACGGTAGGGAGAAGGGATGAGGAGTGGTGCAGGGAATGAGGGCAGAGGGGAGGGAGAAGACACCATGTCCATTTCCTGAAACAGAAAGATATAACATCAGTTTGTCATTTACTCAATTAAATCGATCAAATAAATCAGCATATGAAATCAATGGTGCGTTCCTTCTCTCATGTTTCATTCTGTCTGTAATCCACCTTAATTTGAATTGTTTTTGTATTTGCATATTTCAATGGATCTCATTTTGATGCATATTTCAATTGATCTCATTTTGATGCAGTTACATGTAGCACCATCTTCACATTAACGTGATTAACATCAAACTGGAGGTATGGCTTATAGACAAACTTGAAGGAAGAAAACACCCGT
>CM060308.1:22690936-22692239 GCA_030674185.1 Monoplex corrugatus | reverse complement strand
CAATCAAAACTCAAACAGTTGATTGGATTGGTATCAATCAGTCACCTGATCAAGTACCTAATTAGCAATCAATCAACTTATCAATCAATTGATCACTATCAAATCAGTCAAGTATCTAATTAGCAATCAACCAACTGATCAAAAAATCGATCATTATCAATCAGTCGCCTGATCAAGTACCTAATTAGCAATCAGTCAATTGATCAAGCAATCGATCACTATCAATCATTCGCCTGATCAAGTACCTAATTAGCAATCAGTCAATTGATCAAGCAATCGATCACTATCAATCATTCGCCTGATAATCAGTCGCCTGATCAAGTACCTAATTAGCAATCAGTCAATTGATCAAGCAATCGATCACTATCAATCAGTCGCCTGATCAAGTACCTAATTAGCAATCAGTCAATTGATCAATCAATCGATTACTATCAATCAGTCGCCTGATCAAGTACCTAATTAGCAATCAATCAATTGATCAATCAATCGATCACTAGCAATCAGTCGCCCGATCAAGTGCCTAATTAGCAATCAATCAATTGATCAATCGATCGATCGATCGATCGATCAATGAATTAATCAAGTCAGTGAATGATAATTCAACAAAATTTTGACAAATGAAATAATCAGCAAACCAAACAATTTTTCAAGAAATGACCTCCCACCCCCCAACCCCCGTTCTTGCGCATATTTCACCATCTGAATTCAAGACTTAAAAGCACACAAGTATTCATCAGATACGAAAATGAAACAAAAATGCAGTGGTACATGCATTTATAGTCTTAACAAATTCATTATTCTCTAATTTTTCAAAAGTCCATTAACACTACAATTAAGAAATCTAACATGTAATTTAATATTGTAGTAATACGCTTGTACTTAGTCTTCAGTTGTGCTTCAACACGAATACAGACACGTAATACTTCACATTTCTACATTTCCAATAACGTTTTTCTCGCATCTTGAAGGCAGCGACGAGAAATTTAGCTACGTTAACTACATTTCCTGTTGAGTCGTTGGTTAGTGTACCAATGAACATGTCTTCTAAATCATCTTCAGATGTAACGGGAATATCATCATCATCATCATCATCATCATCAGGTGCCCTGCCGCATGGCGTTGGCGATCATGGACTTCCATCTGTCTCTATCTTTCTTTGCCCCTAGCACTCCCCCACCCTCCTCATCCCCAGCCACTCTGCAAGTCCGTCCAGCATTCTCTCCCTGGGTCTACCTGGTGCTCTCTTTCCCTCCAGCTTTCCCGTTGTGACCAGGTGCTCCAAATCCCCCTTCCTCATAAAATG
>CM060308.1:22675936-22685936 GCA_030674185.1 Monoplex corrugatus | reverse complement strand
CCAGTTGATCAAAAACACTATCAGTCCAACCCATCATATTTTCTATGATAACTTGGGGAAAAACTTATCTCACTAAAGACAGTCGACTTTTAAACTGCCATTAAAAGAAAGATAAATGGTGTCGTGTTTATGTACACTTGTTCTTGTTCCATTGTGATGAACTCTGACAGAAACCCCCCCCACCCTACACTTGTTCTTGTTCCATTGTGATGAACTTTGACAGAAACACCCCCCACCCTACACTTGTTCTTGTTCCATTGTGATGAACTTTGACAGAAACACCCCCCACCCTACACTTGTTCTTGTTCCATTGTGATGAACTTTGACAGAAACACCCCCCACCCTACACTTGTTCTTGTTCCATTGTGATGAACCCTGACAGAAACACCCCCCACCCTACACTTGCTCTCGTTCCATTGTGATGAACTCTGACAGAAACACCCCCCACCCTACACTTTCTCTCGTTCCATTGCGATAAACTCTGACAGAACTCCCCCCTCCCTCCCCCCCCCCCATACACATGTTCTTGTTCCCTTTGATGAACTCTGACAGACCCCCCCGCTACACTTGTTCCTGTTCCATTGTTATGAACTCTGACAGAACCCCCCCCCCCCTACACTTGCTCTTGTTCCATTGTGATGAACCCTCACCCCCATCCCCCACTCCTCCATGTGCACCAACTTAGCATTCGGAATTTCGATAGTCCTACCTTCCGTTCGTCTATTTCAGAAACGGCCACGTCATTTACTGACGTCTTTTCAAACAGCAGTGACGCTAGCTGATGTAATCACTTGACAGTTGCTTCCAGTTTATGACTGCGCATCTTACGCCGCCACATTCAGTCTCCAAGGGTTGCTGCAGAAAACACGGACAAACAAGTGATTTCTACATGCAAATGAGCAGCGAGAGAATGGTGCCCACGTAAAGGTTTCTGGATTTATGACAACTCTCTCTCTCTCTCTCTCTCTCTCTCTCTCTCTCTCTCTCTCTCTCTCTCTCTCTCCCTCTCTCTCTCTGTGTGTCTCTCTCTCTGCAAAAGTGGAATGACCATATACAGACAAGTGGAAGATATGATTTTTACAGAACTGTCATAGATTCTCAGAGTGTTAAACCATACATAAGCCTTGATCTGGATATTAATTTGAAAAAAAAACAATACCAGACTTTAGACTTGGTCTATCATCTTTGAAAGTCCATCAGTTGAGATACAAGCAACACAGAGAGTCTGATATGCTCTGTCCCTTATGTATGCAAGCTGAAGAAGACAAAATACGTTTTGTCCTGTGTTGTCCAGCTTTAGATGAAATTCATTCAAGGTGTATCCCTCAAAAGTATTATAGATGCCCAAATATGTGTTTGTTAATATGTTCAACTCATTTCGATTATATTAAGAATTTTCGTTTGTTCCTGCTCAAAGCAGCCAAAATCAGGGAAATTGCTTTATCGTAATATAAGTTTATTTTGTTGTTGATTGTAAATCCTATGATATGATATCTGATTATTTCATTGTGTTTATAAGCACCCCTTCAGTAGGGGCTATGGCCTTTTTTGAATAAAAATTTTGAAGTCTGAAGTCTGAAGTCTGAAGTCTGAACTCTCTCTCTTTCTCTCTCTGTCTCTCTTTCTCTCTGTCTGTCTGTCTGTCTGTCTGTCTGTCTGTCTGTCTGTATCTCTCTCTATCTTGTGCGTATTTTCCTTGCGATAAACGACAGCCTGTGCCCACCGGTTTATGGAAACAAGGCACGAGAACGACAGGAACATTAGAAGGAAGAAAAGGTCTAAGACCAGAGCGCTCATGTTTCAGTCAGCGTGGAGCAGTGAAGGCGGGGAAACATCTGCTTTATGGCGGTGTGCCAGCTGCTTTGGTCATTAACTCGAAAATTCGCTGCAGGAAAAATCGATTTTCTAGACTTCTTTTCAAGAAAGATTGTTCCGTTTCTTCGTCAGTCACTGGAGTGAGATCGACTGCCAGTATTCAGTTACATCAGAATATTCACTCTGCTTTCAATAATGGCATGAACAGAGAGGCACAATTTGTTTATTTTTCACGAACGTGTGTATAACTATCATGGGCATCACCCGGAAAATGGCATCAAGTATCAACATACTGTGCGAGGGATCTTCATCACGTTATATGCAAGTGATCACAAAAAAATCATAACACAACAGGTAATATGATGCTTATTCAACAAACAAAACAAGTGATTTTTGTGCACATGGCTTCTGTAGTTCTGCTGACGATATAGCTGCTGTGACAAGTAACTCTCAAGATCTTCGGCTGTTTGTGGCTGACATCAGCAGCTCTGCGGGAAACACTGACTTTATCGTTAGTGCTAACAAACAAACAAACAAACAAACAAACAAATCAAATCAAATCAAAACAAAACAGATCAAACAACAAAACAAAACAAAACAAAACGAAACAAAACGAAAACCACAAATAAGCCAAGAACATGTTGAGGAAGAACATCAGCTGCCGGTGACGTCTTCATTGATCAGAAGAAGGTTGAAGGGCAGAGAATTTCACACATTTCGGCAGCTCCATCGGTTATGTTCACGACCTTGACCATGAACTGAAATGCCGGATCGGAAAGCAGTATTCAACCAACTGAATAAAATATACAGCAGCAGGACATGTTCTTTTGGAATTAAATTGAGGCTGTACAATCCAAACATGATATCAGTACTGTTCTTCTTTTTGTTTTCCTTAACTCTATAAAGAGTCATTGAGGCGCCGTACCTTTTCGCCATGTTAATCCAGCTCTGTCGGTTGCGTGCCAATGCCTTGGTCTCTGCAAATGGGTTCTCTGTCATTTCCGTAATGTTGACAGTCTATCGTTTTTCTTCAATATGGCCCATAATGCTATTCGCCAAGCTCTGGGAAGTCTGTGAAGACGTGGTAGAAACGCTGCTCCATGACTGCAAAACCTGACGTCTTAAGACCACCCAGGAGAACAAACTGGATGCCTTTGACTCCAGATGTCCTCAAAAAATCCTGGGCATCAAACGGAATCACTGTGTGTCAGATGAAGAGGTCAGGGACAGACAGCAACATCTGCCTGTGTCAACCACTCTATGCAGACGACGCCTGTGTTGGTAGGGAGATGTCTGGAGGTTCCACATGACAAAGTCTGAAAGTCAAGTCATTAAATAGACGCCAGCATGCTAAAGAAAGAAAGGACAGCCCAAAATGTCAGTGGAAAGGGAGCTCCCACTTGTCAACGGAAGATGGGACGACATCATCCTGTTGGCTGAGGACCCGTGGACCGGTTGGCTCATGTATTGCACAACACGAGAGCAACTGAGTCTAAGTAAATGTATATGTCAAATGTTTGAAAAAGAGAAATAAACAAGATCACCAAATTTAGTTGCTACAAAAACTCAGGTGAATTTTGCCAAGCATTGAAAAAGAATACAGAAATAACGTCACCAAATTCAGAAAAGAAACTCTTTCTTCATCATCTTTGATCTGTCTTTTTGTCCGTCAAAGATGTGGTGAGAACAAAGACCTGACTGTCAGCTGCATCTGGAAGACCAGAAGAGGAGAGATGTCATGTGACATCACACGACCACGGTTCAGGTCTTTCCTGTCTTCCCCTTGCCTAAATTCCTAGCATCGTTTTCTTATAACAATGCTTGTTGAACCAGCTGGTGGGTTTCACTGTGGTCAGATGACTAAATCACTGAACCATGTATTGCGAGGTGTGGACAGTCAACACTCGAAGTCAGAACAAAATTGAGGCAACTGAAATGTGATTTCTAAGAGGAATGTTGAGATTTCCATGGACAATAAAGAAAACAAACGAAACAGTCTTGAAGGAGGCAGACACAGGAAGATCATTAATAAAGAAGATAAGAAAAAAAGCAATCCACATTTATAGGACATTTTATGAGGAAAGATAAATTAGAGCACCTAGCCACAACAGAAAAGCTGAAGGGAAAGAGAACACCAGGTAGACTCAGGGAGAAAATATTGGACAGACTTGCAGAGTGGTTGAGGTCGGATAGTGTGGGAGATGTACTTGCAGCGACAAGGGATAGATTCGTATGGAGGGCCATGATCGTCAACGCCAAGCGGCAGGGCACATGATGATGATGATGACGATGACGATAATGATAATATGTGCTGATGAATACGATGGGAGACTGGTGATGCTCCTACCATTTTCTTTAATTCAGAACGTTACTGACTGACAGCTCCAACATGTGACAACCAGGAATTTTGTGTGTAGTCAGATGATTTTAAGAGGAATTAATTATTCATGTTTCGTCAAACCTTCATTTTTGTCAGTCAAACTGTGTCCTAAATCTGACGAGCCTGTTTGTTGTATATTTTGGCAGGGGCATGTTAACCAAACAGGAACACCTGTCTGATTTTGTTCCTAAACTAAGGTTCACCTGACGTTTGTCGTGTTTCTTGTTTTTATGTAGTGGTGAATGCCATTTTTAAGGAACAAGCGTAGTTTCATCCGTAACTGTTTTAAGTGATCATTGGAATTTTAGTCTGCACACGAATGGTATGCATTGCAGACTGGGGATGATTATTAATATCATGAATAACTCCCGTGGCTTACTAACGTCTGACAATTTAATCACAATCTGATCCTGTTATCTCACTGTGTGAGACGTTAAAAATCAAAGATAACTTTCATTGCAGATTGCACCCTTGACGCAAATCAAAACATTTGCGACGTCCCTATGCCAAATATGATCATGATGTATGATAGTTCCCATTCTTCCTTTCAAATTCTACAAAGCTACCAATGGTGTTCTAGTTGCTAAAGGATAAATCTATCTTTATACGGGATAACGATTTAGAGATCAACGCATTCTCTCTCTCTTGCTGCGTTCGCAAAAGAGAGATTGCGTTGGTCCCTGAATTTCAGGATATTTTCAGTTCGAAATATGATTGTTCTCTTTTGATGATGTAAACTGTCCTCTTCTAACCCCAAAGGACGGCTGTACTGTACTTATAATAGTAAATCACTGCTTTGTATGAGACCCGAGTCAGCTTGACGTTATGTGCAATAGGGTGGTTTAGGTTGACTGCACCCGTATGTGCTTTTGATGAAGGGTACTAGCATACCTCTATTCATTATGGATGACTAGCATCAAACAGAATCAAACAGGATGACTGGATCCAGTATTATATAAGAACTGACACTGTCATAATGATAAGAGACTAAGCCATCAGTGAGTCACACTAAAAATAACGTCGCTTAAATCTATAATTGCTGTTTACTCCTTCTCTCACAACTAAGCCACTAGTCATAATTTTGTGTCCATCATCATCATCATCATCATCATCATCATCAATATCATCATCATCATCATCGTCATCATCATCATCATCATCGTCATCGTCACACAATCAACAACAACAACAACAACAACAACAACAACAACAACAACAACAACAACAACAACAACAACAAAAAGCTCTTCATATACACGATAATTAAAATTCACCTTTCTGACACAACGGGACCACTGATCACAAAATTAACGGGAAAAATTACAGAGTGATTACAGTTTACCTTTTTGGTGCTACCACGTGCACACAATACTGACATTCTCAACGACTGAGGGAGTACAAATGCTGGTAATAAAATTTAAGACCATTTTCACAACGACCAAAACAAAAAACACAAAAAACCCCCAAAAAGTCCATCTTTTTGAAGCACAATCTAGCACTACAGTAAACTACCACCTGTCATGACATGGCCCAGAGGAATCATATGTTACGAGTAACCGACTGTTTGAGATTGACTGCACTGATCTGTGGCTTCGATTGAGGGGTTGTATAGGAATGTGTCGCATCTTTGTGTGTGTCATTGTCATCAGGGGCTGAGTTTATGACAGTGTTGTATTTTTTGGTGCCAGTACCTGTGGGTGGATTGTGTTTTTTGTTTTTGTTTTTTGTATTATTGTTTTCTTTCTGCTGCTTCTGTTTAATGTGCTGATAGGTGTTGACACGTATTTTGCTTTGCTATGAATCAATCGTAAGAGTTAGAAGTAAAACTGAATTGAACAAGACCATAATAATGACACGACATCCTTCTTATGCGACCACCCACCAATTTCCACAACATAAAAACTAACTTGCACGTATGTCAGATATATACAAGTCACCCTTTTCTCGCCAGTAGGCTATCAGGAACGATTTCACTGGCAAAATGATGAAACTGCACTTATATGTAATAATAACAGTGACCCTTTCTGACTCAGCCAAGTCATCAAGTCTTGCAACAAATATATACATGTGTTTTTGTAGGATAAACGAGTGACGTTCTCCCACAGCATAGCATAATATTGCGCTTATATTAAAGTTTGTAAACATTTCCCCAGCGAGAATGTGACTTTATCTCTCGTGACACAAACAGCCGGCTATAAACTACTGCTTCCCGTGAGATAGACCAGAAGAATCGAATGTCGTTACGAGAGACAGGGTGGTTCAGGTTGGCTGCCCCGATTTGTGACTTTGATGAGGGTGTTCTTTAACAACACGCTGTGTTTTTCTGTGTGTGGTCTGCAGTCAGCTGAGTGGGAACAGGACCTGTGGTGAACTGTTGTTTCCTTCCCAGTTTTGTTTCATTTTTCTGGTAGTAGTCCACTATTGCCGCATCTTCTGATCTTGTCTAGGTTAAGTTTTACTGGAGGTAAGTTACAAGATTTCTGTTAGTTTTAAGTCTGCAGTATTTGGTGGTTGATGTGTGCAGCGTACTCGCTCTCTAACTCTGAAATCGCTCGACTGAGAGTGGTGGTGATGCCATCGAAGGGTGACGAGATTCCTGCCTTGGTTTCTACACACCACACCCAGTCATGCAGCGACGGAGAGGACACTGACTCACTTTTAACTATCGCCCGACGAACGGTTCAGATTTCTAACATCTAACTCCCCTTGCGAATGCTCTGCTGAGAAAACCTTTACTCTCACTTTCTTTGGTGTGCAAATGTGTTAGCTGTCTTTGTGATGTCATGTCAAGTGATGTGTGTGTGTGTGTGTGTGTTTTGTGTGTGTGTGTGTGTGTGTGTGGTGTGTGGTGTGTGTGTGTGTGTGTGTGTGTGTGTGTGTGTGTACGTACGTGCACGTGTGTGTCTTGTTAGTTTTGAGGCGTTTTTCCTCTATGGAGATTGTTTTTCTTTCTTTGTGTGTTTTAGGCCGTTCCTTTATCTCGTTACTACAGTACTTCCCACTGATTTTTCTTTTGAGTTTATATATGTATTATGTATCTAGGTTGTATGTATGTATGAACTGTATGTACGTACGTACATATGTATGTGTGTATGTACGTAATGTATGTATGTATGTACATATGTATGTATGTAATTATGTATGTATGTATGTGCGTATAAATGAATTTATGTACGTTTTACGTATGTATGTACGTATGTCTGTCTGTCTGTCTGTATGTATGTATGTATGTATGTATGTATGTATGTATGTATGTATGTATGTGTGTATGTATGTATGTATGTATGTATGTATGTATGTGTGTTGTATGTATGTATGTATGTATGTATGTATGTATGTATGTATGTTGTGTGTTGTATGTATGTATGTAATGTATGTATAAGTATGTATGTATGTGTGAGTATGTATGTATTTGTAGTATGTATGTATGTATGTATGTTTAGTATTATGAATGTAGCTGTCTGTCTGTATGTATGTATGAAGGGGAAAGTGTAGAGTGTGGGAGCCGTACTTTAATATTTCAGAAATACGCTGACAAGAAGAAATCAACATGATAACGCATTCAAAGGAGACTTGAGTCCACCAACATCAACAGGCGTTCGGTTTTATTTGCCCTTGATATCAAGCAGACAACACGAACACAGATTTCCAAAGTGTAAATCGCGCAAAACTCATTCTGACTTACTGCCCTTGATACGATGCAGACGACACTTCGTGCACCAATCGTCTTTCTGCCTAAAAACGTGAAAATAAACTTCATTTGCGCCAGGAGTGCTAGCCAATACATGTTGAAGATAGTTCACAACCGGAAAGATGTTTTAACTGGTCATTGAGGCTTGGTGAGACAGCATCGTGTAACTTCAACCGATGTAAAGCTTGTGTCAGTTTCCACAAGTAGTCTGGTAAGGCGGACGCTTTTAGTTCTAGATCTGGACACCTTTTGTCAAAACATTTCCGATGGAACGACAGTAAGAATATGTTGCATTAGTTTTATTCACGTTTCTTCATCTATTTATTTCTGTTTTACGGGGCTGGGTGGGGTGGGGGTGGGGGTGACGGCATTGCAAGAGGGGGAAGGCGGGTGGGTGGGCGGGCAGACCGAAACACAAATTTGCTTTGCCACTCATAATGACGACCAGAAACAGATATCTTGATCTTCAGCGTTGCTCGGTCTTGGGTGTGCAGAGACTAGCAGAGGCAAAGCCTGTTCACTGTTTCATGGAGAGAAAATTGGTATGCTAAGTCATTGTAAGTGTGTGTGAATATACTTTTCAGAATTTCATTTATTTCCAACTATCACGGAAAGAAGTTGGCATACTAAGTCACTGTAGTTTTGCTGAGATTCATTTCAAAGTCCTCACGGGAGTAACTTGATACTCAATTTGGACAGAAGTAATGAAGTCTTGAAACACCTTGGAAGCAAAAATTGGAAAAAGAGAAAAGAACGTAATCTGTTAAATTCGAAGTTCATTTTAACTCTTTCTCTCTCTCTCCTCTCTCTCTCTCTCTCTCTCTCTCTCTCTCTCTCTCTCTCTCTCTCTCTCTCTCTCTCTCTCTTTCTCTCTGGGTTGAGTGGGTAGGTGAGGAGAGTGGATGGAATGAAATAAGCTAACACTAACAGTTCCATGAGACATTAAATCTAATCACATAGAATACTTTGAATCTGATTTTGAAACTGTGTTTATATTTGATCTGTCATTGTAACATTTGTAAACGCGGTTAGATCCTGTCAAACTCTTCTGTTTGTATTGCACAAAAAGAAGTAAAATCCAGGTTATTATTACACATCATGTGATACAATATCTTTCACCTATTGATAAAAACAACAGACTGATAAAGGTCTAGGAAAACGCTCATTTCAGTGCTCCAGATTTATGCTGAAAATATGGAAATCGCACTGAAAAACGCTACCTTTCTTTAATCATAATGATTGGTTTAATCAGTTTTTAAAAGAATTTGGAAAAGAGACACAGGAGAAAAAGAATAAAGATGGACGTTTAATTATGATAAAATATTTATGAAATCATCAAAAAGCAACGAAAACTTCCAACAGTTGTGATAGTAGCCATAATCCACCATCATGTCTGCAGAAGAATCATTACAACTGATTCTGGTTCTGCTGTTATAAAATGTTAACGCCTCTGATTTGTAACTAACAGCAAATCCCCAAACCAGTACAAAACAAAATAAAACAAAAACGAAACGAAACAAGAAAAAAAAATGTATAAATTACTTTTCCATAACGGTTTGAAATCTGAAACACAGGTCTATCACCATCGACAACGTCACAAGGAAAATCACAGCGTCACAAAAAATTGTAATAATTATTCATCGTCTTCTGAACGCTGCTCCGTTCCTTCACGTAAAACGAAAGTGTCGGGTGTGATTTTGGACATATCCTTGGAGAGGCCAGTGGTGATGTCCGAACTGACATGATGTTCACCCAGGTGATGGAAAACGTAGACCTACCAGCTTCCGTGCGAAGTACTTATGTGATGATCAGCGCAGCTGAATTCAGCAATGTTTCGGGTATCTCTTCAAGGCAGTTATCCTCATGGAGAGAAACAATGGTAGATAATACTATGGTAAAACGTAAAGAATTGAGGCTACTTGACAGGGTTGTACTCTGCTCTTACTATCGTAGCTATATCAAAGTCTAGCCCAGAACATAGGAATAAGCGTAGACATGACAGTTCTTTCTGGTTGTTGGCGTATTGCGATGAAATGGGTATGGGAAACACAGTGTGGTGAATTTGGGTATGAGTAACAGTGTGGTGAATTTGGGTATGAGTAACAGTGTGGTGA
>CM060308.1:22660936-22673436 GCA_030674185.1 Monoplex corrugatus | reverse complement strand
CATGTGCCCTGCTGCATGGCGTTGGCGATCATGGCCCTCCATACGAATCTCTCTTTTGTCGCTGCAAGTACATCTCCCACGCTTTTTGTCTTCATCCATCTACAAATCCGTCCAATGTTTTCTCCCTGGGTCTACTTGGTGCTGTTTTTCGCTCCAGCTTTTCTATTGCTACTCGGTAATCAAATTTCTCTTGTCTCGTAAAATGTCCTAAAAAATGTTGCTCGTCTTTTCTTCATCTTCTTCGTTACCGGAAATGTTCTTTTTGTGTTTGCCTCATTGAAGACTGTCTTGTTTGTTTTTCTTGCTGTCCATGGAATTCTTTATTATTCTTCTTACAAACCCCATTTCAGTTGCCTCAATCTTGTTCTGACTTGGTGTGTTGATTGTCCTCGCTTCGAATCCATGCAATAGCTATTTGTTCTATATAACACTGAAGAACTCTTTTCCTGATGTTAATTAAGAGGCATTTATTGGTAAGAACGCTTTTGATTTTTTTGAATGCTGTTTTAGCTTGGCCGATTCTGCTGGCCATTTCTAAGGTGCATGGTGAGTTGATTGATTGATTGATTGATTGTGTGTGTGTGTGTGTGTGTGTGTGTGTGTGTGTGTGTGGTGTGTGTGTGTGTGTGTGTGTGTGTGTGGTGTGCGTGTGTTATTGATTACCATGACTTCAGTCTTACAAATATTTAGCTTCAGCTCTTTATTTCTGCTTTTTGTTATATTCACAAAATATCTTTCAGGCCTTTTTCATCTTCTGCAATTTTATGCATTTTGTTTCTAGCCAAGCTTCCTTAGCTGAATTGCACCTATTCCTGATTGCCCTGTGTATCCTTTTGTATTCTTCTTCTTTTCCCTTTCCCTTTTCATTAGTGTACAAAACATATTTATCACTAAACCCTTGACGTGTACGAAAGACATCAAAGAAATTGTGAGAACATGTCTAAGACATGTCTGAAGCTAAGATAATGATCAGCATCTTTCTTTCTATATTTTTTGGATGTAACGTTCCTTCTCCTGAGTGATCGATTCCCATTTGGAAGGTCTGATATACCCATCGATAGGAAATCAGAGTTGAATGTGGTATCTACTTGATGGCCTCCACATCCAAGACATGCAAGTCGGAGAAAAGGGCAGCACAGAGGGTTTCTGTTAACTTGGGGAATGGATCAAAGGGAGAGTTTCATATCTCCATGAAAGATGAGGTGCGACAGTGCGTTCCTCTGTTATGACGTCATAAGTAACGTTACCCTCTGTATCTTGTGGCAGGATGCCTTATCGTGTGATAGCAATGTCGAATCATCTAGTGGTGTTTGAGTTTCAGATTTAGATCTCAATGTTTTCATCAGAACATCCTATATAACTCTTGATTTGACCCGCTGGAATGCGATCACCGTCAGTATATCCATGTTGCTATAGACATATATCGTCATATTAAATTTAACTTGTTTGGAGGGACAAGAGGTTGTCGTTTTTGACGTGGTGTTAGCCCTGATATGGCTCTAGTAGTCGGCTGGGCTATAAACAGTATGAACTTGGAGAGACAAGAATGGGCCACTTTGATGGCTGTCTTCTACAGTGTAAGTCTGGGTCATAGCGTCTGATGCAGGTTTTGTCGATGGCAACTGTCTGTTTTTAAAAGCTGTGATCCTCATTTTGTACCTGTTCAACTGTCTCTGCAACAATGACGCGCGCCAGTTTCTTATCATCAGTAAGGCAATGCGGGACCCCAACTTGCTGTAGCGCAGCTCATTCGGCATTTACTTGTTAAAATCGCATGTACTGATCCACTATTAATACCAGTGCCATGAGCGATCTCTTCAGTTGTTATTCGTCTTTCTTCATTCAAACTTAAACTTTCTGAACAATGTTTTCATCGACAGCTTCAGTTTGCCTATCTGGTTTGTGCGTTGAATGTCATTTTGTGCATCTTTAAAGAATGACTATGAAACTGCGACCTGCAAAAGGGCTTGTGTCCCACATACACTTCCTTTATGCTGTTCGATTCTACTGTAAGCGCGCTGTTCTTTGGTGCTAAACTTGGCCAATCGCTTGGAATGATATTCATTTTGATATATTTATTCGCATTCTTTTTTTCTTCTTTTCTTTTTTTTTTCTTTTTTTTTTGTTGTCACAGCGGATTTACCACGTGAAACACGGGCTGCTTTCCCCTTTGACAGCACAATGCCACTGTGCAGCGCCACCCAATTTTTTAATTTAAAAAGACTGTAGGAAGCGAAGAAGGCTAACTGGCCTTTAGTAAGGGCAGGGACCTGGGAAATCAATCTCTCTCTCCGATGTTTTATACCGGGGCAGCCGTGCAAAAGTCCTGCTCTTCACGATTTTCAGCTGCATGGGATCTTTAGCGTGCACAGGCCATAAGGCACACGGGTCCGACTTGTTTTTCGTCTCACTCCGAAGGACTAGACGTTCATTCGATTTTCCCTCAAACTGAAGGGACGAATTCTGGAACCTCGAGTTAAGTTATTGGTAGGAGAACATCAGAACGATTCTGCCATTATTCTCCTTATTGTAACTAGTGTGACGTCATGACAACTGATGTCATTCTATTGACACGTAATTTCTTACTTAGATCACAAATTTATTGGGCCAGGTTTGTGTCAAGTTTCAAAGCGCGGCGAAGGACATTCTCGCAATATCAATATTGGATCACCTTCGTATACCGACCAGCAAACCAGCCTATCAATCAACATGTCAGATTTTCATCAATGTCTGTGATTAGAGAGAGAGAGAGAGAGAGAGAGAGAGAGAGAGAGAGAGATGTGTGTGTGGTGTGTGTGTGTGTGTGTGTGTGTGTGTGTGTTGTGTGTGTGTGGTTTGTGTGTTTCAGTGTGTGCATTTATCATGTGCAGTGTTTGTTGTGAAAACTTGCGAAAATGGGAAACAAATTAGACTACAACACTACCACAAATACAGAGTTATGCGTTGTTACACACAGAAAAGAAAGCTCACAAATTGAACGTGTTAATGTTTCTTTGGCACTTTTCAACATGGACGTTTTTCTTTTGTTTATCAAACAGTCAGCCAGCCAGGTAAATCTGTCAGTATTGTGGTGTGGCAGCATGAACAAGGAACCCGCTGGCAATCTGAGTGCCTTGCTATTTGTTCTGCACTTTCCTTCATGCATTTTCCTTTTTCCTTCAAACAAACCACCCGTTTTGCGATTGCATAGCCCAGTTATTTTTGTAATTATTAATCAAACAGAACAAGGTAAACATACAGACAAAGCCCACAGTTTGCATCAGTATTCACCTTGTTGGTTTACTCTGCAGAGGTGGATGTAATAGCAGCGTTTTGCGGTACGGTTCTTGTTATTGTAGGTGGAAATGATTTTCCTGTCAAACAGTTAGCAATGTATAGCATCCTACCTCATTGCTGTGTGTCAGAAAATGAGAATTCAGGACTTGGACAAAACGTAGTCGATGCGTATGAGCATTGAAACTGTGTTTGAAGAAATGTGTCCCAGTTTGCATTTCAGTTAAGTCGAAGGAAGCCGAAGTTCGAGTAGAAACTCTCACCTGTAGGCGTCACCAGGTTCAGTGTTGGCCACTGCACTGTTTGACACCACCACCTCCCTCCAGGCTGCTCTGTCTTGACTTTTGTGGACAGTTTCTTGAATGTTTAGGCCACTGACGTTGATTACGTTCTCGATGTATGAGATTGGAGGTCTGCCTTTCTTCCGTTTTGCCACTGTTTTTCCTTGAAAGATGGTTTGCCATAAGGTCGCGTTCTTGTTGCGTGACACATGACCAATGTATTTCAGTCTTGAGCAGAATTACCGATAGTAATTTACAGAAGCAGAGGAATATACGCGCGTCGCCGTCCCTTCTCTCCGCTACAAATTTGCTTCAGATTACATGATTAAAAAAAAAAGAAAAAGAGATGTATTCGTTCACTATGTACATTGTCAGACCACACCTAGCCATGAAGTGTGGCCGTTCATTCCAGTTCCTGCTGACTCCTATGGAACTTGGTTGTCACAGGAGTTGTAGTCCACCATGTCTCCTGTCGCTGCACTTGACAGAGGCGACATGGAGCGATGCGTTCAGCTGTTTAGTTCTCTTGACGGTAGGGTAGGTTGGTGAAGGCGTTTAAGCTTGAGGTTCATAAAAAGCTCTGAGCGAGTTGTGGCTGGTGTGAAACCTCAGCAGGACCACTTGCAGCTCTCTGAACAGGTGGTAGTCGTGCCCTTCTGTCCGTGGTTTGAGAAGTGATCTGATGAGTCTTCTGATCTTGCTGTAGCTGACACTATTGTCTAGTTGGTCTTCCTGGGTTCCTCTTTTCGCCAGCTTATCTACCATGTCGTTTCCCGATATCCATCAGCAGGCGGGGATCTACCGAGGATTACTCTTCTGGGTCTTTCGATTTGCCGGAAAGCCGTGTAAGCTTGTTATTTTCCAGGACCTGGAGAATAGAGTCATCTGAGAGAAATACTCACTTAACAGCATGTGTCATTTGTTGTCCAAATATGGAGGCTGCTTGCCACTGTTTCTGTTCGATAATTGTTGCACTGTTTGTACGTATGAACACTGGTAGTTATGGTTTGTGAACAGGTTATCTGTTGGTTAGCACACGTAACGTCGTCAAAAGCCGTTGTAATCACTGTACATGTAATGTAGATTAAAATGGCCTTTGACAAAATTTCAACAACCATTTCTACCACCAGAAAGGAAATACAGCGAAGATGTTTCATTCTCCTTATTCTACTACAACTACTGCTACTGCTACTACTACAAACCTACTGGTACAACAACAACGACAACTACTACTACTACTACTACTGCTACTACTACTACTATACTGTTACAAGTACTACTTACTACTACTACTGCTACTACTCAACTGCTTACTACTACTACTACTACTACTGCTACTACTTCAAGCCTACTACAATACTACAGTGAACACCACAACAACGCAGCAGACAACTTTAACATTACAGCCATAATTTGGTATCAAAAGTCATTGTAACCATCATTACCATTACCGCCATCTGTTACAACGACTCCAACAACAACAACAACAACAACAACAACAACAACAACAACAACAACAACAAAACAAACAACAAAAACAAAAACAAACAAACAAACAAACAAACAACAAACAAGCAAACAAACAAAACAAACAAACAAGCAACAAACAAACAAACAAACTAACAACAAACAAACAAACAACGACAAACGAACAACAACAGGATAACGAACGACATAGGTATCTTCACTATGGAGTTTTATGATAGTAAACGTAAGTAACCTAATACAAGTCACGGCTATTACCACTAACAACGGATACCAAGATTTGTAGGACTACTACACAGGATGCATGAAAGTTCTTGTACTCTATTGACTGCAGCACGAAACACAAAAGGACGCGGCAGGCACGAACGGCCGTAGTCTTTATGGGCTTGGTAGTGGTTAGTAGTAGCAGCAGCAGTAGCAGCAGTAATAGTAGTAGTTCGAGATTAGTGGTAGTAGTAGTGGTATTGGTTAATGGTAGAGTAGTTTGAGGTTAGTGGTAGTAGTAGTGGTATTGGTTAGTGGTAGTAGTATTGGGGGTAGTAGTTTGTAGTTTGTAGTGTGTGTGTGGTTGGTAGTGGTTAGTAGTAGTTGTAGTAGTAGTGGTGGTGGTAGTGGTTAGTGGTAATAGTAGCAGTGGTAGTGGTTAGCAGTAGTAGTGGTAGTGGTGGTAGTAGTAGGGTTTGTAGTGGTAATAGTAGTTAGTGTAGTGGTGGTGGTAGTAGTTGTAGTCGTGGTAGTGGTTAGTGGTGGTGGTGGTGGTAGTAGTAGTAGTAGTAGTAGTAGCAATAGTGGTGGTAGTGGTGGTAGTAGTAGTGGTAGTGGTTAGTAGTAGTAGTAGTAGTGGTACCAGCTAGTGGTGGTAGTAATAGTGGTAGTAGTAGTGGTAGTGGTAGTGGCTAGTGGTGGTGGTGGTGGTAGTAGTAGTAGTAGTAGCAGTAGTAGTGTAGTTGTTGTAGTAGTACACGTTAGTAGTAGGATGTACGATAGAGAAGCTGCTGAACCTGCGTTTTGTAGAAATTGTAGTATTGTTCGTCCCTTGGGAGGTATGTCCGCACTAGGGTTAGCCACTACAGTACATCGTGTTTTATGTTTTATTCATATACCACTGTGTTTTGTTCCACCACTTATAACAGGTACATGTGGTGCTGGTGCGGGGTGGGTGAAGGGAGGGAAAACTTCACGATTCAGATCAATAGTGTGTGTTGTGTGTGTGTGTGTGTGTGTGTTTGTGTGTGTGTGTGTTTGTGTGTGTGTGTTGTAGTGTGTGTGTGTTTGTCTTGTGTGTGGTTTGTTGTGTTTGTTGTGTGTTGTGTTGTGTGTGTGTGTGTGTTGTGTTGTGTGTGTTGTGTTGTGTGTATGTTGTGTGTGTGTGTGTTGTGTGTGTATGTGTGTGTGTGTGTGTGTGTTTGTGTTTGTGTTTGTGTATGTTGTGTGTGTGTGTGTGTGTGTGTTTGTGTGTGTGTTGTAAGTGTGTGTGTGTGTGTTGTGTGTGTGTGTGTGTGTGTGTGTGTTGTAAGTGTGTGTGTGTTTGTGTGTGTTGTGTGTGTGTAGTAAGTGTGTGTGTGTTTGTTGTGTGTGTGTGTGTGTTTGTGTGTGTGTGTGGTGTATTGTGTGTGTGTGTGTGTGTTATGATGTAATGTGGTGTGTGTTTGTTTGTGTGTGTATGTGTGTGTGTAGAGAGAGAGAGAGAGAGAGAGAGAGAGAGAGAGAGAGAGAGAGAGAGAGAGAGAGAGAGAGAGAGAGAGAGAGAGAGAGATGCTACTTACAGCTGTTCGTGGTTCGTGGCATCGATCTTTATCAGTTTTGATTTGGGTCATAGGTTTGCCTAACAGATCTATGAAACAGTTGTGTCAACAAGGATCTATCGGTGTTTGTGATGGCTGTTCACCAGATTTACACCAGCGATCAATTCCATATCGTGGACTGTGTACATGGGACCCGACATGTTTTACACCTCACCATCAATCTACTTGAAACCTTATGTTGATTACGGGTGGTTTTACTGACCTGTAACATTGTATTATACGTGTATATTTTTTTTAGCGTGAGTGTGTTTTATGCTGTTGTGAAAATGGTATGTGTGGGTGTGTTTGTGTATGTATGTGTCTGTGTCTGTGTATGTGCGTGTTTCTATTTGTTGTTTGTGTGTGTGTGTGTGTGTGTGTGTGTGTGTGTGTGTGTTGTGTGTGTTGTGTGTGTTTGTGTGTATGGATGAGAGAGAGAGAGAGAGAGAGAGAGAGAGAGAGAGAGAGAGAGAGAGAGAGAGAGAGAGAGAGAAGGGGTGGGGTTACCAGCCAGATGTTTGCACGAAAAATGTCGTAACTTGGATTAATTTTAAAAAAAAGTATTGTTTCGCACTGTATTGTATTGGGCTGTTATCACTCGCCACCACAACTGAAATATGAAAATAATTCAGCGGAAATATATCATCTGGGAGTTTTAGCAATTTTAGCCAAACTTTTGGCCTGACAGACATTCACAACTTTATTGACAAATGCCATCCCAGCAAAACCTGTATTTAAGGTCCCATGTACACAACATGTGTAAACATTGTCTCCCATAAGTTGAAGGTTTTAGGGAAGGGAGGTGATACAAACTGTAACTTTTCTCGAGCCACATCCGAAGACGGTGCTTATCACTCCTGCCTCAATGCTTCACCCACTCTTCCCTCCCCCGTGGATGCCAGGCTCTTCAGTATAAAGTATCCCCACCCTCTGCAAATTCTGTGCTAGAAATGTCCTCTTTTCTGTCATTCTCTTTGTTTCTGCCTTATTCTTTTACTTTCTGTCATTTCTTCCTATCATTTTCTGCCTTGCTGGTCCTTTCACCTGTACGTGTTTGATAAAGTCTTACGTACTATCTCTTAGGATTGATATTTGGGTAATGGATTAAGTGCATTTTTTGGCTCTAAGGAGGTGAGATATGCGGAAGCAATTTTAGGTAATTTATGCCCGTTTTTACATGTTTTGGTGTCCTTAGGTGTGCTTTAATTTGCATTCAGGTGGGTTTTTTTAAATCCCATGTGCGATAAATTAGACGGAGTGGTCAACGTCGGGGGCATGTCCTTAGATAATGTGCACGAATGCAGTGATATGTGTACTAAATTTTCTTTTCTTTTCCTGTTGAGGTTTTACGTGTTTTGAAGCGGTTATAGCCCTGATAAGGCTCTACACAGTCGACTGGGCTATAAACAACAATAACAATAACAGCAATAACCTGCCCTGTCCCTGAAGAGACACCGATGACAGCTGTAGACAGCTTGGTAGGCTGGTGCGGTGCGTTCAAGCCAGGGCACTAATATGGTCACCCGTGCATTTGACAACCACGCTCGATCGTGCTTTTACTTTGGATTTGGGGATCGACTGTTTTAACTACTGTGCTTTCTCGTCCCTTCTACAGAACCACACACACACACACACACACACTCATGCACACACACACACACATATGTACACATACACATACACATACACAAACACTTACACATACATAAGAACCAGAAACATGCAAAAATAGAATGAGAAAGCGATGGTATGACAATTTTATTTCAGATTCCCGTTTTCATTCTGTTTGTTTGTTTCTGGTTCCTGTTAACCTGGACGCTGGCAGTCACTTTGATTCAAGTTACACTTCCTTAAACGCATCTACACATGCACTTGTACTTACACTTGCACATACATACACACGCAGTTACACACACACACACACACACACACACACACACACACACACACACACACACACACACACACACACACACACACACACACACACCACTCACTGTCATGCTTCTACATGCTCATGCAATCAAAACATGCAGAAAGCACTCGTCCGTCACGCGACCGCACGCTCTCCTTTCAACCAAGGCACTAGGCAGATCACAACATTATTTTGACTATTTTCCCCTTCCTCCTAATAAGGAAGAGATAACATTTATTACTATTAATTTTCATACATCACACATCTTCTCACTAACTTCTTTTTTCTCCTCCTCCTTCTTCGTCTCCTCTTTCTTTTTTTCCTGCTCCTCTTTCTTCTCCTTTTCCTTCTTCTTCTCTTTTTTCTTCTCCTCCTTTTTTCTACTCCTTCTTCTTCTCCTTCTTCTTCTCCTTCTCCCTCTTTCTTTTCCTTCTCTTTCTTCTCCTTCTCCTCCTTCTTCTTCTTTTCCTTCTTCTTCTCCTTTTTCACCTTCTTTTTCTTTTCCTTCTTCTTCTTCTCCTTTTCGTTTTACTTCTCATTCCTCTTCTTCTTCTCCTTCTCCTTCTTCTCCTTTTTCTACTTCTTTTCCTTCTTCTTCTTCTCCTTCTCTTTTTTCTTCTTCTTCTCCTTTTTTTTCGCCTTCTTTTCTTCTCTTTCTTCTCTCTTTCTTCTTCTCTTTTTCGCCTTCGTTTTCTCCTTCTTCTTTCCGATCAGTTCCTCCTTCTTCTTCTTTATCTTCTTTTCTTTCTTTTCCTTCTTCTTTTTCGCTTTCTTCTTCTCCTCTTCCTTTTTCTTCTCCTTCTCTTTCTTTTCCTTCTCCTTCTTCTCTTTCTTCTCCTTCCTCTTCTTCTTCTCCTTTTTCTTCTTGTTCTCTTCCTTTTTCTCCTTCTCCTTCTTTCTTCTTCTTCTCCTTCTCTTTCTTCTCCTTCTCCTTCTTCTTTTTCTTCTTTTCCTTCTTCTTCTTCTTCTCTTCAATCGTACATTACATATGAATATAAAATGACGAGCATCGCTTCAGACTTTACATATATGTGTGGTAGAACTGAGTTTCCAATGATTGAAGAAAGATAAACAGTTCTTGCTCTCAAGGCGGCTTTAGGCGAAGTGTACAGCAAACCCATTCTACCCAAGTCACCAACTTGGGTGAGCTGTTTTCAGAATTCTACATCACACCACACATGCGCACACAAAAATTCCTTTCGCACATGACACAAAAAACATGCGTACACATCACCCCGTGCACATGACACACATATACTACACACATGTGCACATAATTATACACATACACTCATACAGAGCCGCACAGGGTTTGACTGAACTGTCTCATTTGCCATTGACTGAACTTGCTGCAAAGTAACGGAAAGCAATGTTATTGTGTTTGACTGTTCTGTTTTGTTTCCCACACACGAATGACCATATTATTATATGTGTATATGAATGACCACATTATGTATAATGACCACATTGTTTGTATATGGATGACCATAGGGGAAAAAATCAACGTTAATTGCACAGAGACTTACAGCATTTGTGTCTTTGTGCGGTGAAAGGGTGAATTCACCACAAGTGCTCGTGTGTAACTTTGCAAAGAAAAGGCCATGTGAATACGAGATAACTTGTTAATCGCTATACCGCCGTTTAGCAACGTTTAACGGTTGTAGAAATAATTGGTTAATAACAGGCCATTATAACAAAATAAGAGTTGATTTGTTGATCTGAAAACTGAATATACGATGCAATCATTTAGCTGCAATTAACACAGTTGCAAAAACAATCAATTCTCGACAAGCCAACATGATATATTCACAGTGATACGACTGGAAAATGTTGTAGCAAGCTTTGGCGCAGTTGAGGCCTAATTGTCTGCCATCTGGCGCGAACACACACAGACCTGTTGTCTGCCTGTGAGCTGCTGCAGTGGCTGTGGCTAGGAGAGCTTGGCGTCAGCAGGCAACTTGCTGGATCAGCCTGGTCTCTTTATCACTATCGATTTAGCTTCTGTGTGTGCTGCTGCCCGCCTCTACAATAGCAGACACGTTTAACACGTTAGCTTCAAAAGCATTTGTAAACACTGGCAGGGGTTAGTTGGTGTTCTTGCAGTTTGACCTGAAGATCTGCACGACACTACTTCTCCTGTTGGATGAATATGACAGTGTGAGTCACAAAACAGCTTTCAAGACATGACCATTCTGCAGTTACAAATTGTTGATAACTTTTTGTGTAATGCAGAATACATGTACGTGTATATTTTTATTGGCTTATGATTTATTATTGTGGATGTGTGCAGCAAACACAGGATCAGTTACCACATAACATTGCAGGAAGCCTATCGTGAGCCACACACATAGCTTTGTGCACGCCATGTCGCACATAGTGTTGCAGGCAGCACGTACAGGGTGAACCACGTGGATTAGTGTTGTTGTATGTTGCCCTGAAGACATGCTTGACTTGTTCACCGGAGCATACACAGACAACGAAATCTGATGCTGGAATCGATTCTGTATGTGGGTCCACAGTGTACATCCTGCCCAACCAGTTGTTAGACATAGCGTGCCTAACGACATCTTCTGCCCCAGTCATCTCTCTCGTTGTCGCCTTGATCTTACTGCCGGCTTTAAGACAGCGGGCTCTGCGGGACTGTCTGTCCTTGTGGAGACGCTAGGCTACTTTTCTAACGATATAGTGTGACCGGCTTTCTCTACACAACAACAAATCCTTCCGTGTCGTGACAACTTTATAGCCAATTGACCCGTTCGGTTAGCCTTTGATGAGTATTACTGCATGTGGAGTGACAGATCCAAAGTTTATACTGTGATTGATTCATATGATCAGTTGTCTAAGGACCATTACCGAACACGTGATTCAAACACGTAACTACCTGGAGAACTTTATCATCATATGAGGCGTGACAGCATCCAGGAACGCAGAGTTCTGTCAGGACTTCTCCAGCAAATCTTCCATTCTATAGTTCTTCCTGTGGCCACACGTATTCCTCCTTGCAGGGATAGCCATTGATACGGACTCTCTTAACACTGTTGCGTCAGTCTTCTATCTCGTGTTTGTGTCCCTGCAGCCCCAAGTGTGGCACGTAACAGAAATGCTGCCCCTCATATTCAGGCGGAAGAAGACGGCGGAGTTCTTACGGCAGAACTCTGGAGACGGGGAGGACAAAAAGAAACATGGCTCACACTCCAACAGACCCCGCACCCTGGACGACAATCTGTATGGGTCTGTCTGCGCCAGCCACAGCCGTAGTTTTGATAGTGACTCGGGTTCGGGTTCCAGTCCTAGCATGCACCGTGGTAACGGTGGTGGAGGAGGGGATGGTGGATACCTGAGTACCGGGGGGTACCACTACTCTGACTACAGCGGGTGTCGGGGTGGTCAGCAACCTGCCAGATCCACAAGTCCTGTGGGGTCCGGGGAATGGGCACTTCGTGAGTGTGAGGTCAGTTCTTCTTTCAGTTTCCTTTGTGTGTGTGTGGTGTGTGTGTGTGTGTGTGTGTGTGTGTGTGTGTGTGTGTGTGAGTGGATGGGTAGGTGGGTTTGTTCTGCTTTTTTGTTTATCTGGACAGCCAGTCTTTGGATATGTTTTTGCTTTTCTTGTTTAGAATCGTTTTCTCTGTCAACTGCCTGTGAGTGTGAAATGTTTTGTTTGTTTGTGTCAAGATACAGAAGTGACCGAACGCCTGCTTTCCAGTTAGCTAATTCAGGTTTTACTGTATTAATTACAGCCTGCCTCTCCTTATCACTTCGGGC
>CM060308.1:22640936-22658436 GCA_030674185.1 Monoplex corrugatus | reverse complement strand
TTAACGACTGGATGTTTGAACAATAGCGACTGGATGTTTGAACAATAGCGACTGGATGTTTGAACAATAGTGACTGGATGTTTGAACAATAGCGACTGGATGTTTTAACAATGGCTACTGGATGTTTTAACAATGGCTACTGGATGTTTGAACAATGGCGACTGGATGTTTGAACAATGGCGACTGGATGTTTTAACAATAGCGACTGGATGTTGGAACAGTAGCTACTGGATGTTTTAACGACTGGATGTTTGAACAATAGCGACTGGATGTTTTAACAATAGCTACTGGATGTTTTAACGACTGGATGTTTGAACAATAGCGACTGGATGTTTTAACAATAGCTACTGGATGTTTGAACAATAGCGACTGGATGTTTTAACAATAGCTACTGGATGTTTTAACAATAGCGACTGGATGTTTGAACAATAGTGACTGGGTGTTTTAACAATAGCGACTGGATGTTTTAACAATAGCTACTGGATGTTTTAACAATAGCTACTGGATGTTTGAACAATAGCGACTGGATGTTTTAACAATAGCTACTGGATGTTTTCATGACATTGTATTTGGTCTGAATCACGCAGTTTCTTTATACACGAAGATTGATTCAGATGATATATCTGATTCTTTTTCTAAACATTCTGTTTCTTCGCAAGAAAAATCGATTCAGACATTTGTGATTTCTTTTCGTTCTTCTCCAGTAAGACAGCCAACATCACCGTGCTGAAAATTTACTGCTTTTCCTGTCTGTCTGTCTGTCTGCTTCTGTCTCTCTCCATCTGCCTCTGTCTGTCTGTTTGTCTGTCTGTCTCTCTGTCTGTCTGTCTGTCTCTGTCTGTCTCTGTCTATGTCTCTGTTTCTCTCTCTCTCTTTTTTGTGCTAACATCCAAACTGATTAATCAAAATTTTTGTAAATTGTTTTCCATGAATTGATCTAAATTTTGTGACCGAATATGATATTTATTCAGACAACACAAAATTTCCAAATGGGACAAGTCCACTTTACATTCGATAGTTCTTGTTTGGTTTTTAGTGTGACACAGAATCATCGATAAACGCTTTACATCTTCGCTGACCAGTTTTCGTCTGTTTGGTCAGTATGACCAACACATGGATCATTTCAGTTCAAAGGTAGTAAGGAGAGCCTGCTTTTTGATCAAATTTCTGGGCAGTATCTATACATATGTTAATAAAATCAAAGAAATGTGTAGTGGCCCGTTTTATTTCTTTTACCACGCTGAGGGATTTAAATTGAGTCAAACATATCAAAACATAATAGATATTTTGATCGGGTACACCTTTGCATAGAATTTAAAGTTGATCTTAAATAAACAGCAGAATAATTGCTGTTTGTAGCTTTAAATTTGACAATTTGTTGCAATTATATAAAACATGTATTTTATAAGAGTTGCAAGTTTGTTCCAGATTGTTGTATTTTCTAGATTGCTATATTTACATAAACCTGAACTCATCCATGGCACACCTTGTTTTCAGTGTCCTTGTGACCCAGATTGTAACCTTAACGTTCGTCAAGCCATATGGATTGGAGAATGCGCTAAACCAGTCAATTTTAAATGGCTAAATGATGAAGTTTCTCGTTTAACTTTAAACTGTCAGGTTGGATTTCTGATTCTCCATTTTATTACATATTGTTAGCATTGTTTAAAGCCCAGCCGACTGCGCAGAGCCAGATCAGGGCTATAAACCATCACTAAACGTACACAACTTAAACAAAAACTGGAAAGAAAATTAAGTACACATATCCATGCATTCGCGCCCATATTCTAAGGACATGCCCCTGGTGTTGACCATTCCGCATTCTGAATACAAATGCAAACATAACTAAGGACACCATAACATATTAAAATCTGACCTAAATCACTTAAAATTGATTCTGCACATCACACTTCCTTACAGCCATGCATGCAGTCAATACATGACTCTAAGTGACACAAAGTATGTAGGGCTTTACAGAACACAGAGCCATGCATACAGTCAATACATGACCCTAAGTGACACAAAGTATGTAGGGCTTTACAGAACACAGAGCCATGCATGCAGTCAATACATGACCCTAAGTGACACAAAGTATGTAGGGCTTTACAGAACACACAGCCATGCATACAGTCAATACATGACTCTAAGTGACACAAAGTATGTAGGGCTTTACAGAACACAGAGCCATGCATACAGTCAATACATGACTCTAAGTGACACAAAGTATGTAGGGCTTTACAGAACACACAGCCATGCATACAGTCAATACATGACTCTAAGTGACACAAAGTATGTAGGGCTTTACAGAACACAGAGCCATGCATACAGTCAATACATGACTCTAAGTGACACAAAGTATGTAGGGCTTTACAGAACACAGAGCCATGCATGCAGTCAATACATGACCCTAAGTGACACAAAGTATGTAGGGCTTTACAGAACACAGAGCCATGCATGCAGTCAATACATGACCCTAAGTGACACAAAGTATGTAGGGCTTTACAGAACACAGAGCCATGCATGCAGTCAATACATGTACCCAAGTGACACAAAGTATGTAGGGCTTTACAGAACACAGAGCCATGCATACAGTCAATACATGACCCTAAGTGACACAAAGTATGTAGGTCTTTACAGAACACAGAGCCATGCATACAGTCAATACATGACCCTAAGTGACACAAAGTATGTAGGTCTTTACAGAACACAGAGCCATGCATACAGTCAATACATGTACCTAAGTGACACAAAGTATGTAGGTCTTTACAGAACACAGAGCCATGCATACAGTCAATACATGACCCTAAGTGACACAAAGTATGTAGGTCTTTACAGAACACAGAGCCATGCATACAGTCAATACATGTACCCTAAGTGACACAAAGTATGTAGGTCTTTACAGAACACAGAGCCATGCATACAGTCAATACATGTACCTAAGTGACACAAAGTATGTAGGGCTTTACAGAACAGAGCCAGCAAGGCACACAATGACGAAAAGAGATGACAGAAAGCAAAAGGAGCAAGGCACACAATGACGAAAAGAGATGACAGAAAGCAAAAGGAGCAAGGCACACAATGACGAAAAGAGATGACAGAAAGCAAAAGGAGCAAGGCAAGAAACAGAGCGACAGAAAAAAAGAGGAAATTTCTGGTGCAGAATTTCCAGAAGGTGAAAACATTGTTTTTAATGAAAGAGCCTCCTACACCCCACCGGGGTCTGATTGACTTTTACAAGTCTCCTTTAGTTTTATCGTCCTCTTCCATGGAAGTTGATTATGATGTAATGCTCAGGGCATTCGGTTGAAAATTACCTTTCATTCGGGGATCCGTTCGTTTTTACTATAAATCAAAGCTACCTTGCTATTTTAGAAACTGTTTGCTTTAAATTTGCCTTTTGCTTTGTGATGATTCGGCGCGTTTTATGTTGTAAGAAAATATAGGCCTACACTCCAGTTCTTTAAGCAGACCGTACGAGCGTTTCTGGTTTGCTGTACTTATTCATAGGCGGAGGAAAAGAGAACACCAGGTAGGCCCAGGGAGAAAATGTTGGACGGACTTGCAGGGTGACTGAAGACAGAGAGGGTGGGAGATGTACTTGCAGCAACAGGGGATAAATTCGTGTGGAGGCCATGATCACCAACGCCATGCTGTAGGGCACATGATGATGATGACGATGATGATTCATAGCTGACTGGGGGCATAGAGGCCGCTCTCTCATTTTGAAGGACTGGATCACATGTGTGCAGCCAGACAGGAATGAATGAATCAGTCTTTATGCCATGCAGATCTCTTTATTGTAAAGGAAAGTTAATGTAGAAAAATGGTGGGAGCATTGTTTCATGCAGCAAACATCAGCAGCAGCAAAGTGGATCACAACATTCTGATCGTCTTCTTGGCTGACACTCTATGCTACAGGCTTTCACCCGCAGATATCCACAACTGGAAAAGCATTGCATAAATTCAAGTGCCTTAGGACAATGCTACACACACTGCAGCAATCTCCTCACACTGCGGCATCGAAGGGATTGAAAATCAGACCAAATGGCAAAGCTAGGAGCAGAAAAAGAACAGCTAAAGAATGAAGCATCCTTCACTAAAATGAATGCCATCAACAGGTCTGTTAGAATGCCTCTGACGCACGACAATTACCATCACATGTCAAGGCCAGAACAGGTAGTTGTCTTCCGTCTGAGAGCAGGGCATTGCAGGCTGAACTAATATCTGTTCTGAAAAAAGCATACTGAGCGTATGATAATGTTCATAAGAGAATCTATATTAGTTTATATAAACCATAATAGACAAAGATTTACATAAATCATAGTAGCACAAAGACATCGAAGTAATACAAAATTGAAACCTTTAGAACATGGCAATACAGAGAGACAGTGAGGGATGGGTAGGGGTGGGATAAACGTTGAAATATGTGAGAACCATTATCAACATTATTATTATTCATCCTGTTGTTCATTAAAGAATAAATTTAATGAAAATACAAAGACTGATTTAGAGAAGAAGATAAGCTCTTACAAAGATAATGATATCACAGAACATTGGTCATTGAACAATGTTACAGACTGAGTCATGTTTACATAATACGTAATAATGTATTGATAAAATATATCGTGTTTCCAGTGTGTTTGTGAAATGTCACAGAAGTTTCTCTGGAAACGTTTCTGTGTTTCTAGAGACTGAAATAACACATTTTTCATTCGTTTCATTCGTGAAGTATTATCCCTGCGTATCTTGTCACATGATATAAGTCTTCTGCAAACATAAAACCACGGTGCAATAATGTGAAATGATATTGATCTCTTGGAGTCGTTGTCTAGCTTTGGTGTAGTTTATAACTGAGATGGCCTCTGTGGATGGGGAAGGAACATACTGAAACGTACAGATTCAATGAAAACACGGCCAACCTGTCTGTCTTAGGCGTGGGAATTCAACGTGTTTGCCTGGGATATTCACGCTACGAACATGAAATGTCACCGTAATGTCACCTAAGGCGACGATGATCATACCTGCATACTCTCCCTTGATGGGGTCTGGTGTCAGCCTTTAATCAGTGTACTGTGGGCATTACCTTCATTCTGTTCCTTGTTTCTGAACTTCTTGTCATTTTGTGGTCACCTTTGATCAATATCACCGAGGCTTGAGAAGTAATCAGACATCACAGGGAGAGAGGGGCAGCGGAAGAGATTCGGAGTGGGGAGGAGAGAGAGAGAGAGAGAGAGAGAGAGAGAGAGAGAGAGAGAGAGAGAGAGAGAGAGAGGAGAGAGAGAGGAGAGAGAGTACAGAATTTATTCAGAAAAGGCATTCGCTCCATTTGAAGGGGAAGCAGTGACACATTATAACATGCTACATTGTATATACATTAGCACATGCACATAGATTTGGACAAAATCACACTAATGACCAACCTAAGAACACTGTTCACTGTCATTGAAGTTAGACAATATCGATGTAATTTAATTGACAGACATAAATAATTGTCGACTTTTAGACGCCTTACATGAAGAAGATATCATGGCTCGTCATGAAGGAGCGTGTATACAAGACACATGTAACACATTCGGCAGAGAGTAGATGAAAATAAGAATAATAAATAAATTACTAACTTGTCGTTGCTGTATCTTGTTTAAATGTACTGGACAAAATCTGGATCAGTAAGTTTAGAGGACAAACCATTGACATTCCACAACTGTTGCCGTTGATAGGAGTTTAGAGACCTATCACTATATCTGTGCATATGCACGTTGTCCAGATATTTTGTAGGCAAGGCCCAGTTGAGTCGCACAATATGTTCATTCACTACTTTAAGTAGAGGTCGTGGACAGGACTGTTCATCGTCTGCTAAAAGAGAAGGCGACATTATATACATACCTGTCTGCAGTGCTGAAAGGACGACATTATTATACATACCTGTCTTGCAGTGCTGAAGGCGAATTATATACATACCGTCTGCGAGGCTGGAAAGGACGTCATTTTTATACATACTGTCTCATGTGAGGAGATTATTTATACATAACCTGTCTTGCCAGTGGCTGGAAAGGACGAATTATTTATACATAACCTGTCTTGCGAGTGCGAAGGACGTCATTTATTTACTAACTTGTCTTGCCAGTGGCTGCTCGGGCCGGCTTCACTCGATCCGTCACAGCATCGTTCACGTGTGCCACCAGTACAAGTGATAGGTGAATGCACAACAATGCTGGGCAGTTTTGGCTACAAAAATACTGCCTCCCTGCAGTTTTCTTTAGTTTTGAGAATTTTTACTTTCATCATCATCATCAAGTGCCCTGCCACATGGCGTTGGTGATCATGGCCCTCCATATGTGTCTATCCCTTTGTCGCCGCAAGCACATCTTCCACCCTCTCTGTCCTCAGCCACCCTGCAAGTCCGTTCAATATTTTCTCCCTGGGTCTACCTGGTGCTCTCTTTCCCTCCACATTTCCTGTTGTGACTAGGCGCTCTATTCTCCCTTTCCTCATAAAATGGCCTATAAATGTCGCCTGTCTTTTCCTAATCTTCCCTATAATTGATCTTCTTGTGTCTGCCTCCATCAAGACTGTCTCGTTTGTTTTCTTTGCTGTCCATGGAACTCTCAACATTCTTCTTAGAAACCATATCTCGCCTGCCTCAATTTGTTTCTCTTTGACCTGCACTCGAGATCGTCTATATTTTTCTACAACTGATCCATTTTAGCAAGCAGGTCAGATTTTGTTGACATCAGGTTCTGGTCCTCCTTTCTTAGAGCCCTTATCTCTTCCTTCCAGACACTAACCTCGCTCTGCTGTGCAGTGTCCTGTTCCCCAAGATTCCTACTACATTTTCCCATATCACTGAACTTACAGCTCATGTTGCTGTTCATTGATCCACGTTTGTGTTTAAGGCATTGACGTTAGAGGTCAGGGAGGTCGGCATGCCCATCGTCTCAGACAGGGTCGGTTCCCGAGGAGGAGGAGATGGGCGTGTTTGGCCACTGCCTGCAGCGCCAATGGTCCTGGTAGAGATTCTTCGTCCAGCACTGGGCAGTCTGGTCTGTTTCCAGGGCGATGGCTTGGAGTGTTGCTCCACGTCAACACATTGTAATAAAATGCTCTTCCAGAAAACGGGCGTGAGAAGCACCACTGTCCTGTTAAGTCGTTTCAAGATGATGAATCTCATGGCTGCCTTTATTTTGTTGCCATTTTCGTCATGAAGGAAATAAATACAGCATGGAACATGCCACATGCTGCTCTACATGCAAGTTGTGCCGAAGGCATAGTAATTCACAGTGCTGACTACAAAATGTAGGTGCTCCACGTTACATGTACATCTGTCTGACAGAAGCAGTGTTGATAGGGAGACGTTCTACTTAGACTTTTTGCATCATTGCACAGTTACAAAACCCCGAGAAAATTAGTTAGACAGACAAATTGACAGAAGACAGAAGACAGACAGACAGATAGACAAACAGACAGACAGACAGATAGATAGATAGAAGAGATAGAAAGAGGAGAGAGAGAGGGAGTGGGAGAGAGAGAGAGGAGAGAGAGAGAGAGAGAGAGAAGAGAAGAGAGAGAGAGAGAGAGAGAGAGAGAGAAGAGAGAAGAGAGAGAGAGAGAGAGAGAGAGAGAGAGTGAGAGAGAGAGGAAAGAGAGAGCAGTTCAGACTTTAGATGACGTTATATTTTGGCCATGCCCCATATACAGACCACACACAAAACAAATATAACACAGCGGAACCGATAACAAATAAATCAATCAACAACAACAAAACAACAAAAAACCAAAACAAATGGACACAGACGAGAACATTTATGCAACACACAGCGACTGTGGGGGAGGAATCTGTTATCAGCATGTAGCCTGCCATTCTTATAGTAGGCCCCTTTGTCTTGTTGTATGTAATATCCAATGCCGTGTCTTTGTTGAGGATTCAGATCGGATCGGTCACTCTGATGTCTTTTGAAAAGATCACGGAGGTCTTTGTCCTGCAACACCCTCAATTTTTGGGACCATTTGTAGAACTGTACTATCAAAGGATGTGGATTATCTGACTGCTGTGACGACCGATACTGTGCCCTCTTTCAGTGTCACGGTTCATCCAGGTCTGTGAGGAAGAAGACCTGTTAAAGATGTCCACGATCTGATAAACATAAGACACTTTCCGTGTTTATTTCTGTTGTTGTGTTGACAGTCCGGTAATACAACATATATTTTAAGTTCGTTCTTCTCTTTGTAGTCTCCATGGCATCGTATTCCTTTTCTATTCGTCGCACAGTCTTCTTTCAGTGTACGTAGATTGTGTCGATCTGTTTGTGGTACCTCTTGAAAGGTTTGTTCACGTCTGTTGTCAGTTGCCCGGTCTTTCATCCAATCACGCCGCGTCCATGTCGGCCGTACCTAAAGGTAGTTTGTTGGTAGGTTAGCTGATGGATTATTACCACGAACTGGAAGCTGTTTGCTTAGATGACCAGGGAAAGTGTTTTCTCTGATAGTTATAAAACATAACCTGTCAGCAGGAATGTCGCCAGTGTCTGTCATGTGAAATCCAAGCCGAGGATCACCAGTAATATTTTGGACACGTGTGATACTAGAAGGAGCTTTAAGCAGCAAAAGAAAACTGAGAGGGGGGAAGAGTAATGCACTTTTGTAAACAAGAGGGTTGGTTAAGAAATGACAAACGCAAAGGTAAGATCAACTATTTGAAGTCATTGAGAAAATCCTTGACAACAAGGACACAAAGAAAGCTTTTCAGGTTGTAAAAGACTTGACAAACAAAAGCAGTATCAGCACCATTCAGGACAAAGACGACAGCTGTCTGACACAAGAAAGAGATTTCATAAAACGATAGACTGTGTACCTCTCTAAACTGTACAATAAACAGAGAGATCTAAGTGTGCCAACAGAACAAGAGTCATCAAACGAAGATGACTTCCCAATACTCTGTGAGGAAGTTGTAACAACAATGAAGTCAGAGATATGTACTATAGCAGGCATTGGCAACATCCCTGCAGAATTTTTGAAACACGGCAGAGAGGCAGTAACTGATATCTTAAACCGCCATCTGCAACAAAATCTGGCACACAAGCAGTGGCCCACGTCATGGACCCAATCATTAACCTAATCGTCATTCTTCCAAACAAAGGAAATTTCCAATACTGCCAGAACTAGTGCACTATCAGTTTGATCGGTCACGCCAGCAAGACAATGTTTAACATTATTTTGAATAGATTACAATCGCAAGCAGATACCATTTTCCCTGAAGAACAGGCTAGATTCAGCAAGAGCAGAAGTACTGTCGAACAGATCTTTAACTTGCGCACCCTTTGCGAAAAACACCCCTATCATCAGAGAGAATTCTACCACATCTTCATAGACTTCAAGAAGGCGTTTAACGGTCTGACCAGAGGCACTATGTGCCACGATGAAAAATGTTAACATCGGATAAGAGCTCGTCAGCGCCAAAACAAACAGAAATTCTGTTACATCTTCATAGACTTCAAGAAGGCGTTTAACAGTCTGGCCACTATGGACCTCAATAAAAATGTTAACATCAGATAAGAGCTTGCCAACACCATTCAGCAGCTATACTCCAAAGCAAACTGCAGTACATAAACAATGTGCGATTGGACAGTGGTTCCACACTTTGGTTGGAATTCGTCAGGGCTGCCTTTTCCTCCCACGCTTTTCAACATGTTCCTGGAACGTATCATGACTGATGCATTTGAAGATCATGCCGGCAGCGTCAGCGTTGGCGGAGAAACCAACACGGATTTCGATTGGCAGATGACACTGATGGCCTGACAGGCTGTGAACAAGACCTCAGCAAATTTGTGAAAAGTTTAGATGCAATATGGACAACATATGGTATGGAAATCAGCTAGCTACAATACCAGCATCACCAGTGATATCACTGTCCATGGAAATCAGCTAGCTACAATACCGCATCACCAGTGAATCACTGTCATGGATGAAGCTGAAACTGTTCAATAGTTCACTTACCTGGGATCCATCGTTGGCAATGAGGGATCCAAACCAGAAATCATCTCAAAGGTATCAAAGACAACAAGAGCACTGTCCAAGATGAAATTTACATGGAAAAGACAAGATCATCTCCATGAGACACAAAATCAAGCTCTTACGTGCACTTGTATATTCCATTTTGCTGTATGCACGTGAGGCACGGACGCTCACAGCAGATTTGGACAGACCAATCCAAGCCATGTAAAATGATATGTTATCGGGAGACACTAAATATCACACAGACAGCTCATATCGTCAGTGAATAAGTGCGCCAAACCATCAAGCAGCACACTAGAGCACATTAACATTTGCTGACTACAAATAAGAAAAGAAAACTACGTTGGTATGGCCATGTAACAAATATCCAGTGATCTTGCTAAATCAGTCTCCCGGGGAACCGTTGAAGGAGAACGGACGGAGGGAAAATAGAAAAAATGAAAGGACTGACAATATTGCTTAAAGACAGAGAATTTTGCAGAAACCCAGTCTTTGGCACAGAACCGACAGAGGTGGAAGAGTTTGTTGAATAGTTCTTTATTGCGGCGCCCCAATGACTCTTTATGGAGGTAAGGGAGGAGAAGGATAAAGAGAAGGAGGAGCAGGAGCGGGAGGAGGAGGAGGAGGAGAAGAAGAAGAAGAAGAAGATGATGATGATGTCATGTGATGTACATGCTACGAAAATGAAACCTCCTCACCATAACATAAGGTGAGCATAATTACCATAATCGTATTTTCTTTCTTCTTCCTTTTTTCTTTGTGTGTGCGTGGTGCGTGCGTGCGTGCGTGCGTGCGTGCGTGTGTGTGTGTGTGTGTGTGTGTGTGTGTGTGTGTGTGTGTTGTGTGTGTGTGTGTGTGTGTTGTGTGTGTGTGTGTTGTGTGTGTGTGTGTGTGTGTCTGTGTGTGTGCTTGTCTGGTGTTGGACTGTTTTCTGAGGCTGTGGGAATTAACAACCTCGCCTTTTACTCCATTATACTGCGTCTTGGCATTATGTGGCTGTAGCTAATCAATATTTAGAGTAGGCAAAACTGTAATCAATCGCTTCCCTACACACAGACACACACACAGACACACACACACACACACACACACACACACACGCACGCACGCACACTGATACACACACAGAGACACAGAGACACACACTAACACACATACACGCACACACATACACACACATGCACGCACGCAGATACACACACACACACACACGCACGCACGCACGCACGAGAGAGAGAGAGAGGAGAAGAGAGAGAGAAGAGAGAGAGAGCTTTTGAATATGAAAAGGTTATATTTTTTTTATTACTGAAAGATATTAGTATTAGGTTTCATTTGATCTGTCATATAGCTAGTCTTGTTGTTTTACATCTACGTAAGTATACAAACGTAATAGCGAAATGCATCATTTAAAAAGCGGGAAGTACTATTAATTTAAAAAGAATTACAAACAAAACAAAACAAAACAAAACAAAACAACAGGTGGTCAGGCGGTCCTGTAATCACCATTGTATGCACAAAATAATGAAAACAAAACATGTTCCTTTTTAATACACGCATTTGTTTCATTGCAGATCCTCATGTAGTTGAAAAAAACTCAAACAGGACAGTAATTAAATGCCACCAGAATTAAATGTTTGTTTTTGGTTTTGTAAAATTCACTTTAAACAAGTAATAGAGACAAATACAGAACAAAACAGCAGTCACTTGCGTAAGAATAAATTTCAATTAATGCAAAATATCCATGTGCTTTTATATACATGTGCATTTGAAATATAATTAACAATAATAAAAGATCATACGTATATACATACATGTACATACATATATATATATCTATATATCTATATATATATATATATCTCTCTCTCTCTATATATATATATATGTATATATGTATGTATGTATGTATTACCATCAACACCAAGTGATACCATTTTACAGTCATCCTTACCATCAACACCAAGTGCTACCATTTTACAGTCCCTCCTTACCATCAACACCAAGTGATACCATTTTACAGTCATCCTTACCATCAACACCAAGTGCTACCATTTTACAGTCATCCTTACCATCAACACCAAGTGATACCATTTTACAGTCATCCTTACCATCAACACCAAGTGCTACCATTTTACAGTCATCCTTACCATCAACGCCAAGTGCTACCATTTTACAGTCCTTCCTTACCATCAACACCAAGTGATACCATTTTACAGTCATCCTTACCATCAACACCAAGTGATACCATTTTACAGTCATCCTTACCATCAACACCAAGTGCTACCATTTTACAGTCCATTCTTGACCATCAACACCAAGTGATACTCATTTACAGTTCTGACCATCAACACCAAGTGATACCATTTTACAGTCAATATGACCATCAACACCAAGTGCAATATACCATTTTACAGTCAATGTGACCATCAACACCAAGTGATACTACTTTACAATCTGACCATCAACATCAATGATACCATTTTACAGTCAATGTGACCATCAACACCAAGTGATACATTTTACAGTCAATGTGACCATCAACACCAAGTGTGCACACAAGTGATACCATTTTACAGTCAATGTGACCATCAACACCAAGTGATACTATTGTACAGTCAATGACCATCAACACCAAGTGATACATTGTACAGTCAATGTGACCATCAACACCAAGTGATACATTGTACAGTCAATGTGACCATCAACACCAAGTGATACTATTTACAGTCAATGTGACCATCAACACCAAGTGATACATTGTACAGTCAATGTGACCATCACATCAGTGATACTATTGTACAGTCAATGTGACCATCAACACCAAGTGATACTATTGTACAGTCAATGTGACCATCAACACCAAGTGATACTATTGTACAGTCAATGTGACCATCACACCAAGTGATACATTGTACAGTCAATGTGACCATCAACACCAAGTGATACTATTGTACAGTCAATGTGACCATCAACACCAAGTGATACCATTTTACAGTCAATGTGACCATCAACACCAAGTGATACCATTTTACAGTCAATGTGACCATCAACACCAAGTGATACTATTGTACAGTCAATGTGACCATCAACACCAAGTGATACATTTTACAGTCAATGTGACCATCAACACCAAGTGATACTATTGTACAGTCAATGTGACCATCAACACCAAGTGATACCATTTTACAGTCAATGTGACCATCAACACCAAGTGATACCATTTTACAGTCAATGTGACCATCAACACCAAGTGATACATTTCAGTCTGTACATCAACACAGTGATACATTACAGTCAATGTGACCATCAACACCAAGTGATACTATTTTACAGTCAATGTGACCATCAACACCAAGTGATACCATTTTACAGTCAATGTGACCATCAACACCAAGTGATACCATTTTACAGTCAATGTGACCATCAACACCAAGTGATACTATTGTACAGTCAATGTGACCATCACACCAGTGATACTTTGTACGTCAATGTGACATAAACACCAGTGTCATTTACAGTCAGTGTACCATCAACACCAAGTGATACCATTTTACAGTCATGTGACCATCAACACCAAGTGATACCATTTTACAGTCAATGTGACCATCAACACCAAGTGATACATTGTTACAGTCAATGTGACCATCAGCACCAAGTGATACCATTTTACAGTCAATGTGACCATCAACACCAAGTGATACCATTTTACAGTCATGTGACCATCAACACCAAGTGATACTATTGTACAGTCATGTAACCATCAGACACCAAGTGATACATTGTACAGTCAATGTACCATCACACCAAGTGATACTATTGTACAGTCAATGTGTACCATCAACACCAAGTGATACTATTTTACAGTCATGTGACCATCACACCAAGTGATACTATTTTACAGTCAATGTGACCATCAACACCAAGTGATACTATTGTACAGTCATGTGACCATCAACACCAAGTGATACCATTGTACAGTCAATGTGACCATCAACACCAAGTGATACTATTGTACAGTCAATGTGACCATCAACACCAAGTGATACTATTGTACAGTCAATGTGACCATCAACACAAGTGATACTATTGTACAGTCAATGTGACCATCAACACCAAGTGATACTATTGTACAGTCAATGTGACCATCAACACCAAGTGATACTATTGTACAGTCAATGTGACCATCAACACCAAGTGATACCATTACAGTCAATTGATCCCACAGTCAATGTGATCATCAACACCAAGTGATACTATTGTACAGTCAATGTGACCATCAACACCAAGTGATACCATTTTACAGTCAATGTGACCATCAACACCAAGTGATACATTTTACAGTCAGTGTGACCATCAGACCAAGTGATACATTGTACAGTCAATGTGACCATCAACACCAAGTGATACCATTGTACAGTCAATGTGACCATCAACACCAAGTGATACTATTGTACAGTCAATGTGACCATCAACACCAAGTGATACCATTTTTACAGTCAATTTTGACCATCAGCACCAAGTGATACATTTTACAGTCATGTGACCATCACACCAAGTGATACATTTACAGTCAATGTGACCATCAACACCAAGTGATACCATTTTACAGTCAATGTGACCATCAACACCAAGTGATACATTTTACAGTCAATGTGACCATCAACACCAAGTGATACCATTTTACAGTCAATGTGACCATCAGCACATATAATACAGTGTGATGACAGAAATTCTTTGATTCTTCCTAGAACCAGAATATATGATCAATACTGTCTTTCGTCTCCGATCAGAAGTCACTGCAAAAGTTGTTCATAAGTTCCCCCCCCCCCCTTTTTTTTTTTTTTTTTCAAGATGACCTTAATTCCAATAGTTCTCTGTAAAATTCATATCTCTAGTCATTTCAGTTTAACCTCTTAATTTTATGAATTGTCAGATACACGACAACAACAATCTTACAACAATGTTTTGAAAATGTATCATCTGTTGTTAATATTTCATAGTCTAACCGTGCTCCATTTGGTACAGACTGAAAGTCTTTCAGTACTGTAGGAATATCATGTGTACTTTTTGTCTTACGTGTATACCTTAATAGCAGGCTGCGTACATCCATTAAATATAAGAACATTGACATTTATTTCGTATTTTCTGTTGAATTCGCGATGTCATAAATGATGCATTATAATTCAAAAAGCGTCTAGTACAATAGAATCCCTTTTGAAACCTTGTACTATATTTTATGATATTCTTCCCAATAGTGCTTGTTATATTACAGTGGACTGGCTCTAAAGTAACTCAGCATTATTGGATCTTTATGACTGCAAAAATGGTAATGTGCCCTAAAGGTGTCTTTCAAGAACAAGTTATCTTATGAGCTGGTCATAGTTTTCAAAATATATGAAAATAGGTGTATTCGCTGTGTTTTTTGCCCATTTATCTTTGGTGTTTTTCCATTTTCTCAGCCGGGAAATTTGTTAAAGCTCAGCATACCTTTGTATGTCTGATATGTTCACATTTTTACATTTATGCTTTTTTTGTTAATTGGGTCACACTTACCATTCCAAACAAACGAGAAACACATTTTCTGCAGATAATACGAACAAAATTATCAGGGAATCTGAGAACAGCTTTCAGAGATGAATTAGTTTAGTTAAAGTTAATGATTTAAGCATAGCGACCTTTACCAGTATATGTTAGATATCGGTACAGTCTGTCGTACTTATACCTGTGAAAAAAACAAACAACAACAAAACAGGAACGATCATGGGAAAAAGATAGGTACATGTGATACACATCATTTTTGACGATTTTAGGTTGTGAATCAGTCGTGTCTAATTATGAGACATGTCGTTGAAAGTATTTTTTTTATGAAGCTTATACATAGGAGTGTTATATTAATGGAAACGGACTAAATTTGTAGAAATTCAAGAAAACAGATTTTGATACAAATGTTCATTATGCGTTGTCTTTCTTTGTTTCTTTATCTGCTTTTTTTTTATATCAGTAGGTACTAAAAACAATAAATGAAACTCAACATTTTACCAAGCCCCTATCACCGGCTACTGTTAGATTTAGACCACGGCTCATCAACCACAGATTAAACACGTAGTAAGCTTGCAAATCTCACTTTGGAAAAAATGTCGGCCTGCTTTTTATCGAATAGAATGGATGCTTGAAATTTGCCTTCTAAAGGCATCGGCTAGATTCTTATCGAAAGTCCAAAGGCATTAAGTCAGAATCCTTTCTTTGAGATAAGAAAATCCTGTCTTCGTGCGAGTGGCTCTGACAGATGACGAACATTCCAAACATTGGTGTCGGAGGATAAGGAAGCAAAAGATAAGGCAGAGGTGATGGATGGGAATGTAATCTTGACAACACAGTTTTTTATATAGATATTTCCAACAAGGAGACTAAACTGGAATTGAAAACTCGTCTATCGATCTGATTGTAATTAGGCATTGTGTTTTAATTCGTGTTGTATATGTTGGAAAATACGTTGGCAGACTGTGCACACCTGTTTCACTTTGTAATAACTGATTTATTTCTTTTATTGATTTTTGCAAAGTTGCGTTCGTGTATTAAGACTTCATGAATAAACATTGTTGTCTTAACAGAGCGAATAAGCAATGCCCACCTTTTGGCAAACGAAGCCTTCATTTAAGTTGCACGCTGTTCACTACATTGATGTAGTAGTTTCTGGCCATGATTATTTTGAATCATTTTCCATCACACAGCTTTTATATTTAGCAAAAATCTAAATGTTTCTTTGAGCTTTGCGATAGCTTTTACATTTAGCAAAAATCTAAATGTTTCTTTGAGCTTTGCGATACCTTATTGTGGAATTCTGTTCCTGCGTTTTTTGAAGGAACAAAGCAGCCTTCAGGTTTGCAATGTTAGTGACAGTGTTGAAAGTCAGCACCACACGCCAACACTACTAACAAATTCAAGCTGTGTTATTTTAAAACACAGTGGGTTGATTCTGACAAACCTATTGCTGACGTAGCTACATATTCGTTGTTGGCAGCCCTTGCTAAGTTCCAACTTTGGCGCCAAGACGGCGGTTGCTGACTGGTTCTTTTGACAGTCCGTCAAAGGAAAGAAATATTGATTCCAAATTTATGAAAAAATAAACGTGTCTCGACGTGGTCACCTGCTCTTTGCAGAAACAGTGCCCGTAGAAATACAGTGACATTGCAAACAAAACACAAACAAAATGAATGTGCTGTTATGTATGCTTGTTTGACATCAAAACCGATTTGCTGCAATTGCAATTTCCTGTTGGGTTGGTTGTATGGTCCAAGTGTAATAACATTTCCTGTTGGGTTGGTTGTATGGCCCAAGTGTAATAACATTTCCTGTTGGGTTGGTTGTATGGCCCATGTGTAATAACATTTCGTCCATGTACAGGTAAAGAGCATCACTGATACTTTCCCTCAAAACACACACACATACAGGCTCCCTTCAGTCAGTATGAATCATTCACTCCATCGCTGAA